>JADANN010000110.1:0-369345 GCA_018806985.1 Angiostrongylus vasorum | reverse complement strand
ATATATGTTGGTTTAATTATAAAACCCCCCTAATATAACGTGCACAATAGATTCATGCGAAATTCTATTCAATAATCGATTTTGTAGTAGTCCCAAGTATCTAGCGCGCATCCGTGTTAGCATCCGACTACGCACGAACTCTAACATTGAAAAATTTCAGTCGAATTTAAGTTTCAGTTAATTTAATGCTTTCGGAAACTCTAATTTTATAGAAAATCACCTGAGAAACAGTTTCAGACGAAAAATGCTGTATATGCTTTCTTGCAACGTCAAACATCCTTGTCGTGTAATCGGGCAAAATTTCCACTATAACATCTTTCCGTAGTGTTTGAACAGCAACTAATTTTTTATCACAATTCTATGTAAAAAATGCTTTTAAGTGGTTTGTGGTTGTTCTGTTGTTGAATCACCTAGTGATGCGAATTTTTCCCAGAAAACCTGAATTTCATGACGCCGCAACTCGGACGCTTTGTATTTAAACCCACATAAACCCTTCTTGGAGAGAAATATAGCAGTGGAAACTTTGCATTCTGTTAGAGAAATGTGTCTTATATTTATAATACAAGTTTTATTACATCTTATGCATTAAACTCGTATTTGCAGAGCTTTTTCCATGCGCCACACAACACACTGTCGAACAATTTAGATCCACAGCAGGGTCGACGCTACTGGGAGCGCGGAGGGGGAACCCCGAGTGATAGATAAGCCGCAGCGATGGGTGACAACCAGGTCGTTGTTCGCCACTCGTCTGATCGCAACGTATGCTGTCGCTACTGTTTCGTCCACCAACGTTGCGAAGGCTTCCAAGCCAAAAACAGCCAAACAGGCTCCGTCTCATCCGACGTACTCCGCCATGATCCACAAGGTTGTGTCCGAGTTCAAGGAGAACTCTGGGTCATCGAAGAGTGCTATCCTGAAGTTCATGATGTCGCGTTAGAGGCTTGGAGACAATGTCACTAAGGTAATCTTCTTAGCCATCTTGGACGGTGGTTTCCTTCTGACTCTTCGTGATTTGCTTTATCGCAGATCAATTCCCATCTCCGCATTGCGCTTAGGAAGGCTGCCGTGAAAGATGAGTTTAAGCAGGTGAAAAGGAATGGGGCATCTAGAAGTTTCAGGCTTGTAGAGAAGAAGTCCGTGTCAGCGGCTATGAAGGTAAATGCCTGTGGACGCTAAGCCAAGGTCCAAGGTGGGCGTGCCACGCATTTTGTTCTGCATTTTTCGGATTTTATAGGAATGAAGACTTGGTTTTTAGCACGGCAAGAAACCTGGCGCCAAGAAGCACAATTCTTTTAAAACTACAGCGAAGAAGTTTAAAGCGGAAGAGAAGCCAAGGAGCACGAAGAAGGCCAAAGCTCCCAAGGCTAAGACTGCCAAGAAGACCGTCAGAAGGGCTGCAAAGCCGAAAGCCAAGTAACCTGAGGTTTCGGGCTCTAAGACGAAAAAGATTTAGGTATAAATTGGTCGCCATGTAGCCCATCATCTTCCGGAGATCTCATGCACATCGTTGTATTTTTTTTACATGCTTGAATAAATATGTACATCGTTAGAATTTGTAGCAGTGTCACTGAATGGCCAAGTGTCTTCTGGGTGTGTTGCTGGGACTGAATAAACTCTTGGTCGTGTGAGCTCTTGCTATTCAGAACACAGTTGTTTTAAACTAGGGACCACACATCTCGGTGAGGTTTTCCGTTACATATGGGTACGTTTAAGCGGCAGCATGCATAGTTCGAGATGGCAAGCGGGATCAATGAACTCGTGCATTGAAGGCGTAGATGTGCCACCATGTTATGTTTGAGTGCAAGTAGATACTTTATGCCACTAGGTTTTCTCGTTGCTTCCTATTCGTGTCGGTTAGCTGGTATGGTAGTTGCTTCTCTTTCTTCCATCATCCACGCTGGACTCTTTGCAAACAGGCCAAGAGGTGCGCTTCACTGTCCTTGCTAAATTTTTGCCGTTCTGTAGTAGCCGCCATCTACGGATGTTCTTATGTGCGACTGGTGCGTAAGTGGTTTGTCGTAAAATGATTGTATGCTCTAAAGGCGAGGTTGTTATGCAGTTCTGTTCCATACAAAAACACATGCAACATGACTGTAGCTGACGTTTCGGAAGGATCGCCTTCTTCAGGGCCTGGAAGGATATATTGATATGCAACTTATTACTCCATCCGCTTCCGTAAGACAGACAGAATGATGTGAGTCCATATGGAAACCACATGATCAACAGCTTCTCGAAAAACCCACCTCACCACTCTTTTTTATTTGCCTGCCACTGATGAAGAACAGCTGGTTAGAGGTGAATTTGGTTGATAACTTGCACAACACCACATGAGAAATCGATGCGAAGGTACGGCGCGAGGCCACTCGTGACCTCTGGGCATTCCCTCCCTGCTATTCATTGTTGGATTTTTGCTTTTTTTGACACTGCAATAACGTTTTTACTGTATATAGTGGTCCTTCGTTTAACCCCGGAAGGTTCTGCAGAACTGGGTTATACCAATGCTTTTGACCCAATTTCACTTTTGTTCGGTAAGCACATGAAATACTATATTGACAATCTTAGCCTTTCACTTACTGCCTATTGCAATTTTTTTTACGTCAGAGTATTATGTTTGATTCACCCACAATAATGCTGAAATATTTGCAAAACTCCGGATCGCAGGTGTCTGCGGTGGGGAACGAACGCGAGATTATTCTATCCAGTGGCAAACGCGTTCAAAACCACACCATAGAGGTTCTTCGTTTCGTCTGTCTCTCAGCTAGCTTCGTATTGAACAGTGCCATCAGAAATCACCTATTAATGGTAAAAACTGACTAAGAGACAGGCAAAACGAAGGACCTGTATGGTGTGGTGGTGAACGCGTTAACCCCCGGAAAGGGTAATAGCGTTTTTGCTCCCACCGCGGACACCTGCTATCCGGAGTTTAGCGATTATCTCAGCATCATTATATTAGCAATATTTCACCTTCATTAATTTGAACGATTTTTTTATGTGTAATTGCCTATCTGCTCAAATGATTTTTGGCATACCAAGAATTCGTCAGTTAGTTTCGTTTGTTTTAGTGCTTTTTACCTGTTTTAGCTCGTTGGGTCGTCCTCGAGCGGTCGGCTGACTGGTTGCTGAATTTGCTTCACGAGTTACCAAACTGCTCTCTGTCGGCAAAATAAGCTCGTTAATCCTTCGATAGCGTGTTACCTTACTTCTACAATTGCAATTCAGGAATCCACGCGTTAAGTTTTCTAGGTGTTTTGTTGGTGTCGACATTGTGTTGAAATCGTCGTCGTTGAAAGGTTTTTCAAACAGTTGCAGGGCCAGTGAGTCTAGATGACAAAAACTCGAGATCAGCACTAGTCAGTGTAGCCATAAACATCCACATATGTAAGGTGCCGCTTGGCTGCGGCAGCAAGCTGTTGGATGGGAGACGGTCTCATGAGTGTATACATTACGAATGGGACACATTTTCTGCGATTGCTTCATCAATTATTGAGTTGGAGCATTTTTAGTTGCCGCGCATTTGTTGCTTTGGTTTGGGTACAGTGACTTATTTTACAACACTACGTTGGAAACTTCACGCCGGCTTTCTCATGTCAAGGTGTTGCATACGATGACGACCACTGTGCGGTGTAATATGATTGAAATGCTGATGAATGAGTGATATTGACATGGTACCTTTAATCTTCGAAATTCCAGGTTAGCCATTATGAGACTTTCCTTGGCCTCCACCACAACCACTCGCTAATCCTCATGGACTGAAGACAGGGTTTTCATATTACGACTAAGTTTGTTCTGGGATTGGGATTTTGTGCTCGTTTTTTGTAAATTGCTCATGTAATGGCCGATCACGAGACGTTTGAGGTCGTCGTTGAATCTACATCTATTGCTGCTGTTGTAAAATCACTCGTTTGTGCCTCACAAACTGTGGGAAATGAACCATGCTGGGACCAATACTTTAATCTGAGATAACGCGTAACGCCATGTCTGACTACGCTTTCCTCTGGTTGACGAGGGAACGTCTTAGCCCGGCTTTCTCCAAGACTGCAAATAGAATCGACTCGACGAACGTTCTGAGCCATTCATAATAAAGACTTAGAATCCTCAAGCAGCAGCCTAGGCAAGACTCAAAAGTCTCGGGAGACCATCATGGACACTACCGTCAACTTCCACTAGTTTTCCAGCGAGTAGAATATGTTGAAGTCGTAAATCGAGACTTTCACTTAACAAGCACGATGAACTGTCGGCACTCCAAATGTTCGTTTCGGTTTCAACGTTTGAACGGTATTGCTACAGAGCACATTCGCAGTAGTTATCGAATATTTTCTATCTTTAGATTATTTCTATGTTGACTATTCTTCGTGGAACATGTATTTGACTCGCAGTGCTTAGTCATCTCCAAATAACAAAGTTCTCTGTGAAAACCTCCTTAGAGTTTTCCATCGCCGCTTTTTCTCATAACGGCGTTCGTGGTTACCGTCCTGTCCATTGAATCGGCCTGATCAGATAGCACTGTCTCAAAAAAAGTTCTGCCGCCTGCCACTCAAATCACCCTTCAAACGATCAGCATACTTTATCTTCAACTATCCTAGCTAAACTCGACCTATCCTAACAATCTAAACTTCTCCGTTAACTTTGAAGTTTCATTTCGTTCAGTTCGTTTAAGCAGCGCTTCTGCAACTCCTAATCTTCGTCTTTTTTAGTTATCACTGTACTGTTATTGTTGTTATTACTATCACAAACGGCTACAAGGAAGTGTCTCAAGGCGTCAGGCTCACTCACTATTGCACTGAAGTGCGGCGTGGCGAATAATACAAAAGCGCAGCACTACTCAATCACACTCATGTTCACAATTACGTGGTTTCCTTACCACTGTGGACGTTACCACAGTTGCCCCGACCGATTCCTGAATAAAAGCGTGCAGTAAGGGATTTAAAGGGAAAACGGAACGAACATTCACAGACAGATGAATGAGGCGAATATTTTTCCCCCATTTTTTTTAAACTTAAACTTTGGACATAAACTTTAGCTTTATCTGGGTTCAATGGGAATTGTGGTTGCTAATATCAACTATAGGTTAAAAACACAGCTGAGAGAGAGGCTAAACGAAGGACCAACATGGTGTGGTGGTGAACGGATTAGACCCCGAAAGGGGTAATCATGAGTTCGATCTCCACCGCAGCCACATACGCTGCGGAGTTTTGCAAATATCTCAGCATCATTGTGGTGATTATGCATTAGTTCTCACATTCCTTTTAAAGGTAGTTCATTTAAAATTTACCAAAGATTATTGCAGAATGTCTGCTTTTCGTACGTGAACTGTTTTCACACTATCTTAACAAGAACGACGGTAGAAGGTCTACAGGGCGAATCTGATGTGGTAAATACCGCTTTTGCATAGCTGGACGTTCTTGACAACTCCATTTAGTTTTTGAATTAGTTGCTGCCGTCTCGAACTAAATATTTTGGCTTTGTCAGGTGACTGTAAGTCGAACTTGAAGCTGCAAAGCCGGCCTTACTGCTAGGTGAGGGTCAATCAAAATTTCAAAAGCCGCCAACGAATCATGCCATGCGCGAAAGTGTCTCCACGTTCCCCATCAAGCACAATCCACTATGGCTTTTCGGTTTTATAAGTTGGATTCCTCTCTAATTACTCTCAGTTCTATCTTTTTCACCATTTCGAGACTCTTCTCCTCTTCACAAAAAGTGCTATCTTTCTCTTCACACAGTCATGTCATCCTCATGTTTTCATACATCCCGTGTATTGTTTCTGTCTACTGTTCTCGTCTAATATGTTAGGAAATCACCTAGGACGCTTTAGTTGCGCCAGAGCCTTTCACTACGCCAACTCTAGTCATTCCATCTCTATAGGATCCACCATAACCGAACCCAAGCCTTCTTGTCGTATGGTAATCTCCCCTTATTTCCGACTCTTCTTAGTTTCTCTACATTTGCGTGATACACGAAGTCTTCGCTTTAAACTCACTTAATCAGTTTAACCCCTTCGTAGTGATTCCCTCATCGATTTGTTGCTTACAAGTAGGTACGTTTAAAACTCTAATTATCCCAAGTTAAAAGTTTTATTCTGTGGCACAAATAACATTTCCTTATTTAAGGTCTCTGAAGACACCCATTCTATATTAAGATATATTCAGTACAGTAGCTAGAAATCTAACCTGGCTGACCGACAGGCAAGTGCTGAATCAGCAGTGCTCAGGTAAGTGGAGAGAAATCTTCTGTTCTATGGAACCTAAAAAAACGATGCACGGATATTGAGAACTCTTTTGGAGAGGATTCTTGATAGCCGTAAAAATCTGGTTTTAGAGGCTATCTTCTATTTCAATACCTCTTAAAAAAATGAGAGATTAAATTGGGAGAGCCTGCAAAGCCATTCAGATAAAATTCCATAAGCGTAGAAGAGCCTAAAGCTACGTGGCTACTTCGGAGGTGCAAAGATATTTAGAACCTACTGTAGAAAATTCTTAAAAACCGTAAATGTCTGGTGTCGAAGGCTTTCTGCTAACTCTACACTTTTTGAGAGTAAGGAACTTATTGCAGAAGTTTACTAAAACTATTCAAGAGAAATGGAGCGCGAAAGTTTCATACGCCTTCAACCACCTAGTTACTTGGGACAACCTTCGGAATCGTCCTGGATCATACTCTATACCGGAATTCTCGCAGTGTTTAACTCGAAAATTCGGTGGTAACTGGTTTTAATGCGAGCATAACGCAAAATTCGGACAGTAAGTTCATCGATGAGAAAGGAAATCTCTTAAGGAAGGCAGTAACAAGGGAGTCGAAACGCTCTTCTTCATCGAGACAATTTGTGAGTAGCCGTATTCAGCTGTACTGTTGTAGCAACGTGAGCACTGCGATTAAAGTTCTATTTCTGCTTCATCTTCAAGCATTTCTTCACTGACGTCAACAAAAACTTCGGTCTCATAGCTTTCATCCAAAAGACTTCAATTTCCTACTACAATGACAATATCGATCTCATCCAGAAAATAATTCCTGTTTCTTTATTAGTTTGTAGATTGTGTTGAAGTTTTCTTCTACTTAGCTGTAAGCACTGCAACGTTAGTCAATTGTAGACATCTCCCACGCACGAAAGCCATGGGAGCATCGCCGTCGCTCGCTCTACCTTCGACCGCTCTCGGCAATTGAATTCTGAAACTTTTCTTCCACTTAGTACTGCAACGTTATTCTGCAGTCGACATCTATCGGATCGAGTTACTTGATGGCTTAGCCTACTCTTTTCTTTCTTTTTGCAAATTCACGCCTTTTTACCACCATACGAGATGGTCTGCAACCTACTCGAAAAAAGAGCTCGAGATGCTGTTCTTAATAGGGCAAACGAATATTTCCAATAGCGTTGCATTAATTTAATTCATAGTTTAGGTTAGTCAGTGGAATTTCAATAATACTCCACCATAAAAAATATTTAAGACACATGCCTGAAACTCCTGTTCCATTTGTCTCTTTAAAAACACTTTTTTTTTCTGCTGGGTCGCTAACCGCACACTAATGTGTGGTTTCAGTGGATTGCCAAGAGGATCGAGCCTGTGATAGTTGCCGTAGAGAAGCGTATTGTCGAATATTGTTATGGTACCTCTGCGCGCCCTATGTTTTCACAAACAACACCAAAGAACGCCTTCCAAAGGATTGAAATGTTAAGCTATAAACCATCTTTTCATTTGTGATTCGTGTACAATGGCAACCATTTCCTTGTTTGAACGTTCTGCTTTCATATTTGCTGAGATCAATTATCCCACTTTGTCGAAACTATTCATTATTCGTTTGTTTAATATAAATATGAGGAAATGCCGTGTCGATATCCATTCACGTCGTATCACCTGTGCTCTCGTTAAATACTACTATATCAGATGAGCAGCAGTCCAGCATTACAGCAAACCAATTCTTCGGATTCGCATTCGCTGCTCTCTTGAAGAGTGTCAAACTTTGACCAAGTTCATTACGCTGAAAAAAACGTGAAGTACATTTATTTGACTCAGATGTTATTTTTTCTCCATTGAAAAAAAAAAACGGTTCTACCAGAATAAATAGGATACTGTAAGAGTGATATACAAAACAATCCGTCCATAATTAATCCATACCAAAACCTCCTAATCTGGTCAGATATGCTACGGCTTGAATACATCGAGGAAGATGCAGTGTGGTGAAAGTATATTTTGAGCAATGCATTCACTCTGCAAAACATATGAAACAACGCTCTAATTATTTTACAAATACACGCAAAAACAAGTTGTGCCGAACCAATGAGGCTCTCTAATAGCTGTTAACTGAACGAAGTCATCAACGTGCGATAAAACACTGGCTTTTCCACTACAAGATCCTAAATGTGCTTATACAAATCAAAACTACATTTCTTAATTCCCCACATACTCCAATTATCAACCTCCCATATACTTCCTGTCACTTGATTGGAGGCCGAATTGATCCATAGAATACAATCCGCATTGACCAGAACACATCCACGCACACATGCATGAATACATCCTCGTAAATACAGAAGGTATGTGCCAAATCGCATGAGGTCACTTTTGGTCTGCGATTAACCCTCTAACCGCCACCTGAGGATGCGCCACGTTGCTTCGCGACAAACCGACATGAGAGCGCACCATAAGAGAGGTACGTGGGTGGAGACGGAGCCGCAAAAAAATAGGTGGTACAGCAACATAAGCTCTCATGCATCCGACGAAGAAACCATGGAGATGATGGCAAAATTCTTCATAAAATTCCCGAATAAAAAAAAATGGTGTTTCTAATCTTTTCGACTGAACAAATCTCAAAATTTCTTTTAACCATGTAATAAGGTTGAATACATTGCTGGCGCTGGGTCGACTTATTCGCCAACTATTGTCGATGAATTATGTGTGGAATTTTCTCGTTACTTCTTTTACGAATAATCTGAAAAGCGGACATAAATGTCCACCAACATCTCTAATGACCAATGACTTCTCCGCAATTTCGAAAAAAAAAAAACATAAGTGCGTCATTGCGTAAATACATATCCCTATGTATTTTTAACTCCTCTTTCGACGTAGCAAGCAGCAAATATATCAATCATTTTGTAGATGAAACGTCGGTCAGAGTGGGTCCTGAAACAGCACACGGTCAACCGCTAAATAACATCTAATGAAAGATAACACCTACTCAAACTTCATTCAGGTACCCTATAGCATGGTCGCATTAACTAAACTTAACTTTCGTTTGCAATTTCAAGATGAACGCAATTCAAATTACCCTTGGTGCTACGCAGTGTTTTGCCTCTGTTTAAAAAAAGAACAAAATAAGGGCTTTAACAAAGCAGCAAAACTAGAAATGAAAGCTGGAATTAAAATCCAAGGAGTAGAGGACGCTATTCATAACTGTCAGTAGCAAAAAAAGTGCGTCACCCGGTCACCGATCCACTAACATATTCTAGATGATATGAAATGAAACCTACTCTGACCATGACGAAAATATCTCACCCTTTTTAACTTAAAACAAAATCAGCTCAGTTTATAGATATCTGCACCACCATTAAAATCTGAATATCTGACCATCGAGCAACCTTTTCTATTCTATAATGATGTAACTCTTTTTGAAGCCCAAAAACCACTTCACTTCGCCTTTTTTCCTCGAAGCTCGTATTTCGAGCAACGAAGACATTGGAAAAGCTGAATTTTGCCCAGCATAGTTTTATGGCATCAATGTGTGCGGCTACAAATCTAGCATTAGCAACTTCATGGATTCTTAAGTCCAACCCTAAAAAAATCTAACACTTCTGTAATATTTTGGAGAAAATGCCTCTACTTCTACAGCGATAATGCAAAGCATTTCCCCATATTTTGTCAAGTTCTACATCCACATATTCCACTTATCAAAAAATCATTGGCAGTAATCAGACAATCAGCATTGTAATTAATAAGTTGATAGATGAATCAGAGCGCTGAATACAGATAAACTGCACAATGAACTTTAGAGCTCATCGAAAGAGAAAGCATTCAATCCTTTCCTTTAATTCCTATCGTAAAAGAACCTAACAAGGTAAAGCAGACAGCAATTCTACACATTGAGCAGACTAAAACTTTTTCTTATGAATCGAAAGCCCAGGAAAAAATTCTTTGACAGAAGATGATTTAACAGATTATATTTGCAGTACTTCCACACATTCTTCAATTCACTGCTGTCTTTTAGCATTGCTGAATTAAGCCACATGCGATATTTAGCAGTGGTGTAATTCCCCAAAATCAGCACACTAGCTCGGAGAACTATGACATCAAGCATCAATTTTAGACACTTAAGCAGTCGATAAACAACGTGTACGGTTACTAGCTACTACTCGTCACTGTTTCGAATATAATATTTACAATGTAATTACTTTTTATTTACTGCCTATTCTTTTTTTCATAGCATTGCATGATATGAGATGTAACCACAATGATGCTGAGATATTTGCAGAACTTCGGGCCGCAGGTGTCAATGGTAGTGATCGAACTCGCTGTTACCCTTTCAGACAACTGCGGTCCGGAGTTTTGCAAATTTCTCAGCATTATTGTAGTTATAAGAATACATTTCAGATAAATGCGGTCCACCCGAAATTCACTTATTTGCAGAATTTGTGCATCCATAGAATATTCGTCGACACTTGTCCACGACACCGCTCATACTCAAGAGTTGATTCCCCATTCCCCCTCACACGTTCCGGAGGCGAAGATCGGCTGGCCTGAATTGATGTCAATAATTTGTTTTTCGCTTGTTTCTTTTTCGTATTCTGTCAATAGGCTTCTCCAACATAGAGTGGTGTAGATGTTGGACGAGAAAACTATTATCTACCTTCAATAACATAAAAAAAGTTTTTCGACCTAGTTTGTTCTCCAGGCCACGGAAACCGGATTTCTCTGCATCCTACAACCTAACTTATTTTCAATTCGCATAAGTTGCTACGAAAAATGAAAACTCGGTCGGACGCGGCAAGGGCATTAAATTAGCCGTCGGGCTGTAAATGTTGAGGAGCGGGTTTAGCCCAAATAAAATTACGTGGACCGGTCACATTTGTAACCCATCTTCCTATGTTGACTACAATAAGGACCTACTCGCCACCATAAACAGGGTCCTATTCGACTTCTGAGTGTCTTCGTTTTCACTAAAGACTCGTTGACATCCACATTTCCACTGATAATTGCAAGCTGTTTGCAAAAATTTTCCGTTCACCTGTCTTCACTATGCGTTGCAATATTGTTGACTCCCTGTGTCTTCTTTTTTCAATACAGTATTTCCTTTACTCACTAAATTAGGAAACTATAAGCACCCTAACGAAAACCACGAGCAATGGCAAAGTCAATACGGTGACTCGCAGTGGCCTTCCAACGTATCGAGTCAGTGCTGCTCTTCTTCCAAAAGCCTTGGGCGCGAGATAGACCCCATGTGTATTGCACGGCGCCTCTAAGCCACTGCGCCACACGCACCCTTAGATTAATAATAGGAAAAAAAACAACAACAGTGACGAAGACTGAGAAATTGATGTTCGCATCACCGTTTATGGCATTGACTTATTTTAATACATACAGAAGGAAGGACGTTGTTACAAACAAACGAGGGACTTATTTTAGAGTATAATGTCTTATAAATAAAGACAAAGAACTCATACAGTGTTTTCTTATATGGCCATGAAAAATAATACATTCTAAGAAAAATTACTACACAGTGATCAAAACAGAGACCGTTTTTCTAGAATAATACTGAGTTGATGACTAAGACAATCTTGTTCACTTTAAGCATTATAATTATTGTAAATGACAATGAGTGTCTTTCATTTTATATATATTATGCATATATATATATATATATATATATATATACATGTGTATATGTGTACATATGTGTACATATGATGCCGTTCCTGCCGAAACGTCAGCTACGGTTGTATTGCACGTGTGTTATTGTATGGAAGTAAACGTATGCTGTTTAACAACCTCGCGATTGCTGAGAAAGAAAACGACAGATTTATAATACAATGCCGAGGTTAATAGAAATTCGATCTTGGGAACTGTTACACTGGTTTTGTTTGACTAAATCCATGTACACGGAAAGATGACAAAGTATCGCGCGAATGATCCCACACGCGTCGAATACAGAAACCGGTTAGCAGCGACCATGTCGATGTCAAGTAAATCCGCACGAGTAGAAATTAGCATTACTCTTTCACCGACCACGTAAATTGAAAGGACCACTGAAATTCGTTTGAACTGCGTCCCCTTCCCCCAATTCCACTGACCCGTCAATCACCATGTAACCTCGTCCTTGTCTCACATTCCACTTCTGTAAAAGCATACCCCAACTGTTAGTGAAAGAATGATGTTCTAAAATGGTGCAAAAACATAAGACTCGTGACCGTCGGCAAAATATTCATTCTTCTCATCAAGGTATTCTAACGCCCTTTTTATCAAATTCAACGACTCTAACAATTGAGAGAAGACCAGCCTGGAGCAGAAAGATAACAGCAACGAAAAAAATGCCATAGATCAAAGCAATGCACTATGCACAACATATCGCCGATTTCTTCATACATCTTGCGAATGTCTATATGAAGAACCAATTTGTTCATTAGCGTGTAGTCATCTCGATCACTAGGTGAAATCAGCCTAGACTGAGCAGACCTAAACAATTGATCGCAATGAAAACAACGCTCATAAATCGAATCCAGGAGATGGACCACTTTCCTTTTCATAACTTGAACGGTCCGCTCATCTACCACGTAGGACAGACATCCTGTGTTAAAAGTTCTCATGCTGTTTATGTAAAATCTAATTTTAGAACACTTGGTGTCTGGAGTTTTGCAAATATCTCAGCATCATTGTGGTTGTATTTCACATAAAGTCATGCCGTGAAAAATTGCAATAAGCGGCAAAAAAAAAGTTAAAATTGTGAACTCACATGAGATTTTTATCATCGTCTACCAGAATTATGTTTAAAGAAGGATATATATATATATATATATATATATATATATATATATATATATATATATATATATATATATATATATATATATATATATATATATATATATATATATATATATATGTCCAGGGATCTCTCCTTACTTGAGGGATCCCCAGCCGGTTAGTCGCGAAGCTACGTGGCGTGTCCCCCAGGTGGCGGACAGGGGGGTTAGTCGCGGACCAAAAACTGACCCTTGCTTCCCTGAGACGCAGATGGATTCAGTGGATGGACACCCTGTTTCTGCTGCGTCGAATTGGTACATATTTCTGTATTTATGAGAGCGCATTCATACATGCGTGCGTGGGTATGTTCTCGTTTACGCGGATTGTATTCTACGAGTCAACTCGGCAAAAGACCGCGATCGAGTGACAGGGAAATATATGGGAAGCGCTTACGAGTCGCCTCCAACGAATAACCTCGATGTCCATTTTTGAAAAGACTGACAAACTACCTGTGAGCACACCCAGCTCCCACGTTCAGAACTCGGCATGCTAAATGCGGGTATCAAAGTGCTAAACACAGTAAAACAAACGGACCTCATTTTCCTGCCCCAGAAAGAGCACCTGATTCGGCAGCGTTGGCTAGGACGAGTACAGAGAAGGTGCTAAAATCTCAGGGCCATTCTAGGATGTCCAAATCGCAAAGGACTAAGGTGACGATCTGTACCTACAATGCACGTACACTTGCATCTGAGCCCTCGACAGAAGACTTGATCATGCAAGCGAGAAAAATAAGGAACGACGTCATCGGCCTGACCGAGACGAGACGACGCCACCCATTCAACGCCATCTATGACACCGGAGAAGAACTGTTCCTCGGAACATGCGACAGTAGAGGAGCCGGCCGCGTCGGCGTTCTCGTCAACACGACTTTGTCCATGAACATCGATTCATTCGAACAGCTTACAACCCGAATCGGACGCTTACCATTAAAGAAACGTGGATCAATACCAGCCTTGACAATCTTAGTCGTTTACGCGCCGACATCAAACTTTCATGAAGAAGAAGTCGAAGTGTTCTATATTGACTTGGGGAAGTCCTACGGAGAAAACCATACATTCACTAAGGCCTTTTGGAGATTTCCGATATTTGGAGAATTGGAGAGATGGGAGAAATGGAGATTTTAACGCTCAGATTGAACTCAGAAGACCATCTGAAGAACGTCACATTGGGACCCACTTATTAGAACAGAACGAGCAAAGTGAGCGGCCTTCTGAGTTTATCATGAGGAACAAGAGTATTAATAGTAATTTTCAATTCCAGAACCCCACTCTCGACACTGGAAGTGGGAGTCTCCCTAATGGAGAGCAATATAACGAAATAGACCACTTCATAGTAATTAGAAGGTTTTGCCTAATTGATGTTACTGTTGTCCCAAAAGTCTATAGAAGATCAGACAATCGCCTCGTTCGTGCCAAATTTCACTGGTGAGAAAAAGTCGCCCAATTCTAAAAAAGAAGTCCAGAAAGCACCATAAACTGGGGTTCAATTTATTAGTCGGCTGTTGCGAAGACGCCGTTCTCGATAACATCGACGAAAAATGCGATCTGCTCATTCAACATCTTTACGTTAGCGCTATGAAAGCTGAGAGTTCTACAGTCACCAAGAGACGTCTGTCTCTAGAAACCCTCAAGCTGATACGCCAGCGTGGAATCGCATGAGATGCAGGCACCTGCGAACTAACGTCCGGACTTGCAAAATAATGCAGACAGTCGATAAAAGAAGACCCTAGGCAGAAAAGAACATTAGTAATAGTCGAAGCTGCAGAGGCTGAGAAAAGCATTCGCAAAGCCCACCGATGCTTCGCCAATTACAAGACCAAGATGATTGCACTCCGACACCCAGACGGAACAGTTACAGCGTCCAGAAAGGCAATGGAGAAAATCTTTCACGAATACTACTCAGATCTCTTGAATAGCCACGCTCAGCTTCCGTTATATGAAATAAAGGAGGATGGATATGTTGTACCTCCTGTTCTCCCTTCCGAAGTCCTAAATGCCATTTCGTCGGTGAAAAATCGAACAGCACCAGGTCAGGACAGGGTAAGATCTCTACACTTGAACAGCCTTCCGCCAGTCCTCACAAACACACTGGCTCGGCTCTTCACGGGTTACCTCGTGGGGTTATGCAAGGCCATACCACCTCACCAAATTTAGTTACTGCCATCCTCGAGAACGTTATGCGAACACTAGAATGGGACAACAAGGGAGTGAAATTCGGTGGTCAGCAACTTATCTACAGAGTTGCGCAGGAGGAAACGAAGGGCTTGTGGACCTTTCAAAAATATACAGGATGAAGCGAAGAGAACAAAGAAGACCAGGCTCCGTGCCCACATTTTCGCCTCCACGATTTTTCTTGCCTTAAGGTACGCGTCAGAAACCTGGTCGCTGCGTAAGAAAAATGAAGGATCACTCAGCGCATTATTGAACGCGCAGTCGAAAGGACAACGCTAGGAGTAACCCGCGTCACATAACTGAGGGGGAGCGATCCGAAGCTCCGACCAGCGTCAACGGTAAAAATCAAATATGCTGCTCGGTGCTCCAAAGTGCCGAATATAAGGTGGGCCGGACACATAATGCGTATGAACAACAACCGGTGCAAAGGAGTCGTTTGGATTCCACGGGACTAACCATTGCGCTATCACCGCTCCAGGATAAAGGATAAAGGATAAAGCTCTTGGCGTTGACCAATCCCTGAGGGATGCGCCATGCATTCGGCTTCATTAAGTATCGTTGGAGGTGATTGAATGCATATTTGTCCTTTAAAATGACTCGCGGTGGCCTACCGATGTATCAAACCAGTGCTGCTATCCTCCTAGACGGGTCTGGTACCAATTTGCCGACCCCGGAGCGATGGAAGGCTTGACGGGCCATGGGCGCGGGGATCTATTCCACGTAACCACTGCGCCACACGTGCCCGCTCCAGGATGTACTTGAATTCTCAAAATATATATACTCATCCAATCGTGCTTTTGGCTATGTAATTCGGTCCTTTCCACACATTTCTGCATCGACTTATGTGCTTTTTAATGTACTCCGTACCGTTCGTGTTCTTCTATGAACTTTCCCACATTTGGAACAGATTCAATTTTGTCAACAATGACGAAACTCGTTCAGCAACTAGACATATTGCTGTCAGTCTTCGATAATGTCCCTTAATATACATGAAAAATGTTTCGATTTTTTTATTTACTTTAAATACCCATCTATTCCATACTATAATTATGAATAAACTAAGCGATTCGAAATTGAACAGCCATCAACTACTAGTCGAAAATCGAATTGTGGACGCTTGTGTCGTATTGTCAGCAGGTCAGCTAAGTTTTCCTTTCGACTTCTCATCAAAAGCGTATCGATGAAATTTCATGCATTCCCCATTGATAAAAAATCTGAGGCGTATCAGAGGATGCAGATGAAGATGAATGATGAGGAAAACGCCAACTCCACAAGGCTAGTTTCTACATAATCTCTGGTAGATCACATCGTATAGATTGCTTACAAAGCCTACACATTCTTATATATTTTCAAGAACCCCCATATCAAACTACTACCCAAAGATGGTCGATTAGCAAATGCGGGAAGACAAAAAAGGACATCCCAAGCTTGTTATCCAGCAAAAGATGAAAACGCGGTTGAAAATCCAAAAAAAAAAGTACGAACAGAGAAGAAAAATGGGGTTCAAATAGATAGATAACTGGGTCAACCAATTAGATAATCACCATACAAAACTCGCTCTTCCGAAAAGCCATGAACGCTGGAGAAGCGGAGAAGAATCCATTGAGGTCAAGTTTCATAAGATTTTCTCTTTCATTCAAGTAGTTAGTGTGCCTTCATGTCTTCACCTTCGGCTACGCATATCTTGGAAAAGACTCCATTGTTAAAAGAAAAACGTTATCGGCCGTATTAACCGTTAGAAGACGTCAAAACATGGCAACTTCAGACCCGCGACAAAATCTGCGAAGTAAGTAAGCAATAGACGTGGCCAAATAGTACTGTTTAGAAGGGTTCAATGATAGGTTGCACAGAATGTAAATTTTAAAAATCACATTAGTAAAAGTGCTATGCAAAAGTTTCGAACTGTTAAGCTTGGAAAATAGTAACGATTGCACTTCTATGTAAATTGTGCAAAAGCACAGTAATGAGAAGGGTATAGGGTTGTGAAGTGCGAAGATTGTAAATGCTAAGTAGGAAGTTTCAACTATGAGAATTGCAGATTGTGAAATGCTCTTGATCACAACAGTGCAAGTAAGAGTGAAGAATATGCAGTATTTCTAAAGGTATGCTCTGCTCATTGATGAATACACATTTTGCAAGCTTCTTTAACGTGATCCAATTTCAGGTGTACAGGCCGGTCTAATTAGTGATTTATCATCATACAGTGGTGACAAGGTATCCATAAGTCCCAGAAGTCCGCACATTAGTAGAGCTGATATGCTAGTATCCGCTATGGGATTCAAATCAGATGAGTGAAGTGGTGAGAAAAATTTTTGTGAACAAAACTATGTTTAGAGCATAATAGTTCAAGGGCAACACCTCCAATAATATCAATGCTAGACAAGCTATCGACTAAACACAAAAGTGTAACATAAACTGGCTGAAATCACAATATTAACCTTTCATTTTCTGCCTACTGTAATTTTTCACGGCACGGTATGACCTGAGATACAACCACAACGATGCTGAGATATAAGCAAAAGTTCCAGGCCCCCAGACCTGACCGAACCACGATTACGCTTTCCGCGGGCTCGCATATTACACACTGCACAAACAAACTAGTTACTTACTTATTTAGAAACATGGACGATTCGCTGTAACTGGTGGTACAGGGACCAGCACAACTACCATTCGTTCCTCTCTCGAGCATTCGTTATCGATGGTGGTGGTCTGCCTCAAACGTAGTAACGTCTCATTGTATTTCTTGCTTGCGAAGAAAAAAAAAACAAACTGTTGCTGCAAAAAAAAAAACACCGAAAAGTATGCTCCTTAAAAAGCAATGCATATGCTGTCCACCTACATATTGATACACAATTACATGTACTTACAGATGTGGAGAGGAAAAGACCTCCCTTCACTTTTCCCCAAAATATTTTTCCCTTTTTTTTTCTAAAGATCCGTAAAGATTTTACCGGATCCACGTTCGTAAACAAGACTTAATGAGGCATTAAAAGTAATTATTCTTTAAAGGAAAAAAAGCGGACGAAGAACCGAAACGAAATATAATGCTTTTTCACTCAGAACGCGATATCCCATCACAAGAAAAGAATAGCCTTGATGATAGACAACAGCTAAGAATGAGTAAACAGGACCGCCCGATGATGCAAATATACTTACTTACTTGGTGACGGTCTGCCCTCATTGGTTGTGCGAGCCCCACCAGCGTCTCCATTTTTCGGAGCTTGCTGTCTTAGCCACTGTGTTTCTCTGGAATGCCGACGTCAGCTTGGCCAAAGTCTGCTTCAGGTCGTCACCACCACAGCCAGTCGCCGCACTTGTGGATCAAAGGATACAGGTGGATATAAATATATAATATTTCAAATTTCGTGATCAAGCTTGGTGCAACTTTTCTAGAAGACGACTGGAAAAAACCATTGCAAGACTTTCTCCACTATGCAATTTTGTCTTCTGAAACCCAGGGTATCAACTTCGAAAGTGGGATTGGACTTACAAAAAATGTTGCTGGATTTGAATAGAAGTACTTAATTACAACGAATATCCACGTAAGCACATGAAAATTCAACATATTCACCAGAATACTCGTCATTTGGATCGGTTTATTAAAAGAATTTCTTCGAGTCCGATCCCTTCGGAGAGAGGAAAACTCAATTTAAATAACACGATAGGTGAAACAAGCAAAATAGTAGATGGATTCTAACAAGCCAAAAACAACGGCAGAACTAGAGAAATCTTCGATAGAAGTCAAGGACAGAACATTCAGAGTTAGGAGATGACGAAGACGAATGTAGCAACCAGTAGGTGACAGCCGCTTCGCTTCCACGTGATGACGCCGTATCGATCGATTCGGCGTCGTTTTCGTCTCTGTTACATTGGAGCACGTTTTCTTCAAATTCAAACGTTGTTCATCAACTTATGGTCGTATTTTTCGTAATGCAGTAAACGTGACACTTTGTAAATGGAAAACTCTTTCATCCTTGTTCGGAAGACAGAAGCATACACTATTCTTTCGAAGTCGCTATAGTGCACAACTAGTTTAAGTTTAGCTCCCAAATTATGGCTATTATGAAAAAGGGCGCGTGTGGCACAGTGGTTGGAGGAGCCACTGCGACACACACATGGAATCGATCCCAACGTCCATGGCTGACCAAGCCTTCCATCCCTTCGGGGTCGGCAAATTGGTACCAAACTTGTCTGGGTGGATAGCAGCACTGGCTCGATACATCGGTAGGCCACCGCGAGTCATTTTAAAGGCCAAATATGCATTCAATCACCTCCAACGATAC
Source organism: Angiostrongylus vasorum (assembly GCA_018806985.1). Lineage (NCBI taxonomy): Eukaryota > Metazoa > Nematoda > Chromadorea > Rhabditida > Metastrongylidae > Angiostrongylus > Angiostrongylus vasorum. Next base: position 349,890 of record JADANN010000110.1, on the reverse strand, counting down.
TTAATGAAGTCGAATGCATGGCGCATCCCTCAGCGGTTGATCAACGCCGAGAGCTTTTTGTCCTTTTATTCGGCTGGTTCAAATACAAGGTGGAAGAAATTTACGCCTGTAGTTTATTGATTTCAGTCTTTGATATAACGCCGCAGAAGGCACTTCGATGAACTCAAAGCATGAAATAGAGAAGAGTCACTTAAAGAAGAATCCATAGAAGGAGGTTTCTTATAGAAGACATCAGTCTTCACAATGAAGAAAGTTCTGGCTGCTTTTCAGCAGTTGACATCGACCACCCAGAACCTATAGTCGAAGCTGGCTTTTAGAAACATTTTCTCTGTACTTTCCATTGACTTGATTGCACAATTTTGGCCATATCGACGTGCAGGATACAATCCATACGTCAACACATCCAAACGCGTGTGAACGAATATTATAACATTATTTGTATAGAGAAATGCAACAGGAGCTTGTGCTACATAGACATGTTGCGTAACCCCTTGAATTCCCTTGCATGAGGTGTCAAAGTAGAACTAACTGTCAAGAATTTAGAAATTCATATCCGCAGACAACAAACAATCAGCATCAGCAACCGTCCTTCACGAAAGAGCACTGCCGAATGAAGTTATTTCATTGTGGTGATGCTCCACTGGATTTGACTCGACTAGACCACGAAGACTCATTTCGGAAGGAAAAAACAATTATGGTTAATCGAATCGGATCAATCCTGCTTTGACGAAGGTAAACTCCCAAAACACTATCCGAATGAACTTTTTTTTAATCAATTTTTGCTGGTCTATTAATGGAAGGCACTGACAAAAAAATATTCCAGTGTACTTTTAGCCGGGCAATGTCCCTACAAAACAAAGCTTCTAAATGCTTTCCAAAACATGATTTGCTACAGAAGAAGGTTTTCGCTACTGTTTCTTGGTCTTGGTATGGAATAATCCACTATAGCTTTCTTAACCATGGCGAACTATTACAGCAAAGAAGTGAAGTCACGAAATCGATTAAACCTTGTAGATGGTTTATCAAGATGTGGCCAATAGGAATGGTCCATCGTCGGGTACGGTAACGCTTTACAATATGTTGCACAATAAACAGTTGTTGAATGAATTCGACAGCATGATTCTGCTTCTTCTAGCTTATTTATGCGACCTTATCAACTGACCAGTACTACTCCAACCACGTCTACAACCACTTCCAAGGAAAAGCTTTACACGAAGCCACTACTGAAAAAGCATTAGAAAAAAGTCCTTGTGAAAAACCTTTAGAACTTTAGAATTACACGTCACTGGGACAGACTAATTTTTTATAGTGGCTGGTTATTCCGATCATTCGTTATTCAACATCATCATTATATTCGTGAAATAGTCTATAAATCCATTATTCAACAGCGATTTTTGATGATTTCTTAGTCGGAAGAGCCATTTGAAAACGAACACGATTATCACATAGTTTCCAAACAACAACAAGATAGAAAATTCTTAAATGCAGAACGAAATCAATGTTCACCGTAATAGTTTGAGGTCCACTGTCAACATGAAGACAGAATTGGAAACTCTGATGTGTATATAGCACTGGGATCTGAAGATTGTTGTGTGTCAGGCGCTGTTGTCTTTCTTAAAGAGGAAGCACTGTTCGTTCCTGCTAAAGAAATTCATCAGCCCTTTCTGTGTGTACTGCTGAAATCTTGGTTTAAGTGGTGGATCGGAAAGCGAAACTGGATTACCTTGAAAAATGCTCACATGCGTCATTTTTCGAATTAGTCGACCACGTTTTCCTAAGTTATGAATATCAATGAACTGCACAAGAAATCGACGACGTCATTCTGCACCGTTAGTTGAGGGTGTAATGTACAGAACCTAACAGCAATTTGAATCTTGAGAACCCAGAAGGACGATTGCTATATCACAAAAAGATATTCCTCTCATCAATTCCCGGATATTATTGGGAATGGAGCCAAATTCCTCGTGAAATCATCGTGCACATTTTCAAAAAACTACACAAAATGAAATATTTCCTCGGGTCGATCAAACGCAAAGTGTAAATGAGGATCTCATGCCGAAGTATATAACGAAATTCAGCGGATACGTCAGCATTGTAAGAAAATTTCTGAATCACATTTCTTGAAATAAATCGGGGAATTAAGGGCTTCTTTGTATGTCCTGAAGATTTTATAGAAAACACATGACTTTAACATTTCGTCGCAATATCTTTATTGTAGTTTAGATTAGGACGAAGGAATGTTCGCGACAATAATTCTTAATCAGACGAGTAGGACAGATTCGAAAACAATAATATTAAACACACTGTTGATATATGACTTTGTAACGTAATGTCCTTTGACAAACCTTCGTAAGCGGTCAGAGGTATTCAACAGAAAAGAAATGACCGAACCTTATGATGAGAAGGTTGTTGGTTGTTTTGCAGTCACTCATGTGTAGAAGCTGATAGAATACCACTAACAAATGCATAGTAAAATTATGTATAACGGGATTTTCAAATAGTGAAAAGATGGCTATCACGAAAAGCAGCGTGGATGGAGTGGCATGTTTGAGAGGATTCTAAGTCAGATAACATGAAATTTGCTGAAAAAACTTTTATGAAGCTTGATATGAAGTCTTCTCATATATTTGAGCTGTTAGATAACTCTTTCTCAAGAAAAGAATCTCTTGAATTGGAAGCAGAGAAGAAGAGAGAGAAGTGTGTAAAAAAAATTCGTGGATTCTGACGAAATATCGTTTAGCGTTAAGCGATAAAATCTCAGCCATGTTTCCTCATTGTCAACCTAAATATAAAAATTGTTCTCTTCAACGTCATGCGCATTAGGCGTCTTTCCGCTTACTATGTACTGCCTCTATAAGGTACCAGCAAGGTCTCTACCTCCCTGGGTCCGGAGTCAGAGGTTAACAGTGTATTCTGCCCTATCGGCAGTTTCCAAAGTCACTTTTTTTGGCGTCATCGTGAAAAGAAGGGTCGTCGAATTCGCTTGATATACAGGGGGGGAGCCGCTAACGATTCCCATCTTCAGGTTGTCATTTAGAAGTATCATCCACGCTGGTCACCTCATTTTTGATATTTTGCTGTACACGGAAATCTCCGGTCTTCGACTCGAAGTTTACTAGTAAATAACAGAGCAATTCAGTTTAACTACCGTATACCACCCGCCGTGCTATAATTACGCCTTCAAACAAGATATCACTTCATCCGTTTCCTGTAGCATAAGGTGCAAGAAGAAACCTCGTTAAAGATGACAATTTCAAAGACTTTTCCACTATTCCGACTAGAGCTTTTTATTTCTCTATCCTGGATGAGATTTCGCACACAGTTTACAGCTATAGCGGGAAGTATTCACCAATTTTGGTTTCGGCATTTGATGCACAGAACGATTCCTATCAGCATCGTTCACAGTCTTGAAGAGACTATTCAAGAAAACTGCACGAAGACATAGATTGATGGGTTTCCATGAAACGGCTTCTATCAACTGAAAACGAAACAATCATGCAGTTATAAGGAGTTTTAAGAACTTTAAGGACTTATCACGGAAAGGACGTCTAGTGTTGAAACGTTTGCCAAAGGAGTTTATTAGCTGCTTTCAGTGTTCACTGTTCGCTGGAAACAGTAAGATAAAAAGCCACCTTTAGTGCAGTATAGCATCCTATTTTCCAAGATTAGTGGTAGCTGTTTTTTCGTATCATTTGCTTATTTCCTTCTCTTCCGTTCCGAACAATATTTCAATGTCGCAGTAATTCCATCCAATTGGTTATCCTAGCTCAAAAAAATTCCTTATTCGTTATTCAATGCCCGTGTTGTGAAGCCCTCCTTTATTCCATGTACTTTATGAATTTATAGCTAGCGACTATCAACTGGTGCCCTTTTCTTGGCTGTCAAGATCTTTATTATCTGCATAGGTACTTAGATGACTCACTACCAAATGTTATTTGAATATCAGCACTACTTCTTTGTTTTATTGTTTCGCAACCGTTATTCATTAAGTTTGTCGGTTTCGGGTGTGTATTCGGCCACAAACTGAGGTGATAAAAACGAGAACGAGACTTCGTGTTTTTGAATTTTCATGAATAATCTTAGCTATGATGCGTTAGCCCTTGGAAAGGTTGATAGCGTGTTCGTTCCCCACCGCAGACACCTGCGGTCCGGAATTTTGCAAATATCTCAGCATCGTTGTCGTTGTATCACATATGGTACCCTACCGCGAAAGATTGTAATAGGCAATAAATAAGAGAGCAATCTGAGCTATGCTCATTCACGATCCCTCGGAATTCATCCGCTTTTTTCTTTTTTTAGCAAGATCTTTGATTGCACGTATCGTGGTATATTTATAGCTATTTTGCAGTTTGATTCTAGTGCTGAAATAGTTTCTTGTTCCATTGTTCTTGATGTCGAGGTAGTAGCTTTTTCAGCTGTTAAAATTAATTCGCCGCGTGGTTGGTTTAAGATGATTAGTGCGTTATGCGTGAAACGTGAATTCGGTGCTATTTTTGACGAAATGACAATTTATGGTGAAGCAATAACAGTTACGGTGAACACACCCTTCGCTCACTTTCAATATTTAATACTGCGCGCTACGTTTTTTCTAAAAAAATAATCATTTTCCTTTACGCTAGGAGGAAGTTCGAATTTTCTATCCGAAAGACCAGCTGGGGCTATGGTGTTGCACTGGAGCTACCCGTGGCTACTTTATCGCCAAAGACAGTAAAAGAGGTATTAAACCAAAACTGTTACGCGTTTCACGTTCAGAAAGCAAGTGCAACTCCATAAAGAGCTCTGATGTGAGTTGAGATAACATCAGTCTACTGCTGCTCATTTGAGCTACTGGATTTTCAGCGACAGCACAGCGTGAATGGACATTGACACGATATTTCCAATATTGATATTGAGCAGACGAAGAATGAACGAATTCGACAAATTAGGATGATTAATCTTAATTTTCAACACAAATAAAAGCAGAACGTTCGAGTATTGGAACGGTTGCAAATACAAGAATCACAAATTGAAGAATAGTTTCCGACTTAGCAATTCAATTTTGTCGCTTGGAAGGCGTTCTTGAGTATCCAACTAAGGTGTACAGTAAAGTGTTCACAAGCCTGGTAAATAGGGGTGCGAAAGAGCTAGAAGATTTCATCCATAAACGCAGCATTCAGCAAATCAAATCCAAGAAACACCGTGGTTATAGATGAAAGCTTTTCACATCACATGCCCAATTCAAACCAACAGCGGCCAAAGATTGCCTCTTACACAATCTTGGAGAAGTTCTGTTACAGTTGTCACGGTATTCCAAATTCTTCTTGTCCACTTAGTAGAGTACCAGTGAAGTGGAAATGCTCCTGAGGACCTCCACATTCTTAACGTAGATGGGAAATTTAACTTGCAGGTTACAAAATATTTAACATCATAACAAACATAAAGATACCGCCCTGTCCCCCCCATCGCAGATATCTGCCCTCCGGCGTTTTGTAAATATCTCACCATCATTGTGGTTGTATCACGCATAATACCTTGCGATGAAAAAATTCCAATAGGCAGCAAATAAAAGTAGACATGAAGATAATTCGGAATCTTAAGAGTAAAGAATGCTCCGATTTCTACTGAACCGTAAGCCTTAATTTCCAAACAAAGTTGGTTTGTTGTTCTTCTCTATGATTACTTATCGACGAACGGCTCCCTATCATATCACATGAAAAGATAACCTAGATCGTATTTTTTAATTACCTCGAAATTTCATCGAATTTCCTTGGAAGCTTCTGCGAAATATTGTTTCTCCGTATTCTAGTTGATAAAATTCCAACAGCTGCAGGAAGAGGCGTCTTCATAAAAACATGCAATCTTGAATGGACAATCAAAGAAGACTATGCTGTATTGAAAAACGCTGCCGTGAGAGATCAGTTCATTTTGTTTCAGTGGATTCAAGTCGATGCAACTTCGAAGACTCAAACATCGTATAGAGTAACTCTTGTTGACATTTGACTCGAATCACGGAGACTCTCAAGAAAGCAGTAGAGCTAAAGCGTTAGAAACTGCAAAGTTTTATAGAAAGATGCTGGTGGACTATTAGTGCACTAAGCTGTTGATTATTCACACCAAGGTTCAGTGGAAGTAATCCTCTAAGCAACTCTCATTCCTAAAGCATCCGAATACCGAACCAGACTAAACTGAGTTCTATTTGTACCTATCAAACTAGAACACGGATTTCCCTCATATGAGGGATCTCGAGCCGGTTAGTCGAGAGGCTGCGTGGCGCGTCCCCAGGAGAGGGATAGGGTGATAATTGAGGACCAAAAGCGACCTTTGCTTCCCTGAGACGCAGGTGCATCAAGGGGATGGACTCCCTTTTTGCTGCTACGCCGATTTGACACATATTTTCTGTATTCGCGAGGTGTATCCAGGCATGCGTGTGTGGGTGCGTTCTAGTTCATGAGGATTGTATTCTACGAGTAAATTCGCCCAAAAGCCTGCAATCAAGCAAGAGGGAAGTATATGTTAGGCGGTTAGGAGTCGCCTCCAACAAATAAGCTCCATGTTCACTCTGGGAGAGCCTGGCAAGCTACCCGTGAGTATACCTAGCCCCCCACATTCGGAGCACAGTATGTTATATGTGAGTATTAAAAAGCTGAAAGCAGTAAAAGAAACCGGCCTCATTTTCCTGACCCCGAAAGAGCCCCCCAGTTCGGCAGAGTTTGGTAAGACGAGTACGGAGAGGCTGCTAGAATCTCAGGGCCAACGGAAACTGCCTGGATTGCGAAGAACTGAGGTGAGTATCTGTACCTACAATGCACGTACACTTGCATCTGAGTCCTCGATAGAAGACTTGCTCATGCAAGCAAGAAGGATAAGGTACGACGTCATCGGCCTGGCCTAGACGTGATGACGCCACCCGTTCAACGCCGTCTATGACACCGGAGAGGAACTGTTCCTCGGAACATGCGACAGTAGAGGAGTTGGCGACGTCGGCGTTCTCGTCAACACGAGTTTGTCTATGAACAATGATTCACTCGAACAACTAACAACCCGAATCGGACGTTTGCGATTAAAAAAGATATGGATCAATACCGGCTTTGACAATCTTCGTCGTTTACGCGCCGACATCAAACTATGACGAAGGAGAAGTTGAAGCGTTCTATGTGGACTTAGAGAAGTTCTACAGTGAAGACCACGCATTCTTCAACGTCACCACTGTAGATTTTACCATCAAGATTGGACCAAGAAGAACGTCTGAAGGACGTCACATTGGGACCCAGGGATTAGAATGGAACGAACAGGGTGAGCGGCTGTCCGAGTTCATCATGTCGACCAAGACCATGGTAACTCGCAATTGCAGAAGCGCCCCCCACCTCATCGCTGGACGTGGGAGTGTCCCAGTGGAGACTACCATAACGAAACAAACCACATCATAGTAAGTAGAAGGTTTTGCTTCACTGATGTCCCTGTTATCCCAAAATTCTGCACAGGATAATACCATCGCCTCCTTCGTGCAAAATTTTATTTCTCGCGGAATGGAGAAAAAAGCCGCTAGATCCAGAAAACGAAGTCGCAGAACCCCCCGTAAACTGGGACTTATTCAATTCGCTAATTGGCTGTTGGGAAGATACCGTTCTCGACAACATAGACGAAGAATACGATCGGCTCATTCCACATTTTCACGTTGGCGCTATGAAAGCTGAGAGGTCGAAAGTCACCAAGCGACGTCTGTCTCCAGAAACAATCGAGCTGGTGCCCAGTGTGGAATTGCACGAGCGGCAGGCAATCGCGAACTAACGTCCAAACTTGCAAAACAATGAAGATCTTCAAGAGAGAAGACCAGCAGTAATGGTCAAATCTGCACAGGCTGAGAAAAGCATTCGCAAAGCCTACCAAAAAAGCTTCACCAAATACAAGACCAGGATGATTGCACGGCGGCGCCCAGACTGAACACTTACAGCGTTCAGAAAAGCAACGAAAAAAAATCATTCACGAATACAACTCGGATCTCTTCAGTAACCACGTCCCTCTTCCCTCTTACGAAATAAAGGATGATGGATATGTCGTACCACCGGTTCTCCCTTCCGAAATCCGACATGCTATTTCGTTGGTGAGAAATCGAACAGCACCAGGTCCGCAGATGATAAGATCTGAAAACTTGATGAATCTTCCGCCAGTCCTCCTAAACACACTGGCTTGGTTCCTCCTCACACGTCTTTATGCAAGGTCCCTACTCAATGGAATACCAGCAAGACCGTGTTATTGTTCAAGAAGGGTGACCTACACGATATCGGCAACTATCGCCCAATCCACTTGCTTTCTGTCCTTTACAAACTTTTCACTCGTGTCATCCTAAAAAGGGCTGACAGAACATTGGACGAAGGGCAGCCATGTGAGCTACCCACGTTTCAAAAAGGATTCACTACGATGGACCACATCCACACGATAACAAGTCTCATTGAAGTATCGCGATAGTGCGAAAGACTGATCTGTCTCGCTTTCATCGATTTACAGAGGGCCTTTGATTCAAATGAGATAGAAGCAGTCGTGGAAGTCCTTGATAGTCAAATAGTCCCTACTTAGTATATAAAGATTCTTCGTGAGCTCTACAGAAATTTCACAACTCAAAACCCTGTCCACGATCGCGAAAGGAAGTCCATTTCCAACCTTGCAGCACCGGAAAACCGTGGAATGCGAGAAGTTGAAGAACTAATAATATAAGAAACTATTGGACTATAGTGATAAAGGTGGGACTTTGTAGTAGCTCTACATGAGTTAGATGTCGAGATAACCGAAAAAACATATTGAAGAAACTTCACTTTGTCGCTCATCTTTAAAAACGGATTTCAAAGGTCAGTATCGGAAATAGACATTGAATGGGTTACGGTGACAAGCGCAGCAGGCTTAAAACCATTTGTTGTTTCGCAACTTAAAATTGATTTACCAACATGTCGCGTCCCATACCTCTTTATCGAAACTCATAAGTTAAAGCGCGATATAATAGCGCGTATGTGACGGAGTGCAGGAACTAGCTAACCTCTTATGATCAGGCTTTTTGAGCCTAAGAAAACGTTGGAACGAATAAGAAACAACCACTTGAGCAACATGAATGCCACCACACACCAATAGCTAGCCTACTACCGTTGGTCTCCACGTGAGATACTCAGTAGGTGACCCAGAAAGCAGTGAATGTACAAAGAGGCTACTCTGTGTTAAAGGTAAATGAAATCTTGGTTTAGCATTTTTTCTGTTGGGTTATGGAAATGTTTGGCTAGGCCGACTGCGGCCAACCTGATCGTTCCATGCTCAGAGGAAAGAGAAATCCGCCGAAACGTCAGCTTCATCGTAATAACACACCGCGTTTGCTTAACAAGAATATAAAGAATTATTTGACCAATGCTGATGTTAACAGGAAATCGGTCATGAGAATCAAAACTGCCTTATTATTTTAGGGCTAAATGAGGAGATGCTGGTGCTGCTCCAGTAGCTTGACCCTGATCAAAGGCTAATTTGTGAAACATTACACTTCATTTCCGCATTTGTTTTACAATGTGTGTCTACAAACTTGCTGTAGAATCAGTGTCGGCCGAGGTCGTTACCACTCCAGGCAGTCGCAACACTTGTGGATCAGAGGGAGATTTGCCACCATGCGACTAGTTTGATACCACCATAGTGGTGGATCCTGGTATAGGTTTACTCTTTGCTAGGCTTTCTGATGAAAACGCCGGACTCCTTCTGAGCTTGGGAGACCTTGACAGGAGAATGAATCTGTCCGCTTTACATCGCAGCTGAACCCAGGAACACCTCCCAGCCACGACGACGCGGTAAACCGTTAGCAGGACAGGCAACATTGCTTCCTTCAAATCTCAATCGATGCCTAGTTGTCAATATTCGTCTTGAGATTTACCAATAGGTGAAAAATGTGCGCTCACCGAGTATCTGTCTAAAAAAACCGCTTTTCGTTGGTTCCTGAACAAAATACGGTTACTTGCACCATATCCCATTTCTCAGACATTTTAACTATGGTGCTTCATAAATAGACATCTTAGACAAATAGCTTTCCATGCTAGGTTTAAACCAAAGCCCATCGTTAGGGGAGCGCATGCAGCGTTGTGTTTACAGATGTTCTGCCATAGACATGGGTTCGATCCCGCGCCCTAGGGTCACGAAACTTTCCATTCCAAATGTTGACAGCAAAATGAATGTTTCTGAAAGAAAAGGTTACAACTTTGACGGAAGGCCGTGACGAATGTAGTTTAGACATAAATGTGCATTTCGTGAACACATAGGTCTCCTATATTTTTTTATTTGGAATCTCTTGGATGACTTGCCTTCCTTTCGAGGATATAAATTTCTCAAGCTCTAGTTGCTACTATGTGAATACCTACAGACATACTAACACTTACCGTGGAAACTCAAGCAAACGTGCCAACTCGTCCGAAAACTACTTTTTATTTCCATATCAAAATGAGAGCACCTATACTTTCCTTGGCTCCGGTAGAAAATCTGTCTTCGACAAGCCACATAATGATAGCTGTAGGAACACAGCTCCGTGCGCCGAAACAGAACTCAAAAAGTGGACTCGGAATTAAGTCAAGTGTTCAGTTTCTAGAGTTCGCGAGTGCACATGCTAAAACAAATGCGAATGGTCCCGAAAGTTTGATGGCGTAGAGAATGGAAAGTCGACAATTATTCTTCTAAGTACAATGGGGCACAAAAGCAAAGCGGTAATGATTTTCACGTGGTAGCGACGATCCTGGCGCAAGCCTTGAAACATTTTAGGCAAAGTCCAGAAACCCAAAATAGCTAGGAATGGAGAACGCCTCAATATCACACTTGTTGTTCATTTATTTTGCACTTTACATGACCTGTCATTACATCTAATTTTGCGCATTCCACCAGTTCTTGGATTTGATTCTTTTTTCATCGAATTCACCATCCCTGATGATCTTCGAGAATTTGGCGTCTCGCCTCTGCTGCTGCTTGAGGATTCTACGTCTTTATTATGAATGTCTCGGAATGTTCGTCGAGCCGATTCCATTGCAATCTTGTAGATACCCGGGATTAGACGTTGAAACGTAGACTTTAGGAAAGTATTATCACACATGACGTGGCGCGTTATCACCGACTAATGTGCTGATCTGAGTAAGATTCATTTCCACATTTTGCGAGCGAAAAAAACGACTGGTCCTACTACAACAATTATGGAAATTCAGGTGACAACAGAGGACAGCTTGAAAGAGTCGAGTATTACCCGATATTCTCTACATCAAAAGAAGGTTGACACAAAGGTATGAGATCGTAAAACCTTACAGTTTACGAGAGATGATAGAATGGCTTCCGTTTTCATTTTTAATATTTCAGGAGCCTCGTATCGAGAAAGTATTTAACAAGAACAGTGAGCCGGAGAAGTTGAAAGAAAAGGAAGATCGAGATTCCTTGCAACGACGAAAACAAAGCTTCCTTGATCAGCCATTGGCAAAATTAGCCAATAATCTGAAGAATGGTCGAAAAAATTGCAAGACCAATCTATGAAAAAAGAACATAAAGCCAATGGTCAATTTTGAAAGCGAGAAGAAAGAAGAGAGCTGTGACGAAAGCAAGAGGAAACGAGGAAGAAGAGTTACATGGGCCGACCAGTTGACGTCACGCAAATCGGTGAGTAACTACAAGGGGATCAAACTTAACGCAAGAGATTTTCTTCAATCGAATTCAAAATAGGGCACGGGATTTCTCTGGAATCTACATATATCTGGCGAAAATACTCCAAACTTTTTGTTATACCCAAAGAAAATCTGGTTTTCTAAAGACCACTCACGATTTTTTTTCTCGTTTTTCTTCTCTTCGATGCAGTTGGTGTTGGTATTGCTATTGGAATCCGAATGGCATCTCAGAAGATGGGCAATAATCAAATTTTTTAGAAGGACATTGAGACGGATGAGAAGGAACGAAGAGTGTATGGAGTCCTGGGGGGCCACGATCGCTAAAAAAGCCACGATCAGTATTTAACTAAATGAGACAATATTGCGAAAGGACCATCGACTTTGATCAACGCAGGCTATCAAATTGTACTAACCGAGGATTTTTCTAGAACCTCCCTTTGAGCACTGTCTCTGGTTTCGTCGCATTGTTATTTTTTGTATTGCTATTATTGCTATAAACTATTATATCTCAAACTCGAGGTTGCTCACGGTAGTCACGAAAAAGGTCCCGCGTGGCGGTCATACAAAGTAGAGCATTCCACCTACAGTTGGCGGGCAAAGGATAAATTTGACTACAAATCTGACCAGCTACTGCTCCACATTCCACTGGCCAACTATCACACCTCCAAAACCTTGCACCTTTCGCTTTGTTTACGTGAATTTTCAACGTTTTAAGCTTTTCTGTAACACATACATATAAGCTGTGAGTATATAAGAATTATTCTATCTTGGCATATTCCTGTCTCTTCTGGATGACGAAAATTACTAAGTCACAGGTGTACTAATCTGTACCAAATTCTGGTAATCAACCTCACATCTAGATCAGCAGTCTTGCCGTTAATCATCAAGTGACTTGAGCTAGCCTGCTCTAGTAGCTGTAAGAGTACAGTGATCAACTTTCAGGATTATCATGAGGAAGTCTAGCTACTGAGACGATAGTCTTCAACTTGGCCAGCATGGTTTTCTATTTGGCGCAGATTTCCGACTACCGATATATATCCCCACTTTAGACTTCGGTTTTCATTGCTTAAGTTTTAGAATACTCCCAGAATCGCTGTCTTGACAGTGCTTCCGGTCACGCTTTATAATCAAGGAATCTTAGCCTCACAAGAGAGCAAAAATAGTAAAATCGCGCAGGTGGAAGGAAACCGCTCGCACTTCGTCATCTTCACAACATTCTCGATGTTCTCACAATTTCCTAAGTCCATCTAAACTACTCGTCAAAATCGTCCAGTATTCGTCCCGCTTGGCTAATAATTGATGTTATAAGGATATAACAACAACGAAAGTAGTGCAGACTTCGATCATCGATTTATTTCAGTCCGTTGTTGCCCCGTTCCAGTTTCCACACGACTGTTCTAGAGTGGGTAAATGATTTTGGCGATAAATACTGCCATGTCGGAAGAAAAACTGGAGCTGAGATAAAGTCAGAATTAAGGCGTTAGTGGTGCAGTGGGTAACACGTGACCCCCCGGAAAGGGTAATCGCGGGCTCGAATTTGGACTGACGTCGGCGTTTTGCAAATATCTCGGCATTTTAGTGATTGTGTTTTATACAAAATACCCCTATGGAAAAAAATAATAGTAGATAGCAGGTTATACACGGTCATACAAACGGTTGCGAACCAGCTGACATCTTAGAGAGATGATAATTCGATCACTACTACCGAATTCTTCGAACCGGCCCTTTTTTAAGCAACTTACAAGAGCTCTTTTTGTGTCGAAAGGTGAGAGGAGGAATAGTGAACTGGTGGGTTTTCGCTACTTGGCTTTCGCTACCAAATGGTGATATAGTCGTTTTCGGATAGGTTAATGTAAACATTTAGCAAGAGCAGCCGGTATTCCTTTGATTTTACCAGGATGATTTTTACGTATTCTGACCGTTCTACAGCTACAATTCAGAACATCTCCTCTTGTGTGCAGCACCTTCTATATATCTACAATATAGTAATGGCCGAAGATCGAGTGCTGAGCTTCAGCTTTAGACGTGAACACAATGGCAAGGGGTTGGCGTCAGTCGCTGCGTCATTGCCAGCCCTCTCATTTGTGCGAAACACTTCCCGGGCCATGTAAATGCTGAGCAGTTTAGGGACTCCGAATCCCAAAAGTCCAAGAACGAATCAAAGAGAGGGACGCCTCGTTATCACGTACGACATCAGACTATATATCAAACCGATATTTTGCTGTGAAAAAAAGAGCGTTACCCATCTATGTGAGCTGTCCACGGTTGGTCTCAACGAGCAATTTTCAGTGGAAGACTTACAACGCGGTGAATATATGAAGAAGTTATTTTGTTCCCAATGTGATTGGAATAAGTTTCATAGTTTTTCTGCCAAAGTTGTAAAGGTATTTAACTGATTAGATTGCAGTTAACTTGACCTTTCTCGATTCCGAAGAGGGCGAAATCCGCCGAAATGTCAGCTTTATGAATGAACACTATAATATCAACCATGCGTGTGCTTATTAAGAAGACAAAGAATTAGAATAAGTATCCCACCCTAATCACTTTCCCAATCAGAACTAGAAAGATGTAACATCGAAAGCCTTGGTTTCTCTGAGCGCAAATGGGGCTTCAGGAAACAAATCTGTCTCACATGAATAGCAAATTCTCCCGTTTCGACTGTGGACCTGTTCACCCGTTGCTGTGGGCAACTTTCATTCCAGGTCAGTGCACTCCATTAAACATTAAGAAAAGGACTGAATGCATATTTTTTGTGGTAACTTAACAACGATCTGTCAGATTTGTGTCCATATCCACCCAGATAGCCATGGAGTAAACAGGACCATTTATATCTCATACGGCTACAAGATGATGAACATATTAGGCACAACTTCAAAAAGAGCAGAAATTGCAACACCAAAAAAATTCTTTAACAGAAATAATTTTTGTAGTAACAAATACCTTAACTAAGATCCTAATGTCGATACGTGTATGTAGCGATTCCAAGGCAAGATTTCAGTCTCTGATCACACCGAAACCAGGTGCTTCGTTCGTGGCAATGACCACTGCCTAGTCGAACGTAATGCACTTCTGACGGATCATTCTCACAGTCACAGCCTCAGAAATTTTCGTGTCACTATATCTAGCCATCTAATATTTGTCCATCTTACAATGCAACTATTACTTCTCGTAACCATTTATTTGCTAAGCCATTTATTTACTAACGTTATTACAGGAACCAAACACTGTTTCACAGACAACAGGTTGCTACACAGATATTTTTATGGAAGACAAAGCGCATGTAGAAAAGGCGGTATATTTCACTATCTGTCAAAAGGTTCGAATTTCGATAACTGACCTTGACATTCATATTTTTCGTAGATCCAAAATCCATGTTAGAAATGCTCATATTGCGGAACTTATGGTACCCCTCCATGGTTCGTTTTTCAGCCTGGCTCACCGTTTAAATTGAATTTTTATCAGTTTGATGAAGAAATACGTTATAATATAAGTAATTCTACCTATACCATGCCACGAAAATTCATTCATAGTCCAATTCTACGGGAACGCTTCACCATTTTTTGGAAGGCAGAACATCAGTCGTTTTTGTAATTTGCTTTTGCTTTGTAAGTACTTTCTGCCTCCCGTCTACCCCCTCATACTGAGAAATAAAAACAGAACAGAATATGAGATTTACGCGAATATAGCGGCCGCGAAGGCAAGAGCTGTCATATCTCTTTTGGATCTTTGTCATTTGAGAGTGTCACAGCTTCAAAGGTGATATGCTGAACCTCTTACTCTCAGGAAGGATGTCGACACTCCGCTGCCGTTGCACTGGAGTCATCATGATGTCGAGGACGCGCTGTCACCTAAACAGCTGGTTTTTGCTCAGATCTTTAACAAAGTTGTTTGACATTTAATTGCTGAACCATAAATCACATGAAGGTGTTTTCTTGGATTTTCTGTGTTGAACTTACCTCAATGAATGCTTCGCTTCTGAGTCTCCTTGAGCGACATATTCTAGCAACTTTGTCTCAGTATCGCAATAGCTGGACGTTCGTCAAAAGTTTCAGTACAGATCTTAAATCAAAGATTATTTAATCGTGATAAAAACTGACTTCCATTAAACCTTGGCAAGAACACTCAGTATTGTTATAGATTATTGCGCTTCTTCTTCACAGCTGAGTCGATCCGAGTCGATGGTCCACAGCTGGTCCTTGTCGCCGCCATAGGAGTGTTCGCTGTCGCACAAGCCAGTGAAATGGGGTACCGCTCAAATAAAATCTCACTCGGTGGTGTTCTGGTTGCAATGGATCAACGTCCGACCTATATAAAAGGAAATCTCTGAGTGAACTCAATCATTCAAGGTGTTCCCCACTTCGCTGGATTCGATTTCGTGTGACAACGAACACCCACCTGGCGAGGACCACTACCTGTAGACCATCGGCTCGGACCATTTCGATTCTGAAGAAGACGAAGGCGTGGAAACAGCCGAATAAGTGTTTTTTTATGTCAACCTCATTCCAGCCCAGTAATTTAGAACAATATTAATTATTTACTTTCTTGTTCAAGGTCTTATTGTGCTTCAAGGTGGCATGATTTGGAATCTATGCAAAAATTCTCGTAATATGGACGTGAATTTTATAGATACTTAAGATCTCAGATGGATTCTCTGCACTTTAAGTGCTAGGATCATATATAAAGTATGTCACAAACCATGAACATACGCTGTCTCAACGTGAAAATCAAAAAAAGGTGCTTTTCTCCAGATTTATGCAGTTAGGACACTTGCCATAGCCATATTGAATATACTTCCAGTCCGATATCCTATTAGCGTTGTGTGCTTTCCAACAACTATTTCATCTATTAGCGTTGTGTGCTTTCCAACAACTATTTCATGAAGATTTACGAATGGTCAGACTTTCCCAGTAATAATTTAGATTTCTGATTGCTTCGGTAGCGATCGTTGCGCTCCATCAAAGCATTTTTTACCTAAATTGATTTTAAAGACGTTAAGCGATCTATTTAAGAGTCAGAATCTGCCTCGTGAATAAACATGTCGTAAGTACTGGTTGAATTTCCCCATATAGTGCATCTCGGTCAAATACATCTTTTGACATATGTTGAACTCGTTTTCAGTTGCATCACTGGCAACCGATGTAACCACCACACATTCTAGACCAAGATTTTTTGTTTAACGAATAAGCGAATACGATCGATGTAAACATTGCACATAGTATACATAGTTAAAATTGTACCATATGGTCTTCCATCTGACATCATTGCACTGGGCTCGGAATCGTCGATTCGAGCAACTTATGGAGATGTACAGAGCAGTGTATCGGAACCTTCTAAAGGAGTAAAGTGAATTGTGATGATACGCAGAGACGATTCATACTTTTATCTCATAGGTGATGTTTTCCTTTTGCAAAATCGAAATACATGGTTTTCCCATGAATACGGTAAAATTTTCCCCTTTCTAACAGTAAACTTCCTCCTATATTCACTTTTTTGTGCATAATTCATCTTATGATATCAATAAATCCTAATACACTCGGTGCTTCTATGGACACTGTTTTCACCGTAAATTACGAAGCTTTTAGCTATTTATCATCAAATTCTGCATATCTCCAATATCCAGTATCTCCAATATGCTTATCTTCATTATCCAATATCCATTATCTCAACGTAGTCTCAACCATGCTAACTGTCATATGAATTGCATTCCTATACGAACGAACCACTGATTTTTCTTAGGTAGAGATCTCGTATCTATTAGTCGCCTCGTAACTTAGCGCTCCTCCAAGTAGCGCACGGAGGGTTAATCGAAGACCAAAAGCCCCCTTATGCTTCAATGAGACGCAGGTGGATCCAAGAGAATCCCTGAGAGGGCCTTCGATAGTGTAGCGCTGGGTGTGATGAGTACGGAGGCTGGTTAAATCACAGCGCCATTCTAGGCTTCATAGATCTCGAAGAACGAAGGTAACCATCCGCGCACACAATGCACGCTCGATTGCACCTGAGTTCTCTGTAGAGGGCGCAACTGTCTTCAGCGACATCATTGTCTCCTGAACTCGAGGGCTCTCACTCAACTGATTTAAACAAGTCTAATTTTCTTTTGCAAAAATCTTTGCACTCTAATCGTTTTTAGTACGAATAGTAAAGGTTGTTCCGAGCATAGGTATGTCACTTTGAAAATACAGGTTGAAGACCTCCATTAATCTCCGAAAAAACATAACACAGCAGTCGTACGGCTGGCGATTAATAAAGCACAGCCGTATTCCAATGACCTCAGCACAGCTTTTCTAACCGCAGAACAAAAAGCCATGCCGTACATCGTAATTTTCTAGCTGGGAACAACGCGGTGTTAAATTGTAGTGGTGGAGAGAGACAACAGAAGAAATTTCAGTGCTGGCGTATTCAAGATCCAGTTGTATTAATCTCAGCAATGAACAATGAATTATATTGTTATTGATGACTTCGCATGAAGACGAACATATGCAGTTTATACAATGGTTAACGGTTAAATGAATTCCACCTATTCAGTTCAGAAGTTCCAAATCGACAAATGATTTTTGCGCCACCAATTAGTCCTGAGACCTGATAGAAAAAAAAACTAATATTAAATTTCTAACCCGTTTTTCGCGGCTTCATGTCCTTATCAAAAGAATAACACATGGATCAAAGACTGGAACTTTGGAAAAGTAGTTCACCAAGCCCATATAAGAGCGTGAAAAATAACTGTGAAGCTTTTTGGCACTACTCTAGCATATTAGCTATAACCTTATCAGGCTAAACCCAATAATTTTGAGTTTGCCACAACAAGGCGATCCCAGATACTCACCAAAAACAATGGCTTGGTTTTGGAGATAAGAAAAATTTTTGGCACCTTGCCAGTAGTATTTTCCGGAAACAGCAGTGAATGTTATGGCAGCAACGATTCATGAAATCATTGGGCCGACCGCATCTAATAGCTTGAATCATACAAATTGCTGTAATACGAAAAAATATGGTGTGGATTACCACTAGGCTATGCTATAAAGTCTTAGTCATATAATAAAGGGATTAAAATTATTATGCCTCCGTCGACCGGTCGGTCAACTAATCATGAGAGTTGCAAAATTCTTAAAGAATCCAATCAAGACTCTTGTTTTGCCTTTCTCTCAGCCATGTTTTAACTCCACCGGTGCTATCAGCAACCATTAGTCAACGGAAACGAATTGTGCAGCAAAAATTGACATTGAACTCAACCGGAAGCTAAAATTGAAATGTCACCAAGACTACGCATTGTGCGTCAGATTCCCCAAATCATCTTCCCGTCGTTAAAAATGTGGGTCTCCCAGTGAACAGTACCATGGGAAGATACACCACATTACAGAAGTTCGATGAAGAATATGACGGGTTTATTCAACATCATAACGTTACTGCTGAAAAACTGAGATTTCGAAATAATCAATAAACGAGTGGCTCCAGAAAGATAGCGACTTGGTACCCAGTTGCGAATCGCAAGGGCCTCAGACAATAAGAAACTCCTTTCCAAATTAATCTCAAAGAAAACAGAGCAGGAGAAATAGCAGAGACTTCAAACTTTGCAAACATCATCCAGATTCATGTCTAAACGGAAAATTTATTGCTCACGGAAGACAGTGGGCAAACTCATCTACCACTTCTGAACTGAGTTTTTCAACAGGCACATCTTCCCTGCCTTCACATCAAATCATGGATGATGGATGTTTCGTGCTGCCGGTCATCCCTTCCGAAATCCAATATGTTGTTTTCAGTGATGAACCGTACAACCTGGTCTGAACCGAACAACGGCGAGCATCCGAAAAACTTATCGCTATTCTTCGCTAACACGCCGTCTCATCTGTTTGCTCTTAGGATACAAGTGAGCCACGGGCGCGTCTCACATTCTGTTTCCAATAGTGTGTGTTACTAAGCTCCCAACGGTTTATCGCCTCATCGTGGCTGGGAGGTGTTCCCGGATGTCGGCCTACGATGCACAATGGAGGATCCATACCTCTGTCAGGGTCTTCCAAGCTGAGAAGCAGCCTGGCGTTTCCATCAGGAAGCCCAACTAAGAGTAAAACAATACCAACACCTGTCACCGACCTGTTACCAAACTAGTCGCATGATGGCAAATCCTCCTGTGATCCACAAAGGCGGCGACCTCTTGTGGTAGCGACGATCTGGGGCAGACTTTGGCCTGGCCGACCTCAGGACTCCAGGGAACCACAATGGCTAGACCAGGAAAACTCGGAGGAAATGGAGATTATGCTGGGGTCCGTAAAACCAGTGAGGACTGGCCATACAAGTATCCAAGTGTGTTACTAACACTTGTGCAATCTGTTCTAATCATTACAAGGACAAATCGTTTCAATCTAACAATTCTCACAACCCAATTCAACACCCTTCTTTCCTAATGTCGTAGCCGTCGCCTTCCCATTACCCTTTTCAATCAGCCGTGTAAATATGAATAACTTGCAGTTCCCCACATTTTATGGAAAGCTTAAGTAACGAGAAGGTGTACGTATACATATGACAATATCACATGGAAAAAATGTGTCAACAACATAAGTAATAAAGTATTGCTTCCTTCAACGTGAACGAAGCATTCAAAGTTGAACTCTGCTTTTAGGACCAGAACGGTTCACCAAGTAAATGTTAACGAATACAAAATCCCGTACGGGTAACGGGTCGCTATAGATAAATTGACCCTACTGTGAAGGCAAACACCTTTATTGTGTAAAAACATCTTATTAAAAATGAGATCTTATGGCACAGGAATAGCCAGTTCAGGCTCGCACATAAAAAGGAAGTATTTAGGAATAAGAAATAGCAGCCAGCCACAGGCTCGTAAAACAACGAAAGTATACCACTTCACTGGAATTAACACTACTATGTGCTAGAATGGAAGTGTTGGCGAGAATGATGATGACAATGTATGAAACAACGTGAAATCAAAATACAGTGTTAATTTACCGATAGGACAAATCCCTGAGCTGAGATATTCAAATAGAACTGTGGTTACAATGTCCTAATTCACCATAGGAAATGTCAGCTTGTCTACTGGGATAGAATCGTCTCATCGTGTTGCAGCGTAGCAAAATAATGACACATTCACAATGATAAAAAACAAGAGCAAACACACAAGAATGCGATCGAGTTGACTCTAACATGAAGAACATTACATGTCGCCTGATTTGTAAAGTGATCCATGTACACGGAGACGATAAAGCGACGTGTACTCCGCACCATAGTTGCTCGTAACTTCCATCTCGATGATTTTCACGGGATAGTCCGGCTGAGTCTGACAATTACGAAGAAGTGTGCTAGATTTATTATCACTTCACGACAAAGACTTCGCTCAAATCACAAAGTGGTTGTGAGTACGAAGATCCCGCCGAAATCAAAAATAAACCTGTGACGAAAAAACTATGGAACTTCGAATTTGTTCGAGTAATGATAATATTGTTGTGTATAATTGCGCACGACCACATAATCCGAAGAGAGCAACAACCTTAACTACGAAGAACTGCAATGGGCTGGCCTTCAGGTCGTACACGAAGTCACCTAGAAGAACTCTCGTGGCCATGTCGTTTTCTGATTTATAGGCCTAAATATTTTTAGGATAGCACAACAACGACATCAGAAGACGAAAATCTAATCAGACCCAGATTTTAAACGTTTTCGGTGCACTGGGACGCTGACCACCAGGAGCTTGATGAGCACCTGGAATAAGAGAGATTTGTTCGACGGCTAATAAGAGAAAAAAATATTACTAAAGCGACAAAATGATGTTTTGCAAACCTATATGCTCGTAACTGATAAGAGTGACATTGATTGCATGTGAAAGTCCAATCGTGATGTAACCGACGGGACCTTTGAAAGACCAACACTCACCAGGAAAAAGTGTTTTTGAATTGCGCTGAAACGGTGAGCATTGAAATTGCCTCAGCCGATAAAGACTTACTAGATGTTTACAAGACATCGCATGCTTAACACGAGTATCAGAATTCTAAGGACATCTAATCGTCCACTATTTAATACTAATTGAAAGTTCACTGATAAGAAATCAGAAATCAATTGCCTGTATAACAGTTCTTGGCCCGTAGCTGGAGTACCATAACGGAATGTTCCAGATTTTCTCCAGTCGCGAGTATGTATTGTAGTTTTCCGAACACCGCGTCGAAATTATTGAGGCACCTAGTAATAATGCTTCGGTTGTAGGATGCATTTATAGAATACGAAAACCTGACGCTAAAGTAGGTCAGACCGGTAAAATATTCCCAGATTTATTTACGACGCAAGTGAGGTAAAACGATAACCTTTCGGAAGATCTAAATTTAAAAATAATAAATCTCAAATAAATTTTAAGGTTAATTACCAGCGCTCTCCAAAGCAAAATCGAACATTCCTGTCTTATCGCTATCGTATTCAAGTATCGCTGAACGTATAATTGACTCCAAACGTGAGTAGTCGATATCAACTTGTTTCTTATCTAATTCAAGCTTTGACAATTTCTCATCGTAGATAGCAGACAAAGCTTTTAATTCCTTCTCAACTTTAGTTTTGAAGTCCTGATCCATTTGAGCACGCACCTAAACGTAAATATATGTCAAGAGGATCATAAGCGTTGAAGGTGGCAATATGTCAAAATCACCAAAATAAATCACAGTAAATATCCTAGAGCTCTATCTAACCAGATGAATCTTTCATAAGAATGTGGAAATGTACCACCGCACTAATTTTGTCAACCAATTTAGCTTCATCAATTGCTGGTGCAAGTGACGGCATGCATACATTTGGATTGACATCGGAGTTGATGAGATCCATGTTAGGTTTGGGCTCGAGATATGTTTGTTGCTGCTGAAACACTGCCGAAAACTGAAGAACAATGTACACCTATAAGTCACCTTATTCATCATTAATACTTGTAAAAACGCACATCAACCACAGCGACCAAAGTTCGGTGGAATGAATTCTCAATCAGAAAGAACATTGCGTAAACACCATTCGACAGCATGAAAAATAAATCACTCAATCCAGTCAACAACATAGTTCCAACATTAGAGAATAGCGTGAAGATCTTGTAAAAATGCTGTTCTGTTGAAGTGAAAACTCCAGACGACTTCCACGATGCTAACTAAATGGAATAAAAAAGCGATGTCTTTTAAGCACTAAATGATGAAAGAATATCTTTAGTGCCGTAAAGGAAAAACGTACATCGGTTGCGTTTGTAAAATACTGCAACATCTGCGTTGTCGAAAATGCCTCCGATAGATTCGGGAATGATAATAACGGCATCTAAATTCAGGGAGAAATCTATGATTATCCGGAATTATCAGCAAGAGGAAACACTACAAAATCTCACCGTAGATAGCAATGAATAAGCTTCACGACAACAAACAGCAAAGAAATCGAGAATGAAAGATAGTAGAGCTCTAACTGAAAATATTCATATTACCTTCGCTAAAAGCGGTAAACTCGTACCTAACACACACGATTCGCGCTAGTAATTCACGCCTTCTAGTGAGAAATGTTTTGTCGCTTCAAATCAACAAAAATCGAAATTTTTGAAAATGTAATGCAAGATCCATATACAGGGCAAAGTTTCGGTAAATGCAGTGCTGATGAGGATGCGCTTCATAAAAAAGCGATAGTGGATCGTGTGCACTTCATATAAATCCCATTAATTCCTGGGATAAGTGGAAAAGTAAGATTTACCAGATGCATAGATGAGACCGAATGTACTCTTGAACACATTAACAAGAAAGAAATAAGAATTTGACGCCACGGTAGTGATTCTCCATATTATGCTATGGCGGTACAACTTTCCACTACGCCAGTACTCATCATAAATTGAGTTTAACGATTTCGCATAAACCGCATCAGGATCGACAAAACTTTGTGCATAATTGCTCACTTTCTCTTGTAAATCTGAGACTAAAAGAGCAGGTTTTATGTTAAATCACCTCAGCGATGCAAATAACTAAACTGCTGCATCAATACTTACCATCATGTCCAAAAATAGTCACTCCATGATTAGTACCATAACGGAAAAAGAGGAAAAGAACGAAAAACGGTAGCAACCACCAAACCCATCTGTGACGACTAAAAATGAACATTCTTAAGTAAAAACGTGCAGAGCCCACTTTATAGTACAGCCCTATCTGACAAAAAACTCTTTTTGGTTTACTGTATATACAGTCCGTCTGTACAATGCTTGCAGACATAACAAACCTTCTCTAGTTTTCTACATGGCTACAATCGCTGATAGGGAAGTTTGGTTAAGAAAAGTGACTTCTGCGAGGTCCAGTTCTTACATCTCAACTAGTACTCAATTCCAAAACATTGCTGATGAAAACGAGCAAAAAAGACGTATGCCTCCACTCCGTTTAAGATTTTCGTCCTCTTGAAATCACTGCACATTTTTTGCAAGCTTATCAACGACTGTTTTCATCAAGTCACACATCTAGCTGCACTTTTACATAGTTGTACTATCCACAAGTGCTATGAAAACTGGACAGTTGTCGTAGGTCTCAAATCGGGGTGACTTCGTTCTACTTCTTACACCACCGCTCCTTTATTATGGGGAATCAGAATTTTAACGCATCAGTTCCCATTAAATAACCAAGGAGTGAAGAAACAGCCCAATCGAAAAGGTTGTGTGTGGTACGTGCTTTCCATGAGTTTTAACGCACACCTCTTCCTGGTGAGTCATTACATCCGACTTCGCACCTAATAACTAGAAGATCTAAATCAGTCCCACGATCTCTTCCTTTCAAACCTGCGGTATGATTATCAGTTAGAGTACCAGCTGTCGTCTCGTTGATCCTCCAATGACTCGAGCGGAAGCCAGTAAATCTTCCATTTCTCCCTGTCCCGCGCAAAAGAAGCTTAATGGGTTCTGCTTGCTCTACGGACTCATTGAGAATCATATCTTTCTTCTAGAGTTTTCGTAAAGAACTCTGACCATTGGGTCCGTGGTCTTCCTGTAGTACGTTTGACATCCCGAGGAATCCAGTCACTAACTGCTCTTGTCTATCGGTTGTCGTTCATATGCACTATGTGTCCGGCCCACCTTATCTTCGACACTTAAGCGTATAGAAACCATTCCCTCACTTGAATGATACGGGATACCCCCAGTACCGTCCTTTATTTCTCTTCACTACAATCTCGAAGTTCTTGAAACTTCCCCAAGCCGTCTTCTTTCTCCTGCTCAACTCTAGAGCCATCATGTTGATTTCCCTACCTAGATAGACATAACTGGAGCATTCGGGAAAAATTCTACCGTTGAGCGTGAGTGGGGCATAAGGAAATAATCCGTTCTTTATCAACATCGTTCTTGTGAGATTTGGTTGAAGATAAATAAATCTTTCCAAAATCGTTATCAAAGTCGGCTAACATTCGTTCCGTTTGGCTAATGATTTTAATTATAAGAACGACTATGTAATCAGCTAAAATGGTATAATTGCTAACTACCGATTTTCATCAGCATCTTGTCCTATTTCAGTATTCGTATCACGTTCTCTATGGCGGTGGCAAACAATTTTAACGAGACGGTATATCCTTGCCTAACCTTTCTTTTGACTTCACGGTTAATACCACTGTAGGTGACATCTTGGCTGTGAAATTTGTATATAGCCCACAAAGAATCTTTATATACTGAATAGGGGGACCCAGGCTGTCCAAAGATTCCATGATTGCTTCCAGTCAGAGCAGGTTCGAGTAGGAAATGAAAACCTTCAGTGAAAGTTTAGGGTTGTTGCCAACAATTCCTGCAAAAAGGAAATTCACCTCTTAATCGAGATAAGCCGTTGACTGACGGTACCCAGTCTTTTTCCCTGTTTTAGACAACCATTACAGTTGTTAGGACAAATTGGAGATGGTACCTACGGTTGATTTGAATAGCCTTTCCGTAGAATGTTTCCCTATTAGAAGAAAATAACCAAGATCCCCACTCTTTTTCCTTCAAAAGCTATTTCGACAAAGATAATCTTTAAGCAGCCTTCCTTTAAAATGCCATGTGGATTTTGAGTAGCACATGCAGTTAACTGATGGACTCAATTGGCATCAATATTTAATGAAATGATGATGTGCCAAGTAATTCGTAGACTTTACAAGGCCTTCCTTAGTACATTAACGATGTCCGGAAAATGGTCCCGTTTTGTATCTTTCTCTCTCTTTCTCTCTTCATCATAGATATTTTTTGGCTCTACAATTCAATCATATTTTGCAAGGATGGAGTGATCATCGAATCAAGCATGAAATAATATTACTCTGGAGGTGTCAAACAAGCATAGTGCTGTAATCACAAGAATACTACGATCCTCGTTATGAGTTATTTGAACAAAAACCCAATAAGAAAAGTGCGGTGTGGTTTCCTGTCTGTAATTCCTAAGAAATCCACTCAATATTTCAACATTCTGAACACATTCTACACAAATAATAAAGTTTACTTGCCTTCTTCCTATGATAACACCCCTTTAAGTGACTTCACCACGACTGCAAAAAGGGCATAAAAATGTATTATACTTAAGACTGAGACACTTCTGATACCAGAGTTTAAGAGCATGACTTGAGCTCAATGACATCTCCGTACAGGTTTTTCTTCGATCCAAATCATTAAGGGCTTAAACAGTTTGAAAGTCTGCCACAGCGATGATGACGAATTTTGTTTGTTTACTCGTAGATTCCACTGAACACCAGACCAAAGTTTTCTCATATTACCACTCCTTTTAACGGAGTTTGTTGATCAAAAGGTACTCATTTCGGCTATCCGATGTAAAGCCTAATTGTTTAGCAGATCGATTCCTTTTCTCAGGGAGATGAAGCCTTAGCAAATGGTATACTACAATATAGTTGCAACAACTCCTCCTAAATACAATTTCAAAAAAAAAATGACCAATAGGCTAGAAAGTTTCACTTGCTAAGAAGAGCACAAGCAGTGTTCCAAAAAGCGTCCCTTAGCCACCCGAAACACAAAGACACCCTAAAAAGATAAAAACAAATTATAGTGTGGATAAGGGTGCCATTTGCACACATTCAGAGGTACCCAGCTAGACGAAAGCATCGTAACTAAAAGAACTAGAAGCGACTTGAGAGCTAAAATGCTCAGCACTAACCATGGAGAGCCCGCTTATCAGTCCCATATCAGAGTATATATTGGGAAAACTCCTACCAGGTGCATTAGGAAATGAATATTGTAGTAGAAGCTACGTTTTTCTGCGAACTTAGGACCAGTTCATGTGCACAATTAATAATCAATCAGTAGTTAGTAACAAAACAATGTGATAACGTAACTAGTCTAGGACATACGAAAACAGATATGCAACAACGAGTAAATAAGGAGCAATGTTTATAATAATGACGTTTTAATAAAAACCAATAATGGAACGTAAACATACCTTGAGTACACCCAACGAAGGAGATCGGCACCAGCAAATACTATAAACAGAAAAGCACGACTGGGAGTGTACAAAATGGAGAAGCAGAGTGATTTGAACTGCGCCACAATGGGAGATACTGTTTGTTCAGAAGCCTTCTTGTCGCTAAATGAGAATCGGAGTCTATGAGACACCTTAAAAACTTACAAGCCAATATTTTAAAAAAAATAACAACGGATGATGATCTGTGCATACGTGACGGAGATTTATCGAGAATTATTATAATTAGGAAGACACGCATGTAGTGCAGTGGCCGGAGGAGTCCTGCAATACAGACATAGGCTTACTAAGCCTTCCAACCTTCCGCGGTTGGAAAATTGGTATCAGACTTATCTGGGAGGATAGCAGCACTGGCTCGATACATCGATAGGCCACCTCAAGTCATTGTAAAGGCCAGATAAACATTCAATCACCTCCAACGATGCTAGTCGAATGCATGGCGCATCCCTCAGGGATTGATCAACACCGAGAGCTCCATCCTTCTACTCTTTTATAATAATTGAGAACTTCGGCATTTGATAGGTATATAGAGAATGCTCTACTTTATTGTTATAAGGGTGAAAATTAATTTTCAAAACGATGAGCAAGAAATTATTGGGGGAACACACGCGTCTCTTACAGGACGGGAATTTGTCTAATCAGTTTCGCTATTTGGAACATGGACGTCGACTAGAAACGAAAACGCAGAAAACTGCATATAGGCAGTAATCAGAACTGGAAATATTGTCTCTCGTTGGTAGAAATCTGCATATACTAGTGATTTCTCAAACAATAACGTTCACCGTAAAAGAAGATACGTTCGTACGAAGTTGGAAGGAAACCTTATTTTCGACATCGTGAACTAAGAAATCAATGCCGTTCGTCCATTAAGTATTAAAGAGTAAGTATAAATTCTTCCACGGTAGCAGTTTATATTGCGAAAACAATAATACGACACTTACAAGGAAACTGTGCGCCTTGTCAAATACGCATCTCGGGAATGCAGGGCACCACGACGACCAGCCCTTGACCGAAGTATTGGCGAAGCACGCGCCGTTGACAACAGAATAGAGGGAACAAAGTGAGATAACACTCTGTGCATGCCATCATATGATTTCTTCACAGATACAGTAACGAGATGCACCACATACAACACATAGTAAACGAAAGAAGAAGCGGTAGATCCAAGCCATGCAGCAATACGATAAGTCCCGTGAGGTTGAGATTTTCCACTAAGAGGCAACAATCCTTTCGATAAACCAAAGGTGGTATTTCCTTCGTTCCTCGAAATATCATCTTCAGAGTCGGTATCTGCAGTTACCACACGACGACGCAAATTGTAACGATTATTACCACTGTTATGATTACTATAATATGCAGCGCTGTCATCTCAAGGACTACTTCTACTGTGAACATAATTATGGGATGTAACTACGAGAAAAAAAACATACTAACAACCAAACAAGAATGGTCAGAAAACGGAAATGAACTAGATGCGCTAAAAAAGGCATCCAATATCCAACGACTATGTAAGCGTTCCTTGAAAGTTATTAGCTATAAAAGAAAATGAAAGTATCGAAGAAATACGAGGCACCTACCTGTATTGCCCTCCATCATAATCATCAACAAGTTCACCCCTTGCACGAGCTGCTCTCTGAAATGATCACAAAGGTTGCAAACTAAGTAAATAATGAACCTGCGGAATCAACTCTTCTGCCCAGAGCAGTCCTGCATACAGTGCTCGAATCGTAGTGCTGGTTGTTAAAAATGAACTCACCCGGGTTTGTACTTCAGCAAGAAAACGTCTTGCTTCAACTTCAAGTCTTTTTATCTCCTCTATTTTTGATAGCACAGCTCGCTTATTTATTTCATTGGCCTTCTCCTCCAGTCGTTCATAATATGAGCGTTTAAGAGCACTTTGGAACTTGCGGAAAGCATTAGTAGTAAGATCCACAGGAGCACGAAGGATCCAAAAAATGGAGCAAAAAAACATCGAAGAAGTGAGAGACAGCGCTTCACGCGTCGAAGAGCAAGAACGAAGGTGATTAGCATGGTAGGAACTGACTTTGTACAAAATTACAGATATATACTCAGCAACTGACCGAACTAAAATACAAAATACTAAGTTGCCAACTTCCTTCAATTGTTTTTTTAACAGAGAAAATCAATATATAACCCACTTAAGCAAAAAATACCCTCAATGGTATTGTAGAACAACAGTCCCAAACCCTTCATAAGGCGTATAGTGATTAGATGCAGCAGCCAAAACACAGCATTGCGCACCATACCAATAGCGGCCATTCCGTTCTGACCAACCTTAGTACAACTCTCTCACTGGTAAAACTTGAGAAAAGTTCAAATAATCAAATTTATTTATTTATACGTTCTTATGAACCAATCTTGTTGAGCTGATACGAGGTTGGTATAGGTTGCCACTGTTGTTGTTGTTGTTGTTGTTGGCCAAAGGCCAATGTTTCGGCGATTTCGCCTTCCTCAGAGCCGTGCTGTTAAAAGTGGATGAGTCCCACGTCAACCATCGACCAACAACAACAACAACAACAACAACAACAACAACAACAACAACAACAACAACAACAACAACAACGACAACGACAACGACAACGACAACAACATCAACATCAACAACAACAACAGCGACAACTTACACCAACCTCACATCTGCTCAACAAGATCAGTTCATAAGAACATATAAACAAATATATCAATTATTTACGGCGACGTTTACAGAAAGTCGGTTTTTTTAATCCGTCGTACCTTACGCAGGAGACTGGGTGCGGAGAAATGATAAGGAACATATTCAGGACTTTCAATATGCAATAAATTGTTGTTGATATTCGGAACCTCCCATGCAGGTGGCCTGTCAGGGTTATACGCTTGACTGAAAACCAAGAATACAAGGCATTAGGTAGAAAAAAGAAGCAAAAGCCTACCTGAATGCATAAGTGTAGCCAGTTGAGTAGTTCCTGGAAAAGTCACTGCTTTACATTACCATGAACAGCAGACAGAATAATAGAGAAAACTTACAGAAAGGGACTAGTCAGCTGATCAGCTTCCTCATCGGTAAGCCGAGGTGAGTTGACAGCTCGAACTGGTGGGCGAGTGAATGAGGGACGTTTGCGATACATCTCTTCCAGTGATGGTAAACGTGTGAGGGAAGACATGGCAAAATTAGTCACTAAAATCATATCCGGCGGATTCAGGCTGCACGGAACGGAGGAGTTTCCAAAGAATAAGACGAACTACAACTAGTACAGAGAAACGCCACAATGTCAACCTTTTATTTGCTGCCTACTCTAATTTTCAGGCAGGCTATGATGTGAAACAGAACCACAATGATGCAGAAACACTCGCAAAAACTGGACCCCAGACCGGATCGAACCACGATTACCTATTCCGAGGGATCGCGCGTTATACACTGCACCACTGCGGCCTTTGCTTTGCCTTTCTCTGATTTAGTTTCTATTGGTCTAGTCACTAGACATTCATCGCTGCAGAAATACCACAGTTTTCACAGAAATACAAACGCCTCATACACAAATGGTTAGCCGTTACACTCAGCAAATCCTGTACAGGATTGGAAACAAAGAGATTATGAAACAGAACCCCTTGGAACAAAAAAACTATCACCTTAACAAACAAAAACTTACAGAGAGGGAGACTTAACACCAAAAACTTACAACTCTCCACGGGCAACAACGACGAGAAGTCCACAGCTTAGTTTTCGACAGACATGATGACAAAAAGAAATGAAAGCAGAAAATATCGACCAGGCGAAACTTATTGTGCAAACACAAGAAAAAAAAGAACCGGTACTGAAAACAAATGCACAGAAGCTCTTCGTAGTACTGCAAGTCGCTGATCTGGAAATAATCACACTTTGAAACTTGCGACTTTCTTACCGCATTGTCGTGTTGGGACCGCAATGCATATTGCGCATTCACGTTCGCGCGCAAAACTCAAACACATATTTCATCGATTGACTAGTTTTAGGCGATAACGAGGCATCCTTTCATAGTGGCGGACAGTTTTCGTTCGATAGATTTCTGCTTTTTAAACTAGTCACTGGAGTTTTTGAGTTGCTATCAGCTTCAATGTGGCGAAATCCAATATGGTCAACTAGACTTGGAGCTGATATGTATAAAATATGCTATTACGATTAGTGAAGGCATAGATGATACTCGTATTCAGACCTCGTCTAGTTGTTTTGTAACCTTATCACGTATAATTGGTGTTTAAATGATATCGGGATTTGTATCCACGGATCGCAAAGCAGATGTTATTTTCGAAAAAGGCGTACAATCGAGCAGTTTAAGTTGCCTTATTCCCTTTTGAGTACAGTTCAGGAACTAAGCACCACCTAAATTGTACAGATACCATAATGACCCACTCTAACGAAATCTGCGAACCACAACACTTCTCTCACTCATTTTGTTGTGCTGTAACCCTTATCCACAGACGGATCTTGTTCGTGTGTGGATCTGTGGATCCACTTGCAATCTACAGAACTACGATAATTGCTCCACCATTTACATGCTGAACACTGGTGGAATGTGTTTTTCACTTGAATCTCCGAGTGGCCGTTCTAGAACGTTCCCCCATCTCTTCACCGTCGATAAACGCTTGTCTGACACTTGATACTTGGATGGTCGGCTTTCACTGATTGTGCGGGCTTCAGCTTAATTTACATTGTTCGGAGTTTTGCTGGTTTAGCCATTGTGGTTCCTTGGAGTTACGGGGGTCACCCTAGCCAAAGTCTGCCATAGGTCTTCACCACCACAGGCAGTAGCCGCCCTTGTGTATCAGAGAGAGATTTGCCACCATGCCACTAGTTTCATACCAGGTGGTGGATACTGGTATTGGTTTGCTCTTAGCTAGGGTTCCTGATAGAAATGCCGGACTCCTCAGCTTGAGAGACCCTGCTGAGGGAATGAATCACCCGCTATAGATCGCAGCCCGACACCCAGGACTACCTCCCAGCCACGATGAGGCGCTAAACCGTTGGGAGGAGAGCTGCCAAACGCCTGCCTTCCGTTACGAACCAGAGAATTTATTGAATTGCGATTAGAATTGTTCTAGAAGTCAGCGACTCGTGTGACCTGAGAATGAAAGGAGGGAGATGTAACAGAACGAATGTCATATGTGTTGCACAATGTACAGCGTGTAACACAACTCATACCGATTATTTCACTAACGGAATCTTTTTTTCGTTTTGTTTTCCCATCCCAAAAATAACTGTCAGGGGGAATGATCCTTATCTTTTTTTTTGTCAGAAATCCACTATTTCCTATTAAGAGGCTACAGCTTTTCCGCAAAGTGTTGATTTTTTTGACGACTTTTTAGCGATTTATAGTACAAGTCCATCAGATCTGCCTGTAGTGCCATCTCAGCGGTCAAGGAAAGGTCAACGAAGCTTAGTAGCAAAAATTTCGCATTCTTTTATGTGCTCTCTGAATTATCACGTTTGACAACACGGCTTCGGCACTTTCCCTTGTCCTATGGATCGACAACCGGTTCCAACCAATGGACAGATTATTCTCGAAATTATGTTCGAAATTCTAGCAAAATTCTCTATTAATAATCATTAGCAATGCAGTAGCTGCCATCACCCGTCGAGCCAAATGAACATTTTGCACTTTCACGACATCGCAATGTTTCGAATCAAGGAGCAGATCCGTTGAGACCACATCGAGCCGCTGAAACTATTGTGTAGGCGGACCGTTTGTCTTCACTGTGTTCTCCTCGGTGCTCGTTTCTTTTTATCGGCCGCATAGCTTCATCTGTCACATCGGTTGATCCCACTTTCTCCTTGCTCCCAGCTTACTTCCTGATGGAGTCCACGTCGTCTCCGACAGTGTCACCATTTTTTTTTGACGGTTGCCGAAGGGTGGTTATCTTTACTTGTTTTCAGACGTAAAAATAATAATATGTTTCATAATATTTGTGAAACGACTTGGAAATTATTAGTGCAAAGGCAATGTACCAGCTTTGCTGACCAGTACGGAGTAAAGACGTAGTTACATGGTTTTCTAAAGTGCAAGCACATGTTTGGTAAAACTCTCCGGCGTGGGTTGCAACACTGTGTTCTCTGTGCACACCTTTTTTATTTACTGTATTCTTTTTTTCATGGGAGGGTGTGAAGTGAAATATAACCACAATGATATTGATACATTTGCAAAACTCGGAACCGCAGGTGTCTGCAGTGGGGATCGAACGCGCTATTTTATCCTTTGCGGGGGGTCATCGTGTTCAACACCACATCATGCAGGTCCTTCGTTTCGTTTTTCTCTCGGTTGTCTTTCAGCTTCAGCTTAACTGGGCTCATTGCCGATTTGTGTTTCCCAGATCAATCCTGTAGACGTGTGGTTGCTGATAGCCCTATAGGTTATTACACGTCTGAGAGAAATGCCAAACGAGGAACTTGTACTGTGTGGTTGTGAAGACGCTAGCTTCTGGAAAGGGTAGTGTGGGGTTCGATCCTTGCTGGAAACACCTGCGTTTCGGAGTTTTACCAATATCTCAGCACCACTGTGGTTATATTTCACTGTGTTCTCTACTAGCATCACGAGACAGACAAAGGAAATTCTTCAATTCCATGGTGTAAGAGCGTCGCTCCTCAAACGTGAACCAATGTCCTTATCATGTTAGAACAAGCGTGGAATTGTCAAAAATTACTCAGCTGCATGACAATATTTACTTACTTGGATACTTGGATAACCCGTTCTCTCTGGTTGTGCGGGCCCCCAGCACAATTTCTATTTTTTTCGGAGTTTCGCTGGTTTAGCTATTGGGGGTTCTTTGGAGACCCGAGGTCAGCCTAGCCAAAGTCTGCACTAGGTCGGTCCTCACCACCACAGGCAGTCGTCGCCGTTGTAAATCAGAGAGGGATTTGCCGCCATAAAACTAGTTTAATACCACGACGGTGGTGGATCCTTGTATTGGTTGCTCTTAGCTGGGCTTCCTAATGGAAACGCCGAGCTCCTTCTCAGCTTGTGAGACCCTGCCCGGAGAGGAATCCCCCCCGCTGTACATCGCAACCCGACACCCAGGACCACTCCCAGCCACGATGAGGCTGTAAACCAGCTGCCTGACAGAAAAGAATTAATCCTGAATACTACGAGATATAGTGCAGTCAAAATTCATCAGAACGAGATAACGTTGGAAGAAAACGAAGCAATGCGAATCAAGAAAGAATTGATTTATTAGACCAATCAATGAACAGAAACTTATGAATCATTGGTAATGGAACACGGAGTGTCGGTGAGAATTTACAAAGCATTTAGCTGTTATCAATCCCATAGGGACGGCTAGGGAGTTAAAGACGCCATGCAATCGACTCTGTTAGGCAGTGGAAGGGATTGAGGAGCATATTTCTTCTTTCCAATGACTTGTGGAGGACTCGAAACATGTTTTTTATCCTCTATCTAATAGGCTGCTCAGAGAGCTCCGGGCGGCTTGTTCAGCTCATGACGCCAAACCGAACCAACGACCACATATGTATTGCGTGATGCTTCTATGAAAATTGTATTCTTCCAATGTGGAGTGATGTCATTGCTTATGGGTATTCGTAGCAGTGAAGAAAACCCGAACTTTACGGTAGAGTAGTTCTGGTGCAGTGTGGCCAGTTTGGGTGAACCAAATCCGGACCGTTAAATTTTATTTACCTCAATTTGTTCCGGCCAGCGCCAAGAAATTACAGTTGCATTGTTCAAAATGAACTGAGATGGGAGTTCAATAATTTAAGACGCAGTGTCAAACCAAAGATGACGTGCGTATTGCTGAGCACCCCTAACCACTGCGACATCCGCGGAAGATGTATACATAAGAACTAGTGGATCGAGTGTGACACACCCACGTTTTAAGAGAATGTTATGCCTATTGTGAATGGCAATGAAATCATGAACATGAACTAAAAATCTATTACTGGGTGAGCGAAATCGATTAACGACGAATCATAAATGAATATTCCATGTCCTGTCAAGGCAGGGAATTTTTTTTGTTTTTTTTATACGATCCGTCATCACATCCACTGTGCGAATTCCAGCCCTTCTTGCGATCGATTCGTTTCCTCGCAATCATCGTCCACAATGGTCTTCAAACACTTCGTGTGTTGTTTCGGCTGCTACTTGAGGATTTCGTCTTCACTAGAATGTCTTTAAAGGCCTGTTGAGTCAGATTTCCTTGCAATCTTGGAGGTAAACGGGCTACGGCGTTCCCATGTGAATTGAAGGAAGGCGTTGAATCAGGAATCGAACTAGCGCCTTTGCTTCTTGGTCGACGGAATCACAAACCAGTGCGCTCCGCCAGGCCGACGCAAAGATTACTGTTTTCTTCTGTCCAAAAATATTAGTATCCGAAACTGTTATCAGCTTACATCTAAAAACGCAGTAATAAACGTATTGTGATGTTGTTACCAATGATATGATAGTCAATTGTAAGCAGGAAAAGATTGGATATCAAAAGGATTCGGAATCCGAATTCAACGTCTATTACAGCCTTTAGATCGATGTAATCGTATTTCTGATTTAATGTCCCATTATACAAATTAATACAGCCGCTAGAAACTTGACGAAGGATGCAAGCCAGGAAGGAAATAAAGGATCATCGATATCATTTGATTCATAAGCAGTAATACTAATTTGGCAGTCAAACTTTCATCCAAAGTTTTGATGCAGCTGAAATAGTGAATAGGTAACGTGGAGCGTCTTCGTTAGTAAATACAGTCCTGATTTCACATACATAGTCAGGTGGAGGTGATTACGAATTGCGTTGATTCTAACGGTATCTCCACTCGTTCCGTTCACTCGAGAGGAACGCTCATTGAATCATCTTCAACTTGTGTGATGTCTTAGAATTTCCTTTTTTCTCTGCTCAGTCGTGTCCATTCATGGGCAGAGACTTCCAGCGTGGCATAGAAATACAAAAAATGCAAGAGAATAAAAAAACTGGTATAGAAACAATAGTTACTTGGTCCATGAAACAAGTACGAGGTTGGTACTAAGTTTTATTCAATTAACGATCCGACGTCTTTGCTTTCTTCGGAGCCAAATTGGTCCGAGTCGATGTTCCACAGGTAGTCGTCCTCTCTATGTGAGTGTTTGTTATCTCCCGAATCGAATCCACTGAAGTGGGGGCACCGATCGAATGTAAAATCTAACTCCACGATGCTCTGTTATACAGCACGGATGTTGATCTATTGCCGCTATCCAATATGATCTTTTTTTTAATAGGCAGTGCGTCTTGCAAAAGTCGGTGTTATACTAGTTGGCACATGTATCACCTGTCACCTGCCGTCCCGTTGATCGTCGAGTGAGTTGAGCGGGTGGCATCTTTCATTTTTCCCTGTCGCATGCAAGAGTAGCCCAGTGGGTTCTGCTAGCTCTAAGGACTCGTTGAGCATTACACTTTTCTTCTAGGCTTTTCGTGAAGGACTCTGACCATCGGGTTGGTGGTCTTCTTGCAGTGCGTTTGACATCCCAACACATATCGTAGTAATAGATCTCTTAGTAATGCATAATACAGTGTTCAAACACTTCCTATTATGCCGTTCCATCTTCTTACTTGTCCTTCAGCAACTCTTCCCGTCACCTCGTTCTCCCATCCACTATTCGTTTTAGATGAAATTCGATTGGAACATCAAGAATAGTCATTTGCTGAAAGCTGTTATTTAAGGAACTTACTAAATGTTGGAAGTGACATTTGTAATGTTTTTTTGTGAGTCATCGCTGTAGTGTTATGTAGCCGGTGCTTAGAATCTCACGCGTTTTTTTAGGCATCCAGGGTATCTACTGGACAACAGATCACAAAAAGACGTCAAGTCGAACAATTGCGAATAATATTTGTACATTTATCCAGAATTTCTACTGGTCAGAAGGGGGACAGAAAAACTGTAGAGACCAACAATTTAGGGTCATAATCTGTCTCTCGTTAAGGTTGACGGTTTTTGCAAGAGTAACTCCATCTAATGATGCTGATGTATGAGCAGAACTGGGAAGCTCGCTCTTCTAATTTCGCTATGCGCTTCGGAACCGGCGATTAAGCTTTCTGGGCGCTCACGTGTTATCCACTGCACTAACCGAGCCTCTTCCTTTGCTTTTCTCTCAGCGAGTTTTAACACTATCAGCACTCATGATTCAACGGAAATGATCTGGGAGCACAAATCTACATTGTACTCAGTTAAGCCGAAGCTGTAGTCGAAATCATAGTGTTCAACTTGTCATATACTACCTTCTCATGGCAGGCTATTATGTGAAATATAAGCACCATGATGCTGAAGCATTAACAAAATTAAGGATCTCAGGTGAGCTTACAACCCTCAATTATCCTTGCCGGGAGTTCATGTGTTATCCGCTGCACCAACCGAGGACATTGTTTACCTAATCGTTATAGTAGGAGCAAAAAACAATGGTGAATTTCGAACCATAAGTTTGAAAAGCCACAATTAAGAGTAGGCACGACCTTATTGCTCAAAATGGAAGGTGTTGGAAACAGCATTTTATGCATCTGGTTGATTGTCGAAAATTCTCACAGCTAGTAATTGCCGAGATGCTTGAAAAAAAGTTTTAGTTGATTAACAAGAGGTTCCTTGAGTACGTTTGGCAAGGAACGGCCTGCTAATTGAACTCCTTCAACTTTTGCAACGTTAGTTGTTCAATGTTTGGTAGAATTTTGTAGTACATGGAGAACGAAGATTTCGTTTCGACCAATTCTGAACATATGCGCTCGGATTTCTGCAGGATTTCATAGAAATCGTGAGAGTCGTTCCCTGTCTTGATAAATTGCCAGAATTTAAGACTTCTCATTATATGATTCCATTTGACTGGGTAAAAATTCATCATAACCACCCATCATAACCACCTTTTGATGCCTATTCGAATTTGAGAAATGGTTAACAGTCTCATATACTCCCTGTTTAATGTTGTTTGTTGCATGAGACACATCACTAATCATAAGTTACAATGTGATCGAGAAATAGGTTGTTTTTATTTTTGTAAAAGAAGTGGAGAAAGGAATTTCGTGATAATGATTTCATTGCCACTCGTCCAATACATGCAGCTCCCAATTGTTGAGCTTTTTTCACCTTTCCTATATCTTCCAAATAACAAAAGATTTCGCTGCCGATTTGGGCTTCCCAGGTCAATCCCGCTGACGAGTGATTTCTGATGGCAGAGATCGATAGAGCTAGCTGAGAAACAGGCGAAACGAATGGCCCGAATGATGTGGTGGTGAACGCGGTACTCCCCGTAAGGACAATAGCGCATTCGTTCCCCACTGCATGCACCTGCGGTCCGTAGTTTTGCAAATATCTCAGCATCGCTGAAGTTTAACAAAAGATTGTTGAATTAGTAAAGTTGACCTTTTTGGAGGAAGATCAGCTCCACATATCTTTTTCAGATGATGCTCGTCAACTTTTACTATGTGCCGGCACCTGTGATGAAGGATCCCGTCCTCAAATGCGAAGTCTTAATAACGTGCACTGTTCGCTCGGAAAACCTTCGCTCATACTTCGATAATACTTAGATGTAGTAGTATTGCTTCATATTGTTTATGTTTAAACGCATGAAATAATAGGATGCGTTTTTGATCATTTGAGCACCACTGAGAACACGGCATATCACCCTACATAAGGTCGCTCAAAATCAAGTGTTATAAAAAATTGTGTGTGGTGTGTTGCCAAGTAAGCGAGAAGCCTTAAAAATTCTGTGAATGAACAATGTTACCAATGAAGATTCGTGGACAAAGTGTATTTGCAAATTCATTATGAAGAAATCCGGAATCATTTCAGCACCAGTTTATCATGTCACCTATGTTTCTGTAAATCACTCGGATAGCAAAAACAGGAAGACCACGGTAGAAGAATGCTTGCTATGTTTCGGCTGCAGTGTCTCAGGCATAATTTGTTCGTTATCGTTTTTTTCCCGTGATATATGATAATGCTGTCAACAAATATTAACTAGGATTCTCCCACCCATGTGTATGCCCTTTTTGTCTCAAACAAGAAAATTTGTTATGCATCGTAGTACGTTTTCTGAACAGCTTTGGCAAGATGTTATCCACTTGTGGACCTCGTTTTCCGATAACAAACGGCGATCAAGAACTGCACTGTTGGCATGTAGGTGGGAACTTCATTGAAAATAGTGACGAAAAAAATCAGTTAGAGAAAAAAAACCACGTTTCTTCTCAAAAACTTTGTTTTTTCTTTCAAAACCTGCTTTCTATTTGACAATTCTTTGATGTTGCTTGTCTTGCTGTGACTTATGATTGAGTCTAGACTGTCGTTTTAAATTTAGATTTTCAACAATTAGCTGCCTTTTTTGCCGTATCATAATAACTACCACTTAGGGAAATGAGCAAATATTTAGTTGTCACATGGTTATTATTTTTTAACACATCATTTTGCTCTAGTAAGAGTTTCAGTTGCAAAAGGCAATTGCTAATGTTATTAGTCTTGGCACTTACAACTGACTATCCCGTTAGTCCACTGAATTACTTTGAGACACGATTAGTAGCATAGCTGGCGTGGCGCATCCACAGATGGTGGATAGTGGGGTTAAACAAAGAATCTGAGGGATCATGTACTCGTTCTGAGACGCAGGCGGCTTAAAGGTATGGAATCACCGTCTCTGTTGATCCGGATTAACTTATAGCTCCCATGTATACGCAGCCTATGCATACATGCATGTGTATGTTGCCGTCCATGCGGATTGTACCTTGTAAGTCAATTCCGACAAAAGTTTGCTATCACGTGAATGGAAACTACATCGGAGGCGGTTCGATTTCTTCACCGAGTAGGAAATCTCACATGTACTCCAGTAGAGCTCAACTGCTATGGATAAATCCGACCCTTCCTACAACAGAACCAGGGATACTAGAAAACAGTGGTCTCTCGCTAAAAAAGAGTAAAAAAAAATGAAATAGCTCCCGTCCCTTTCATGTCTTCTAAATGAATGAATGCAACTGGCAACTTTTGCACATTTCAGGTCGAATGAAAACCTACTAATTCTGGCTCATATCACTCCGTGACTAATAACTTTAGAATCTATCTGTGAACAGCTCCAACTTCACAGTTTTAAGTAATCGCGTTTCTATACTTATAAATTATTCTAACTACTAACTGCTGACTAAACTAACTCTAACTTAACTAACTACTAATACATCAGTCATACACAGCTATTGGAGTGTCTACAGGTTTTTTATCAACCGTAGTTTTTTATTTCGTTCTGTTTCTGGATTGGCTTTGTGAGTTTTTAACAAGTTGAGGGTCAGTAATCAATTGGAAAGCAACACATTTTACAGAGGTAAATAGGAAGCTTTTGCCTTAAACTTTTATTGTTGCACTTACAATATATAACTTATATGGATCTCTCTTTCTGTGAGAATATTCCTGTTCATTCATCTTTCGTTGAATTCATTGCTTCATGTTGTTAATTTCCTTTTTATATCAGTATTTCTTAACACATAACGGCCTATGTGCATCCAATCCTGTAGGTTTGATGCGAGAATAATGGTCGTTTCTAAATTTAAACCAGCAGATCTCAACTCACAACAAACACTATTAGTTGATCTGAATATATTTAGAATCTACATATCTCTACTTAAAAGATTAAAGTTTCCATTTTCTACTAAAATGAAAGTCTAATTTTCTTGAAGCCACACTAATGTGCTTTCTTGCATTTTCTCATCGAGGCTCGTATTTCGAAAACGAAAATGGTTGAACAGTCGAAATTCACTAGGACACGACTTGATGGCTTCTTCCAATGTATTTTTGATATTTGCGACTACGATAGTTGCTTGGCAAGCCAGATTCCTGAAGTTCTAAGGAATCGGGCCTGAGCTCGGAGTTCCGCAAATATCTCAGCATTACTGTGGTTGTATTTCACATCACACCCTGCTATGAAAAAAATAATACACAGTAACTAAAATGTTAAATAATTTGAGTCTTGTTTCAGTTCGTTGCAAATCCTAGTGCAAATTCTAACTGTAAACAATTTTCTAAGCGAAATAAAAACATTCGAAACCTACGAATGGACCTAAGACGATAGTGCGAGCAACGCCCTTCTCAGAATTCTGCTATTAAGTTCTAAATATCTCAGCTGCCCTCGTCATCGGAAAATCATCTATACTTATCAGAAATCGGTATGATTCATAATGTGATAACGAAGTTTCTTCACTTTTCTCCTTTTTTTTTCTCTTTGTTTCTTCCTCTTTTTTCCTTTTTATGTTTTCTCCTTTTTAATCCGTCTGCTATACCGCTCTACAACAATTTATAATTAGAACTGCATTCTGTTTGGAGGCAAATTGGCAAATAAGAAGAATAAGTGCGAAATTTTGTGTGGTTTAAAAGCCTGATAGAAAGTTGAGTGCAATATGTCTATGGATGGAGTGTAAGGAGTAGTTATAGATTTTTTTGTCCTACTTTTCTAGTCGGCACAATTTCATATCGATTTGGAAAAAAAATGTGAATTTAGGCTCCTGCATACAATCTCAACAAATTATTTTCTGTTCATTTTTTCCCCCAACCTTAATTCTAGGGAACAGCATGACCGCTAGCACAAAAACTTGGTAGTGATATATCTACTACTCATAAATGTAATTAAAATGGAATAAGTAGAAATAGTGATACCATAACATGGTATGTTGTATTATTATAACACATTATGCAATATTATATTACATTATAATTCGTAATAAAATAGTGCGCGCGTAGTGCACTAGTTGGAGGCGCCGTGCAGTACACATAGGGATCGATCCCGCGCCCCCAAGCCCACTATACCTTTCATCCCTCCGGAGTCAGCAAATTTGTATTAGACCTATCTGGTGGGATAGAAGCATTGACTCGATACATCGTTTCCACCGCGAATAATTGTAAGGGTCAGTTAGAGAGCTGTTTTAATGGTA
Source organism: Angiostrongylus vasorum (assembly GCA_018806985.1). NCBI lineage: Eukaryota > Metazoa > Nematoda > Chromadorea > Rhabditida > Metastrongylidae > Angiostrongylus > Angiostrongylus vasorum. Next base: position 307,934 of record JADANN010000110.1, on the reverse strand, counting down.
TAATAACTGTTATTATGGGGTCGGCGATAGCGCATTGGTTAGTGTTTCCGTCGATCAGGAAGTAAAGCGCTATTTCAATCCCCGTTCCAACGCTTTCCTCCAGTTCACGTGGGAAGTTTCCAGGCCCGGATATCCTCAAGACTGCAAAGAGGCAAGGGGAATCGACTCGACCATAATTCTACGACATTCGTACAGAAGACCAAGTCCTCAAGCAGCAGAGGAAGTAACACACGAAATGTTCGAAGACACTTGTGAGCGGTGAACGCTAGGGAAAACGAATCAAACGTAAGATGTGTTGGGATCCTCATGGTAGATGTGACGACTGATCATGTAAAACGAGTAAGAAGAATAATTAATAATTAATTAAATGTTTGCTCTTTATTTACTGTTTATTGCCATTTTTTCACGGCAGAATATTATGTGTGATACAACCACAATGGTGCTGAGATATTTGCAAAACTCTGGACCGCAGGTGTCTGCGGTGGAGAACGAACACGCTATTGTCCTTTCTAAGGAGTAACGCGTTCACCACCACACCATGCGGGTCCTTCGTTTCTCCCTGTCTCTCTGCTAGTTCTATCGATCTTTTTTGCCATCAGCAATCACCCATCAACGGGATTGTGATTGTATCACACATAATATCCTGCTGTGAAAAATGATAATAAACAGTAAATAAAAGTAAACATTATGATTTCGACAACGGCCTCAGCTTAACTGGGTTTGCTGCCGATTAGGGCTCACCAGATCAATCTCGTTGACGGGTGATTTCCGACACCACTGATAGAACTAGCTGAGAGACAGGCGAGACGTAGGACCCGCATGGTGCGGTCGTGAAGGCGTTACTCCCCGGAAAGGGGCAATAGTGCGTTCGTTCCGTACCGCAGACACCTGCAGTCTGGAGTTTTGCAAATGTCTCAGCACCATTGTAATTAAGTAAGGTTTGCTGTACCATATACTGTATTAATATTTGTTATTATAATAAGTAGTCATTACCACCATTATTAATACAGTTGTTATAATTGTTATCATAATATTGTATAGTGTTATTTTGTATTGCTTAATATTACAAATGTGTGTAATTAATTCTCTACTGCCTACTATTATTTTTTACGGCAGGGTACGTCCAACCACTATGAGGCTGATATATTTCAAAACTTAAGTCCCAGGCCAGATCGAACTTTGATTGCCCTTTTTGGGGACTCATGTGTTACGTACAGCACCACTGTGCACCGCCTCCCTTTCCCCTTACCCTATCCCTTCATAATCATTACTCGGTAAACTTAAGCTGAAACCAAATACGCCAGTCGGCGCGTAGGGGAACATTTTAAAAGTAGAAGTTACCCATACTTGCACTGGAATCCCAAACATGAGTACGCAAAACTATCAAAGTATTCTATGTAAATTCCAACAATTCAAAGATGAATCGCAAAGAGGAGTAGTGTCTTGTGATCACGCGTGACCTAGTGCAACGCCCCAGGCTGATTCTTCGACCTGACCCAGGCACATTCCTCACCCATTTATTATTCTGTGCGGCTGCTGTCCAGCAGTTAACTAGAGTACTTACAACGAACAAAACGCTGGGTGATTAAAAAAAGCTCTTTATTAAGCGAATTAAAATTTATGGATTAAGTTTTGTCTGCTGATGTTATGAAAGTGTTTGGCTGTGTAGATTGCATGTCAATATGACCTTTCCAAGCCCTGAAGAAGACGAAACCGCCGAAATCGGCTGTTATAAATGCATGATAACAACCTTGTTTTGCTTATCAGGAAAATAGCGAATTACATACCAATACCGAGGTTAATAGAAAAAAAGTCTTGGAAATATTTGAAAGCATTAATCCACTATCGAAGGAGGAAAACTTAATACCATGCTATGCTTTTTAATTAAACAATAAGCAGTTTTAACGCTTCTCATAGTAAGTGATTCAATAGGGGTTTATGTAGCGTACTGGTTATAGGTGGTACGCAATGCCCACTTTTTGATCTCTGGTTCGATTACGCGTTAACGGCCTACGAAGACCTGCATTTCTACTGGGGGTACCGGACATGTCTGCTGAGAAAATTTCTACAGCCAAGGACAGAAACAGTGGCTTTATTCATTTATTTATATGTTCTGATGAACTGATTTTGTTGAAATGATGCGGGATTAGTATAAGCTGCCGTTGTTGCTGTTGTTGTTGCTGGTCGATGGCTGATATTTCGGCGATTCCACCTTCCTCAGAGCCGTGCTGTTAAGAGTGGGACTCGAAGTGACTTGATACTTCGGTAAAGAGCAGATATGCATTCAATGTTCTTTACGAATAAATTCTTGGAAGGATTTCTGAGCATCTTAATAGGAGAAATGTGAACTCTTTATTTGGAATCCAAACGAGATTACCAGATGACAAAAAGGTCTACAGCGTAAGAGTTGCAAGTGATGATCAAATAAATGAGTTTTGACGTAGAATGTTCAGGATGATTCTAAAATGTTAAATTTTTTAATATATGGTTTTTGCCCTTCGGAGTTATATCAGCAAACCTCAAGCGAAATTTATCTTTGAAATAGAGGACATTAAGTATACATATTTTTTTACAAGACGCAACTAGCTTATTTATTCCATCGCGATTCAATTCTAGGCTTCTTAAGCTCACAAATCTGCTCATTTCTTTGCAGCTGCTTTGGTTGTTAGAGATTTTTTCTATACAATTAGTTGTCGTGGTATTTGAAAAAGTGTTAGTCGATTGGCAAGAGAGCCAGTAAGTGCACCCAGAAGAGGCTTCTTATCAGAACGCCTCAAAAGTCTGCCGTGTTGTTTACATCACACGTAGTTGGACTCAATCTTTCAATGTAAACGTTTCCTTGATTCCGTCTGCTTAGCAAAAATAACTCATCATTAACAATTTTTTTTGCGCAGTTTTGACAAGGATAGTGTCGGTGTTCATTTATGCTCAGCCTTAACTAAAGGTAATATCCACGTTGAATGTCCTTGTACCTTACAATGAGTACGACAAACGTGGCGATTCTGTTGCGCAGAGAGTCAGAACAGAGATCGTAGCAATTATTCTTCTGTTTTTCGTTAAGCTCTGCAGGGTACCACCACGCAACAGCCTCTCATTTCGTAAATTCGACCCTATGAAGATTGTCTGTTTATTATTTCCCTCTAATAGCCATGGGCGTAGTTTATGCATAAGCAGGGTTTTGCTGCGGTCACTTTAAACAGTGTAAGTCTACTTACACATGCTTCTTGTCCAATGTAAGCTAACTGCGGAAAGAAGACTGCGTATAAACAGTTTAATATACTTTAAATAGAGTACTTTTTTGTGACTTTGAACGAAATGGTACTTTCTGAAGTGAAATTAACTTTCGGGTAGTATCAGCACCTAAAATTTCTAGAAATACCATAACTATATCCATATGAAAATCTGCGCATTTTTCTCGACGCGCTCTTTCCTTCTTGTAAGAGATTTTTCTATAGATAACACGATAAAGGTTTCGACACATCTTATTGTTCAATAAAATCCCATTAGGGGTTTTAATTAAAGATGTTGTTGTGATGTAAATCCAAAGAAATACAAGCTTAAAAGCATAGTGCAAATTGCTAACGAAAGACCTTCATATTTTTGAACAATAAAGCTCAATAGATGTCCTTAGACACGTTTTAAGTTTTCGTCTCTAATGTTTTAGCGGTTCTTTAAGCCTTTGCCACTGGACATTCTGGGAATATTTAAAAAGACAGTATAAGACGGGTGATTGCTGATGGCACTGGTAGATAGAAAACTAGCTGAGAGAAACGCGGATTAGTGTCTCCGTTACGCAGTGCGTAACGCGCGAGCCCCCGAAAGGGAAATCGTAGTTCGATCTGGCCCGGGGTCCAAGTTTTGCAAATTTCTCAGCATCGTTGTGGTTGAATTTGCGTAATACCCTGCCGCGAAAGTTCTAGTAGGCAGTAAATAAAAAGGAAACATAAAAAACAGTTTTCCAGCATTTTTCGGAAAAAAATATCACTTGTATAACGTATGGTTGCTTGAGCACATGAAGAGACAGATTACAAAGTGTATGTGTGAATTTTTTTTAATGTTTCCAAGCAAAAATATGTCTACCTTATATGCTTGTTCATCCTTCTATTGTATTCATTTTCCAATGGCGTGATTTATTCGTAGCATTTGAACACTGAGAGACAAGCGATACGAAGGACCCGCATGGTGTGGTGATGAACGCGTTAGCTCCCGAAAAGGGTAATAGCGCGTTCGTTCCCCCAGCGCATACACCTGCTGTCCGAGTTTTTCAAATATCTTAGGATCATTGTGATTATATCACACATAATACGCTGCTATGAGGAAATAAAAGACAATAAGTAAAAGGCCAACATATTTGAACATTCTCTGACCTAAAAAGATATGCTGTTCTTCGGGGTAGATAAAGAACAACTGTAATTGTTACTGTTAGATTAGTCTTAAGAATAACAGTAGTCTTCATTACTTTATGCTTCGAGTGTCGCCCATTTTTGTGAATAATTTGTTTCAATGTGTTATTCAAAACCAGTGTGAAGTAAAGAAAATTGCTGGTGCGATTTATGTGAATGTTTCCGTCATCCATTGTCTAGCCACATTTTTTTAGGACATTGTTGTAAAAATGAACAAAAACGAAGTCATTTCGCCGACTCTAAAACTGCCTGTAACAGAAAACTGTCAGCGCTACAGGATCGATACGAGTTGACTTCCACTCACACTATGCGAAAATGACGGCCGCTTCAAAATTTAGACCGACATATTTCAGCACAAGTGAACTTTAGTGACTGCGATAAAAATTTTTTGCAATTTACTGGTGTTGACCTATGAAGAAAAACCTCTTTTGCGTTATTACGTCGAAATTCTGATTTCTTCGATTCCAGCAAACGTAGTTCGTAGACTTTTTTTCGTGAAGGATCGTATTTTGAAAATGAAAGCAATTGAACAAGCAAGATAATGTCCACCAGAACATGATGATGTCCCTAAATGCGTTACTGAAGATTACGGCTGTGGAATTCCGTTAAGAATTTAAAGATTTAACTTTTCTTTCCATTGCTTCTAAAAATTTTCATTCTATGCAACTTTAAAAGTCAAATAACAGTTTCCAAGAGTCAAACTTAGATAGAGCAAGATCTCTTCTATAAGGCGATCATGTCTTCTGCTCCTCAAGTGCTCCAGTTATCAAAGGTTTCTTTGCGAAAAAACCAGTCCCGTTAATATTAGCAAACGGAAAAATGAGAGGAGCTCGACAAACCGACTGTCATACCCAATTAATCTGTACCAATTAGTAATGAGGAAATTCTTTGCCTGAAATGTACTGCTTGGACGTTGATGGTGTAAAATTGCTATGTTCTTTGGACGGACTGATCAATTTCTCAGCTATGTTAGTTCAAAGAGAAAGGATTTTTCTTTAGGATGAGGATTTCTTTAATGTCGACTGATGCTTGAAATTGCGAAGTACTCTAAGTCGCTCAAATCAATCCGAGCTCTCCTCGCATTAACGCTTTCCGGTACTTTTGCCCTAATACTTAATATAAAACTATTATCAAATCGCTTGAGAGTTTTCTTCATAACAGCTTTTAAGTATGGAAGTGTTATGTTTTGACTGGAATAAATTAGTCGGCATGATTTGTATATATTATTAAACTAATAATAACAGTTTCTGTCATTATGTGATAGCATAAAAAAAGATAAAGAATTAAGCTCTCGGCGTTGATCAATCCTCGAGGGATGCTCCATGCATTCGACCTCATTAAGCACCGTTTGGAGGTGATTGAATGCATATCTGGCCTTAACAATGACTTGTGCTGGCCTACCGATGTAGCGAGCCGGTGCTGCTATCCTCCCAGACAAGTTTGGCACCAATTTGCTGACCCAGGAGGGATGAAAGGCTTCGTAGGCCATGAGCGCTGGGATCGATCCTATTTGTACTGCAGGGTGCCTCCACCGGCTGCGACACACGTGCCTGTAATTATGTGGTATAGAATATGATAATCGTTTTAATTTGTTTACAGCTATAGCTCAAGTTGTCTGCCCAATCGTAGATCAAATTGTTGAGATAACAGCTCAAGTTAATAGGATATCACAGCATTTTTCCACTTTTTTTTTGTCATTTTGTCGCCGATCGACGGTGTATGCCTAAAATTCGTCGAATACGTGCTTGGAAATATATTCGATTTCATTCAAACAGCGAACAAAGGATATTTATCGATTTTCGCGCACATTGGTTACCTAAGCAAGCCCTTTGCGGGATGCTCCTATTTTTTATTTTTTTATTTTTTTTACTCTATCATTTTATTCCATTTGGGTCATTTTTATTTCAGCTCAAATAGTGTTGATTCGTCACCGTTCCACCGTCCACCGTCACCATCGTTCAATACCGTTGAGCGTTTCGATTCTCGTTTTCGAATGCTTTGACTAACGTTTCCTGAGCTTGTAATGGACGGCTATAAACGTGGCCGCTATGTAAAAAATGACTACTTCAGCAACTCTGCTGTCCTACTGTAATTATTGCTACTATCGTCTTTATTGTTATTAACAAGTAATTGTTATCGTTCTAACTTTCAGTTGTTACTAATAATCACCAATTATTTTCAACTGTTATTATCTTTATGATTATTACCGCGTAAAGATTTTGAAAAATTATTATCACTCTTATTATTGCATGAGTTCAGGTACAGTGCGTAAACCAAATACTCCACTAGGCACGCATAGGGACGCAGAGACATAACGGAGAAGATTTTTGAAGTACGGGTTACGATCCTCGCGCAGGAATCGAGAACACAAGCGCGCAAAATTCTCGAGGCATTCTGGATCAATTCCAAGAATCCGAAAATAAGCCGGAGGGAGGAATGCCTCATTATCACGCGTGATATTTGGCAGTATATAAGCCTGTTATTCTGATGAGATGGGTACATTACGATTCCATGTGGACTCTGTGCGGTTGGTCTCCACGTGAAATATTTAGTGGAAGACTCATAGAAAGCGGTGAGTGTGCAAAGACTCTGTGTTCAATGTGACTGAAATTTTGGTTCAACAATTTCTCTGTTTGGTTATGGAGGCGTTTGACCGTGTAGATCGCAGTCAACCTGACGTTTCCAGGCTCTGAGGAAGGCGAAATCCGCCGAAACGTCAGCTTGCACGTAAATAAAGAAATAAAATAACACCTCGTGTTTGCTAAACAGAAGCAGAAAGAGTTTTATCATTGTTTTCAATAATTTCACATGCCAATCAATAAATCCCTCACAACAGTTTGTTTATCGCCTCATCGTAGTTGGGAGATGTTCCTGGGTGTCGTGCTGCGATGTACAGAGGTGGTTCATCCCACCGGAAGGGTCTCTCAAGCTGAGAAGAAGTCCGGCTTTTCCATGAGAAAGCCCAGCTAAGAGTAAACCAATGCCAGGATCCACCACTGTCCTGGTATCAAACTAGTCGCATGCTAGGAAATCTCCCTCTGATCTTCCACAAGCACTAGGCCTAGGGCAGACTTAGGCTAGGCTGACATCGTGACTCCAGTGAACCACAGTGGCTAAGCTAGCAAAACTTCAAGAATGCGGAAATTGAGCTGGAGCCCGCACAATCAGTGAAAGCGGAACATCCAAGTATCTAAGTAGGTAAGACCGTTAGATCATAATGGGGAAAATTCAAATCGCTTGTTATATAACTACCTTACTCCTTTATTCCATTACGTTCATTATATTATAATTTTCCCACATTAGCTTGTACTTTTTAAAACGTGGAAGGTGTTGTTGCTTTCATTTGATAAATGCAATTAGATAATGCCGAGTATCGTAGTTTTCTCGTTATTCACATTCTCTGATAAAAGAATAACCTTCCTGCTTACTACTATTTATTCTATTTAATAGTTTGAAGGAGGTGTTTACAATAGAATTTTACACTAAGATGTGATTCTGGGAAGTTTAACGTTAACGTTTAAATTGACAGACGACATCAATGTTGACGTTCTTTGTTGTCATTTGAAAATGCTGACCCACTGACAAAGTACGATTGGAATCCTGTAATAATTTGTCTTCGTTACTTTCACTCCACTTTTTTAATGAAGCAACACTTGTTGCACGTACTCTTGTTTAAATACTTGGTTTCCAGCTATATTACATAAATTTTTTTCATTAAAGGTTACTTCTTTCGTAGCTGTTATAGGCTTGCATAAATATTAAAAACCACATAAACGCTTGGTTACAGTTTTGTTAACAATCCTATAAAGAATACCATCGTTTCTCATGATTCTAGGATCGTTATTTCTTCCTCAAAACGGTCAATCAACGTTTTTTCCCTCTGAATTTTAACGCAGACTAGTGTGGAAGAGACATTTTTAGACTTCGAAGAGAAATGTTGCTCCTTTTTTTTCTTTGTTTCCGCGTACACTTAATAACAAGTAGTTTAGTGAGTTTTTTTTTCCCTTGGCATTACAGCACTTTTTTTGCACATGGCAGGGAAGTCTTTTCCAGAGAATGTTGCTAAAATTTCATAATTGACAGCGGGAGATAACGAAATTAGGAATCTTCTTTTGTTCGAAACATCCTCCTAATTTCTGTCTGCAATGTAGGACCTAATATTCTGTATTAATTTTTCATCGTCACACACTTGAGTAGTCGCTTCCATTTCCACGCTTGTTTCAACATGGCTAGGAATTTGGCTCATGTTTGAGTAGCGAAGCTCTCGTACCGTGAATTTGCGTAATTCCCTGTTGTCTGTCCGTCTGTCGTGTTGCTAAAGTAGTGAACACAGTGTTGCAACCGACGTCGGAGAGTTTTACCAAACATGTGCTTGCACTTTAGAAAACCACGTAATTACGTCTTTACCCCGTACTGGTCAGCAAAGCTGGCACACTGCCTTTCGCACTAATAATTTCCAAGCCGTTTCACAAATATTATGAAACATATTATTATTTTTACGTCTGAAAAACAACTAAAGATGACCACGCTTCGACAAGCGTCAAACAAAATGGTGACACTGTCGGAGACGACGTGGACTCCATCAGGAAGTAAGCTGGGAGCAAGGAGAAAGTGGGATCAACCGATGTGATAGATGAAGCTATGCAGCCGATAAAAAGAAACGAGCACCGAGGAGAACACAGTAAAGACGAACGGTCCGCCCTACACAATAGTGTCGGCGGCTCGATGTGGTCTCAACGGGTCTGCTCCTTGAATCGAAACATTGCGATGTCGTGAAAGTGCAAAATGTTCATTTGGCTCGACGGGTGATGGCAGCTACAGCATTGTTAGTGACTATTAATAAAGAATTTTGCTAGAGTTTTGGACATAATTTCGAGATTAAACTGTGCATTTGTTGGAACTGGTTATCAATCCATAGAATAAGAGGAAGCACCAAAGTCGTGTGATTTTCATAAGCAAATGTGATGGTTCAGGTAGCACAATATTCAACGACTTGCGCTGTTTTTTACAGATCTAGTAGAAACTGAGTTACTGGTAAAGAACTTTCCGGCCATACTTTCGTATACGTAAATGAACGGCATATCTGCACAAGTAGAAGTAAATGATTGCAGATTACCTGTCACCTTTATCATTTTTAACCCCGTTAATTACCTAGAGTTCATAGTAGTAGTGTCTCTATTTGTCGTATCGCGTTTGATCTCTGCCTTCATCGCGCCGGATATTCAGTGCACATGAAATGTTTCATAATTTTTATAGGATCCTTTTAATTTATTATTTTGATAGGATGGTATCCATAAGTGTCTCATCGGATTACGCAGTAGGACATCGGTGTAATCAAGGCTAGTTTCTTCAGCTGTTCTATTTTCTACGCTCGACTTCTTTTTTGAAGGCGTAGTCAAATCGCCTCTCTAGTATAGTACTTCGTAGTAATTTGATTGCACGCTTCTAACTGATTCAGTATTCTGTGGGATACAATATACACATGCATAAGCACAAGTTAATTTAAGCACGTATGGATAAATGCGGTGACATGTCCATGAATGGCGTAAGTCAATCCAATATCACAGAAATGGAAGAGCTCATCATCACCTGGACGCACCTGCGCCTCAGGATAAGTACGTCGTTACTCTCCGTCCGCGTTCTATCCTGCTATTCACCATTATAGATGAAAAAACGATACCTCTTACCTTTATGGCTCAAAAATATTCACATCCGGGAGATTCTATGGATGGCGGTTTTAAATGGGAACGTAAACTACAAATCATAAATAAGATATGGAACAATTTAGACATGTGTTATGGATGTTCTCCTCTTGTTGATTATACGTATAAAGTGCTGATTTATTAATGCAGAGTGAGAAAAGTGATGTTCGCATTGAAATCTTTGCATATTGAGCCTAAGCGTAAAAGTACTTTTCTACGTGGTTTTCTCCGTATTTTTATTGTTCACGATGTTCTGATATCAAATTTTGTGACCTAGGGTGAAACGAAAACTGTCTGAAGGATCTCATGAAACCAGTAATAACTAACTGAGGGATCTTAAAAATTGTCCGGGCTATTTTTTTCTTGTGACTTTGAAGACTATTACGTTGGCGCTAAAAAATATATCTTTATGGTTAATACAGGACTCAAATTAAGTAGTGACCTTACAATTTATGATTGCAGCTTCCAAAACTTCAATCAGTTTAAAAGCTTTTAGGATTTTTTTAAAACGGAGTTCAAGGTACCATTTACCATCTACCATTCATCAATTGGATCATAATAATACGTTCTCCGCAAGAAAGGAATAAATTGAGTAAGAACAATATTTCATCGAAAATGCTGTCATTTGCTTCTTTTTTCTTTTCTTTTCCGTTCAAGTGTCACGCATTCTTTTTATGACTCTTTTAAGCCAGCATTGGAATTCTCTTCTATAGTGACAAGTATGTCTCTAGCAAATAGTTACTTTATTTTACGACGTTTTTTCTTGATGTCGCTTCATTAGCTATAATACTGTGAAAGAATATGTTTGTTTTGAATTAGAAATGCAAGCATCTAGATGTTTGTCGAAGGCAGGATCAGGATCTAAGCAGCTTATCGAATATTCCTGGTTGTCAAGTGGAGGTCCCTTAAATTCCAACTAATCAATTATTTTTTTATTCCTATGAAGAATCTAACAAGACAATTACAACATAAAAGCATACGACTTCATTGTTAGATATTACGTATTTTTATAAACGTTTGTGTTATTCATCAATCGAACTCCATAAGGCTTATTCCTATTTTAATAGTTTGCCTTACACTGTGCTTTTTAATACATACATTTCTTTTCACAAGCCGATTTTTTGTCGTAATTTCTGTACTTTGTGCAAAGACTGCTGGGGTTTGCCGTTTTGGGCTCTCTAGATCAATCCCGTTGACGGGTGATTGCTTATGGCACTGATCGATTGAACTCGCCAAGAGATAGGCGAAACGAAGGTCACGCTTGGTGTGGTGGTGAACGCGTTACTTCCCGGAAAGGACAATAACGCGTTCGTTCCCCACCATATACACCTGCGGTCCAGAATTTTGCAAATATCTCAGCATCATTGTGGTTGTATCACGCAGCTAAGGTTCTTTAGATGTGGCGGTGTCCAGTTGTTCTCGTTGGAATTCTGACGTGTAATTCCCATTATTGTTCCCAATGATCTAAATTTTCCAATGACTAGAGAACGATTTTCACTTTGTCCACCTTTAAGAAGCTAAGTAATCGTTGTTGCACCCCGAATTTGACTAATTTCTGTTAGCGCCAGTTTTGCACGACGTGCTGTATAGCATTTAAAAATTAGAGCACTGAAGCGTTCATTCTGTCCTTTTTTTTCGGAGGTTCTCAAATACTTTGGCCAGTTAAAAAATATGAATTCGGATAATCCCATCAGGAGGTCTTAATAACGATGTCGATTAAAAGTTTTCAGAAACGACTCATTCGTTCATTCTCTGTTATGGAAGTGCCAAACGTAATTAAGCACATTCACATTTGATTTAAAGATAAAATTGATGCGTTCTGAAGAGGGTACGGGAGAGTCTCGTGTTCTGCTCTTCATCTTTCGCTTGGTTTCATATCTTCTGCAAGCAGATTTACTTGCTCTTGTTGCAATATTTCAAGTCAATCAGAAAATTTTCACTAGCGTTGTTCCGCTTCAAGTCAGCGTTCTTAAAATTTAGCATTCGGCATCATACTAAAGTATTTTTTTTCATTGTCGTTAAACTGAGTTTCATACACAGCTAAATATTACTGATAATTTGTCACTAGGTACCTAAATATGATAGTGTTATACTTGATTTAGTCTTCAAAGATACGGAATAACTTTAATGTTACATAATTCCATATCCATATCTTGTTCTTGTGATTATGATAGTGTTACCAGATGTAAAAAGTTGTTGGTTCAATTTTCTTAATGATCAGATGAATAGATCAGATTGACGTTATTTTTTTTCACATGACCGTTTTTTCATCCACACTTTGTTGATCCCAGCACTTCTTACACTTGATTCATTTCCACCATCCACGAAGGTTTTCGAACATTTCGCAAATAAGTTCACTTCTGGTGCTTGTGGATTTTCCTTTCGTCATGAATGGCATTAAATGCTGGACGAATCAGTTCATCCTAAAGTTATGATACAGCGGTACTGGAGCGTTACCACTCGGAATGTAGGCAGTGAACTTTTTCTAGACAAGTCTAGTGCCATTTTCTGGATCCCGGATGGGTCGTTAGGCCTGAAAAGGTGAGGTTGCTTAAAAACACCAGAACTATAAGCTACTCTTTCTTGTAGAAGTTTTAATAAAGATCTTATCGATTTTCGAAACTGACAGAATCTTACTTATGATGCGGCTCCAGCAGCTGTTTATTTCTCGCGCAGTCGTCGTCCATGGTGGAGATCTGCATCGAAAATGGAGACATTTGAGTTTGCAGGGCTCATTCCACAGCCGTGAAGAGGTTCCCATACAAATGACTGACGTTAGCCACGAAAAACGTCCGCCCATAGTTTGGGTGGTCTTTCAAAGGGACGCTTACATTCTCTTGGAGTCCACTCCACTGTTCTTTGTGTTTATCTGTTCTTCTAGTTATGTGACCGTCTCATCTGTATTTCTTGATCGAAATTTATTCCCCTGGACCGCAAGATGGGAGAGTTATCGAATACTTTTGCTGCTCATTCCAACTAGACGTTGTAAGAGTCCGGTTAAATTCTAGAAGACAGCGTGAAAGTGCTCTAGGGGGTGGCACGACGACTTCCTGACGTGGTTTAAGCATCAGCCCATGTCTCTTATACGTAAAAGAGAGCTGGAAGATTATTGAGTTGAAAAGGTGAGCCATGAGTCTGTTAGTTGATCGATGGCTCCTTTGAGGGACGCGAATGCAACCAAATTCAGCTCTTCTTCCCCAGTCTAACTCCTCCTTCATCTTGTTCTTCATGTTCACTAAGTGTCCAAGGTACACGTGCGAGGCTGTCTCTTTAATCAGAGACTCATCCGTTTCGACTTTTTTTGCCATCACATCATGGGTTATTCATGAACTGAAACTTCGTCCTATTTATGTGCTTCCATTGTTTTTTCCGCTTCGTTGAGTTCATTGGGTATCGTCTTTACTTCACTGGTACTGCTCGAAAAGATTACGATGGCATCCGCGGAACGATCATTTGATAAAAATTTTCCATCAATACATAAGCCGATGTTGTCGCAATCGAATCACTTAATTGTCTACGGGTGTACAGCAGCAAACCGCTTTAGCTTTATCATATCGTCTTGTCGAACACTTTTTCCTATGAGTATGATAAGCAGTTCATGAAAAAGATGTATATTTGTGCTGCAGTTCCGATAATAGTCTGCTAGTGTCCTCATGTAAGACGGTCCTTTCAATGGTCGACGAGTGCTGAGAGAGTTGAATTCGTTTTAACTGTGAAGACACTTTCTCGAAGTCTTAAAACAAGCGGTAATGGTACTCCTGACAGAATTCAATCACAATGAACACAGAATGGCAGTTTTTAAGACTGCTGTTTTGATGTGAGAGGCATATTGCGCTTCCGTGTAAACTCTGTGCGGTTGGTCTCCACGTGATATATTCAGTGGAAGACTCATAGAAAGCTGACAGACTTCTATTACACATGACACGGTTTAGATGCGGTCCACGCAGAATAATCCGTGTCGGAATCTTGTTTCCTCAGCTGGTTGTGCCTCATCCAAAATCTTCTATGTGCACGAAAGGATAATCTTCGAGGAAAGGTTGTGACGCGACTCAACAAACATATAGGAAGGTAGTAACGAAGATCTCTTCGGTAACCTTTTTTGGGGTATGATTACCCCTAAGTGAGGTGCTCCACTAATCTGGGACTTTCTTCTTCTGAAGGTAAAATCTTATTTGGGTTCCGAGACGTACATCTAGTTTGTGGCCACCAGCTCTAAGGAAATGTGATATAGTCAGGTCGTGTAACTATGCCTTTCTTGAAGATTTCTATAGCAACTCATGCTTCGGAGGGTAGAATCTCGGGAGCTTTTCCATCAGCGGGAATTTAGGGGTCCAAAACTGTAGTTATGGAGCAGAAAAGGTGGTAGGAAGCTTTGCCACTATCAGTTCCATATCATGGCGATATTAAGTGGTAGTCCAATCATCCTTCATCACTTCTTCAGACTGGATCGTTTTTGAGCTGCTTCCAATAAACCTTTTCCTATACCGATGTAAATATTACTGTGAAGATCTTCTGCAGGTGGCATTTATTATCAGCCATGCGAGGTGTGTTGCAGTAGGACCAAGCTTTCAACCTTCAGGGTCGTCTTCTTTTCGAGCAACTCAGTGCTAACGGAGACGCGGTTCGAATTCCTTGTTTGAGAAACTGAGGTCACTTCGAGACAAATTTTATGTACTTCGATGAGCAGGTTTTAGTCCTTTGTCGAGTCCTCCTTTATCTTTCAGTCATATGAGGAAAGAATTTTAATAAATTCTTCGTCATACACGAGTTAGTTCTTTTTTCATAGACGATGACAGGAGTTCTTCAGCAGTCTATGGCTGAATTGAAACTTCGTGTGGAAGAGGCGCTGATCAAATCCAGTACAGGATCCAGGTACCATTGATCTCTCATATAGGCACCATTTTCTGTTAGTGAGAATACGATCGGTAGCCGCATGAGTCGCACCGTTAGGGGACTCCCATATCCATCGGTTATTCCCTGTTCTCTAAAGATGATTTCCCATCGAAGACACGTGCTACGGACAAGAGTCCTACAGGACGGTTTCCATTCCCATTTTCTTCTCCTATTCCGAATTTCCCCACCCTGTATTCATGTTCGTTGGTCGTGCTGCTCTAGTCCTGTGTTGAAGTCTCTAACAACGAATTTATAGAGACACTTCCGGCCGCGGATTACTTCTTCCTAACTGATTGCAAAACGTACAGTTCACTCTCATCAGCTCTAGTGGGTAACGGTTGAGTGGCTTTCTTTTGATGCGCAACCTGATAAGGAAGAATAGCCAACTGCGGTGGTAGGATTTCGTATGAGGTAGCTACGTGGGAAGTAGTTGAGTGTTCGATAAAGCCAGTGCCTCCGACATTTCGTAACGGAAATTTTCCTCCACCAATGATAAGCGTTCAATCATCTAATTGGCGTATGTCGGTTTTCTTGGTTTTCGTTTCTTCTATGGCGATCACATAGAATTTGATGCGATTGGTGGCTTCAAGAAAAGCGTAGAGGTCGGAGAAATTGTTCCGGTGTTATAGGTGCTTAACACAAAAGTCTCCATGGAGTTTCAGGCGCGTGGTACTTTTGTCCCTTCCCAATGACGTTCTTCTATGCAACCCCAGATTTCACCGCCTCTTACCGCTTTTCCCTCCATCTGTCGGTGTAGAAAGAAGCGCAAAGAGTGTGGAATACTGAGACTGGAGCTTTGCTGGATTATCAAATGTCATTCCCTGGAGCACCAACGTCAGTCTCGCCGAAGCCTTTCTCAGATCGCCACCACTACAGGCGATCGCCGCCCTTTTGGATCTGATGGAGATTTGCCACCATGAGGCTAGTTTGATACCAAGACGGTGGTGATTCCTGGTATAAGTTTGCTCTTAGCTGAGCTTGCGGATGGAGACGTCGGACTCTGTTCTCGGCTTGGGAGGTCTTGTGGGAATGAGCCAGCGATGTGCACCGCAATCGACATCCAGAAACACAACTCAGCCACGATGATGCGGTAAAGCTTTGGAAGGTGGACAGAATCAGTATACAACAAAAGTTTTCCCTAATTTCTCATTATAAGTGCGGAAACAAACTGACTATAGCAGGAATTTCTTCTTTCGACTGCATTCGTTCACAGTTAGCCACGGGTTTTGTGCCTAACGACAAACGAAGAGTGCATTTTGTGACATGACTAACGCATGCTTAACACTGTTTTTTCTTCGATAAGCAAACACGAGGCTGATATTATAGAATTTATTAGCATACAATAGCTGTCGTTTCGGCGGTGTCGTCTTCAGAGCCGCTTTATTCCTTGTAAGTATTCCAATTAGTTGGTAAGGAGCAACCGCACAGAAGTATTACGTAGGCGAGAAATGTATTCGTTCATTACTGTGTGAATAACAATAACTAACAGTGAATTTTCAAGCATTGTCGATGCTAATAGAAAGTCGATCTTGGAAATTGCTATACGCTTAACAATGAAACATGGTTATCTTCTAAACCAAAGTTTCGCCTTCCAAATTGTCCCTATGAGGTTATTTCCAAAGCAGTTGCCCTCAAGAACTTCCCAGCAAACTCATTTTCTTATTGCTTCCGTAACAGTCCACGTAAAAAGTGAAATTGTTCATTGCTAACAACTGCATGCGCCAGAAGTTTTTAGACATGACTAGGTCCAGCTATAGTTTGGTGTTTCTATTTAGCTAACACACGAAAAAAAAACTTGATGCTTTGATGGCTTCGGATGGTATCTTCAAGGTTTAACCATAATTCCTAAAGTGTGATTATCTAGTATATCTGGCTGACATTGGCTTTTTTAACTTTTAACTTTGCTTTTTAGCTTTTCCCATAAATCTTCCACCATACTTTGATCGCAAAACACCGCCAGAAAAAAGTCGTTGACGAAACGATTTTGAAGAGCTTGAGAATACTTTAAAGAAGATTTTTCTTTTGGTTTTGGAATGTTTTGGTCTACGCATTCGTTGTAATAACCTTCTCACTAAAAGGTGGCCCATTAGTAATGCATTCTTCCTAAAAAACTGATCTTTTTTGCAAATGATCACGAGTCTCTTCAGAGACTTTTAACACTTATTTGGATCCGAACCCGTTGCTATCCTTTCCGGAGCTCGCTTGCTTTTCATCCCACCAATCGAGGCCATTACTTTGAAAGTTCTTTTTTATGTGGTTGGATAGGTACTAATGCAATTTTTATGTTTTAATCGTTTATTGTTATTACGAATGTCACAGACTCATTAGACTCCATCATAGTTTTGTTGTGCGATTTATGTTAAGCATGAAATCGGAGTTATCGTTTGTGTACGAATTGTTGTTGACGGATATAATTTCATGTGAGACGGTGGATATGAACATAAAATCGTGTGTCTCCAACTCGAGTACGAAATGGGGGACATATTTTCGAAGCTCAGATATTCATATAAATCCGACTAAATTCTCTTTGCTTAGTGGCTGTTTCTTGACGTGGCTCTTCACGTTCGTGGAATGGTATATTTGCAGTTTTGAGTGACGACGAAATGTTTGGTATTTCGTTTATCACCTACAAGTATATGATGTTATCTGAGCATTCGGTTATTATTAAACACTAATTGTATCATTCTGGCAGCACTTCTCAAATTACATGCAATCGTCGGTGATGTTGAAGATTCGATGCATCTTTCGTTGTTGAACATTTAACTTAACGTTAAAGTGTAGGTGTCCTCGTGCCAACGTAAATTTCGTGACATAGAACTTTTTTAATCACAAAGTTTTTTTTTGTCCTGATCGTGTAGATGTTTTCACACGCATACACACCCGTGTATATATATATATATATATATATATATATATATATATATATAAAAAGTGTAAAGCTCTCGGCGTTGATCATTCCCCTGAGGGATGCGCCATGCATTCGACTTCATTAAGCATCGTCTGGAGGTGATTGAATGCCTATGTGGCCTTTACAATGACTCGCGGTGGCCTACCGATGTATCGAGCCAGTGATGCTATCCTCCAGACAAGTCTGGTGCCAATTTGCCCACCCCGGAGGGATGGAAGGCTTGGTTTTGGTGGGCCATGGGCGCGGGATCGATTCCACGGGTGTGTCGCAGGGCGCCTCCGACCACTGCGCCACACGCTCCCGTCATATATATGCATGTATATGCGCACACACATACAAACATGCGAACATACACATACACACATAAATATATATATATATATATATATATAGAGAGAGAGAGAGAGGGACAAAACTATTTACAAAGAGCTATCGACACGATTTTTTCTCCTCATATATCACATAGAAATCAGCTCTATTCTAGATTCGTTTTCGTATATATGATTCTAATGTTGTAAACGTATTTTGAAAGAAAATAATCGTCATAATCTCAAAAGATAAAAAAACTTTTGCCTACAACAGTTTTGGTTTCAGTCCAACTATTCAGGCTACACATACCCTTTCGACCGTAACCAATGCTAGGACTTTATTTAGGACTTATGTGCTTAGATAGTTAACAAATTCGTGTCGACAAGCATTGATTTCATGGCATGCGTGATGGAAAATGTGTCTCTCAACTCCAAATGAACATCTCTCACATCATAATTAGTATTGTTAAATGTACTAATATACTCTAACGTCAGCGAAACACGTGATTGTGTTCTCTAATGTATGGTTTTTCTCCGTAACTTTAGCTTCAGCGAAGAAATTGTTCGCGAATTCGCGACGGCACGCATAAATTTCAATGCACAGAATTGGTACATTGTGGTTGGTACACAGTAAATTCAATGCATCTTGATTTCAGGTATTTCTTTTGCCGCGTAGAACTTTTTGCCACTTTTTTTCTTAATTAATTAATTTGTACCAGGCCAGGCCAAGGACGGCCATTCTCATTATATAATACTTTGTGAAGAACTGTTACCAGGACGAGTTTGTTCGTCTGATTTCTGTATCGCGTCGCCCTAATGCGCAGCGTGTAGCGGGCCTTCCTCTTCGTCGATCCCTAATTTTTCGCCTTCATTAACGTGGTGGTTTTATGGCAATAAACGATATTTTTTCGATAAATGGAGGGCTTGAGGTGTGATGGACATGACAGAATCATAGAAGGATTAGTATGCATGCTCTAAATGTTACTATGACAGATCATGTAAACACATTGTTGTCAACATTTCGCACTTCTTGCAACCTTTGTTGTAGCTGTTTCAGTGTTTTTTGTATCCACACATTCGATGCAGGAGCCATGATTCATTATAGCGATCATAAATGAGATAGGAGCCATTTGGCAATCAAACAACTGGTCAGTATGCCTATTCAAAGGACTCTTTTTGCCTGTTTCTAGGTGAGGAATAGAACTTTTCCCATCAAACTTCAGCTACAACATCTGTAGTGCTATCGATTACAAGAAGTGTTCGAGAAGGATTTTCTGTGCCAAAGTAAGTCGTCAGAAAGAGAATTACCCACATAGAGATCATACCGTCTGCTTTGGGCGCAGCCTATGGAACTACACATATATTTTGCCCTTCATATGTTAACATATCTGCTTTACCAGCACAGTAAACCTCGAAACCTAAGTGCATTTCATCGCTGCGTTAAGCTGTTGAATCACTAGGGAAACTTATAATGCGTATGGTTGTCATATAAATGTATAGTCGGCCACGTCGGAATGAATGATTCAAAAAAGACTAGGCGTTTAAAAAAATGCGCGTTCTGTAATTTGCTCCATACAGCGCTTCTTTAGAAAGGTTGCATGTCCTCAGTGCTCATTGTTACAATCTCCTACTGATGTTGCGAGGAACATTGAACGAAGAACATTTATTTTACAGTTTACAACTTTTATGATCGGCATCTTTGTAACATATTCTAGTCTTGTGCGATTACACATCTTGCATCGAATTTACACCCTGTTATTATTGAAGTAATCCAAAGAAGAATGTCTACATCGGCTGCATCTAGATGTCCCTAGTTGTAACTCGCCTACTATGTCTCGTGGGGGAAGCTTGCGACGGGTGAATTTGTTGATTGCCTCCAAAAGACAACAAAACTTCCAAGTTCGACATCCTATTAACTTCGACACTGATAAATAACACGCTGTTTTCTTGATAAGCACACGCAAGGTTGTATTGTACATTATTTATTCACAACAGCTGACGTTTCGGCTGATTTCCCCTTCTTCAGAGCTTAGAAGGGCCAAGTTAATGGCGGTCCAGTCAGCCAAACAACTCCATAACCTCAACAGAAAAGCTACGACATCTGATTTCCAATCGGATTGAAACAAAATAGCTTTGTTCTACGCTCACCGCTCGACCTTGTTAGATAATGAGGCACCCTCTCTGCGGTTCATTTTTGAATTCTTGGAGTTTATCCAGAATGCTTCGATATTCTTACACACTTAAGTTTTAGACTCTTGTACGGCGAAAGTTACTTTCATTGCAAAAACCTTTTACATTACGACTCTGCGACCTATGCGCACCAAGTGGATTATTTGGTTTAGCTATGAGTTTACGCACTTGGTGTTCTTTTTATAGGAACAGTACTTACCGTTTCGCCGATATATTCGTCCACACACGCCTTACTAGAGATCAAATAAACTATGCCCGAACTCAAGCAGTCACCATCTGTACCGGGATATTGGAACACTATCAGCTACAGCTGAGGATATCTCAGCTGTACTTGCATCATAAAGTCATTCATTCCACTTTTCTGCACAATGCCACAGTAAATCTCTTAAGAGTTCATCAAACACATCCGAATGGACAGATTGCAAAACAGCAGTACTTACTTAAATCAAAGGTATAAAATGGTATACAGAAACCAGGAAGAAGGAAAATTCGTGTAGCATTCTTACTAATTTCTCCTTCACATAGAGAATAGTCTCCCACCTACACACTTGTGTCCACAAGTAGCTTCCCTTGATTGGGGGTCGTCTCATACATTGTGGGAAAAATTTTAATATCCCTCTTATCTTTCATTCGACTACCATCAAAGGTTAGGATCGGCTTGGCACCACCACGTTTGGGACTACTCGCCTATAATCCCGTCATGATCACCAGCATATTGAGATTCGATATTACAAGACTCCATCGAAATAGAATGGAATCCATCTTCTATCAACATGATTCAAGTCTATAGATTTCATTTCTTGAGAGTAATAGATAGTAATAGATAACTCCGTCTTTGCTATTGTTATTATGAGTCCGCAGTGACTGCTCAGAATCGTTGAACACGAAGTACATGAAAAAGAAACCAAAACATAAATAACATAACACACTAAACCTTTCCAAAGGGCGATAGCATGGTGGCTAGGCGGTAGATGAGCATTTTTTCCCAGCACACATAAGAGTTGGATAATTTGCGAAAATACGAAAAGATATTCAAAAAGACAGAAAACATATATCTCTTTTGAAGAGTCACAGAACAGAAAGAAAAACTGAGTTATGGAGCAAAAAAAACACAAAAAAGTGACGACTTTTGGTGTGGGAGAAAGGACTTTATCATCAATGCCAATTGATCTCCTTGCACATCGCGCGTGGCACAAAATTGCGAGCAGTTAAAAAGTATAACTTCAACGAAGCTGAGATATTTGCAAAACTCTGGACCGCAGGTGCCTATGGTGGGGAACGAACGCGCTATTGTCCTTTCCGGAGAGTAACGCGTTCACCACCACACCATGCGAGTCCTTCGTTTCGCCTGTCTCTCATCTAGTTCAAAAGTTATATTTCGCAACATACCCTGCCGTTAAAAAAGATTAGGCAGCAAATAAAAAAGGTTAAGATTGTGCTTGTAACTATAGCCTCAGCTTAACTGGGTTAAAAAAAAGTTAAAAAGTAGTTTATTTTTTTAAAAAAAATGGCTATCACTTGCTTTGCATGCATTATGATCGAGTTCGAATTTACTTCTTTAATTGTTTCATTAAACAACACATTTCAATGCCCTCTGAATGGTCACTGATAATTTTCCCTAATTACTTATCATTAAATTGCAATATCTCTTCAATTGAATTAGTTCGTGTAAGTGAATAGAGTCTTTTTCACCTAACATTTTACTTCAATGACTGTTCAAGGTCATTTTCAACTAATGTAACTGCGAAATATGATATTCTTAGCGACAGCGAATCTATGGCACCATTTTACTTCAAATTTCACTACAACTGTTGACGTAGCCAATATAGAGCTTAAGTTTATCTGCTTAGAATGCGTTGTTTTCTTGTTCAGCAGTCGCGAGGTTGTTTAACAGCATGTATTTACTTCCATAGAAAACACAGTACAATACAACAGTAGCTGACGTTTCGGCAGTGTCGCCTTCTTCAGAACCTGGAGGGGAATACTGATATACAATTTACAAGACCAAACACTTCAATAACACTTACAACAAGTCGAAAAACTCTACGGTAATTACATGATCAACAGCTTCTCGAAAAAACTCACTGCTTTTTGCGTGACTTCCAATGAGGAAGATTAGAACAGCTGACTATAGTCGCACAAGGTTGATGACTGCACCATACCACATCAGAAATTGATGCGAACATGGGGGGTCAGGTCGTGTATGACCTCTGGACATTCATCCCTGCTATTCATTGTAGGGTTTTTGGCATTTATCCAAAAGGCCTCAAGAAGTTTTCGCGCTGGTGTTCTAGTCTCCTGCGCAAGGATATTGACTTTTACTTCAAAATCGTCCCCGCTGTGCTTTTGTATCCTATGCGTGCCTAGTGGGGTACTTTGTCTTAGTTTTCGTTTGCCATCTAGGTGTTCTTTTATACGGCTACACAAAGGCCTGCCCGTTTCGTCAATATATTCATCTCCGCAATTATTACAAGAAATCAGGTATATCGTACCTGAACTCACGCAATCACCGTCCCCTCCGCAAGGGCAAATTACGCAATTTGTTGTTTCGCATAGACGGTCATACAGGCGGTTACGAACTAACTGACGACGTAGAGTAGCCGGTGGTATTTCAACTATCGCTACCGATTCCTCTACACCTGCCATTCTTAAGCATCGCTTTAATAGCTACGCTTGCTTCATCACTAATAAAGGGCAACATAAACGGGACTTTCTTTTGGCCAAGTGTTTCGCTTGTGCGCGTCGCTCTTCTTCTAAACTTATCTCGTGGGGTTACTATTTCGTAGCCATTGGAGATGGCTATTTGCCGAACCAAGTCGCGCGATTCTTCTTTTAGTTCCCTAATTGTGCACACAGAGGTGGCTGTCCGAAACATGTTTCTCACAAGCGCCCTCTTTGTGTGTGAAGGGTGGAAAGAAAGGAAATGAACGAGAATGTTCTTGTTACTTGGCGCTTGGAACCACTTAGTCATGTAACCGCTACTTGATAGGTTTATTTGAACGTTTAAAAAACGAAAGCGAGTTTTTTCTCGGTTTCTGCCGGATGAACTTAATGTACTCGGACTGCTCGTTCAATAACTCGAAGCATTTGTCCATCTCCTCCTTCGTAGAACGTCTACGTAACGAGTCTCCTAATAACGCGTACGTGATGGAGTCTTTCTACGTTACCGCGTTGTACACCAGGGTATCGAATGACTGCGCAATGCAAGCCATCTTCGAACTTCTTCTTGAACATGAAGGAAGAATAAATATGCATGGCTTGTCCATGCGGCAACTTATGGCTCTCTTAAAAGAGTGCCTAAACTGCTCGATTTTCAGATGGTCTGGGAAATATTTCGCGCAAATGAGGGGGTTGGCAATGGGACAGCGACTAGCACCAAGCCTTGCCATTGTGTTTATGTCTAAGATAGAAGCCCCTGCTCTCGAACTCCGGCCACTGCTCTACTGCAGATATGTAGACGACTGTTTTGTCATCTTCTCTACGCAGGATGAGATGGAGAATGATTTGAATTATTGGACGAGCAGTCTGAGTACATTAAGTTCAGCCGGCAGAAACCGAGAAAAAAGCTGGCTTCCGTTATTAAGCGTTCAAATAAACCTATCAAGTACCAGTTACATGACAAAGTGGTACCGAAAGCCAAGTAACGAGAACATCCTCGTTCATTCGCTTTCTTCCCACCCTTCACACACAAAGAGGGCGCTTGTGAGAAACATGTATCGAAGAGCCACCTCTGTGTGCACAACCAGGAAACTAAAGGAAGAATCGCGTTACTTGGCTCTGCAAATAGCCATCTGCAATGGCTACGAAATAGTAACCCCACGAGATAAGTTTAGAAGGAGAGCGACGCGTCTAAGTGAAACACTTGGTCAAAGGAAGGTCCCATTTATGTTGCCCTTTATTAGTGATGAAGTTTGAGGATTGAAGGTTTGAGGAAATTAGTGATGAAGTTGAAGATGAAGTTTTTCGTCTTTTTGTGAGTGTTATTGAAGCGTTTGGCTTAGTAAATTGTATATCAGTATACCCTTCCAGGCTCTGAAGAAGGCGATACTGCCGAAATATCAGCTACTGTTGTATTGTATTCTGTTTTTCTACGGAAGTAAATGTATGCTTTTTAGCAACCTCGCGATTGCTGAACAAGAAAACGACTTATTCATATTCCAGTGCTGAGGTTAATAGAAAGTCGATCCTGGGAACTGCATAGAATTCAATCGTTAATCTTCTCGGCTGGTCAGTAATACAAAGGAAACCCATCTACATACCAAGACACAAAACAGGATTGGATAGAATTTTGAAGCCAGAGCATTCACGAGCACGACATCTCTGTACTCTTTGGAAAACATCGTTGCCATCATTGTTTACTAATACACAATTCACCTAATAAAGTCGCTACAGTACGAACATAATATGATTCTTCTTAGCTCTTCTTCCCATATGGAAGCAGAATGGACAATACGACCCATATACGATTCGCATTATTCGCGGTTGTTTACGTTTCCGCACACTTTTCTTCGTTATAATTGTTGAATTCAATCGATGATTCCCTGACGACGAGGAATGTCATAAGAAAGATGCCTGTGCAGTTCTTTCATGCTGAAGCTTGGCACATAGGGAAATCTTCTTACCAGGAGTTGTAAACCATAGAGGAGACACTAAATAGATATCACTGCACTGTAGTAGGCTTAGTGTCGCCTAAATTTTTTCTCGTGGAAGAATTTCCAATGTGCGCACTCATCAATGTGCTTCTATATTTTGTGTCCTCGAAAAATCTAAGTAATCTAAGCTCTTATTATTACAACCTTCTACTGCAGCTACGGTTGTGCTCAGAAATATTTATTTTGCTAGCTAAAGCGTTTACAATTCACCTCTTCTCTTGTACGCGCTGCATTGTCAATCTCTAGCTGCAACTCATATTATTGGAACAATATAAATAAAGACACCTGCGGTCCGGAGTTTTGCAAATATCCCAGCATCATTTTGGTTGTATCATAAATAAAGATAGCTGGTTCACTGTATGCATCTGGTAAATATGGTATATTGCTGCTTTCCTATAACAACCAACACATTGTCTGATTTTCTTTGAGGCTGTGTCCATTTCTTCAAAGTACAGTGGAATGTTGAGTTCATTCACCATGACTTTCTATGTATTCTTACTACAGAAGCTCCTCCATCTTCCATGGATCGAATACCTTTGACTGATTAGGTGAAAGAAATGCGAAATTAATCTCAGTTTGATTTCCAATTAGCACTCAACCCATAACAGTAGGATAATTTTCGTCTAAAGGCAGCGTATCTGACACTAATTTCTTCACCTTTGCAACACTTGTCTACTCTACAAATCTGTATAAACTTCTCACTAATCTTCCAACTCACTTTCTACGGATTCTCCAACGGAAAGCAAAAAGAACTCCTTCACTTCTCTCAGTGTCGTCAGTATCTTCTTGTTCACCCTCGATGACGTGTGTTGATGACGAACTTCAATTCTTCTTCCAACGACATGATCTCTCGACCAAAAACGGGTGTTCTTTCCATTCAATTCACTATTATGAGTCAGAGTTACAGACGATAAATATACAAATGTAAAAATTCATTTAAGATATCTTGTGAAACCGACAATGAAAGGGCGATGGTACAGTGTCTTCCAAAAATAAAAAGAATATAAGGGATATAGAAGCATAACATTTAAACAAGTGAGAGAGAAGATTGAAAAAAGTTGAATTACGAGCGGAAAACAGAGAAAAAGGGGTGTGGAGATCAGAGATGAGGTGCAAAACGGACGATACGAAGTAAACTTAATTCATAACTTGCTCGGTGAAAAACTATGCGTCTTCGGAAATGCCTTAAAAATTTTTCGGAGGAAAATTTGCCAATTATACGCTATGTAAAACCGATGAAAGCGCAAAATCACCTGGGTTTGGGGCGAAATATAACAGTCAGAGTATTTTTTTTCTCGAATTTTTTTATTTTACACTTTTTACTGCTTTCACCTCCATTAATTGATGTAAAAGATCTTTTCCATCTTTCATAAACTTAAATAGGAAAGTACAATGCGGACAATTATTTTCACCCTTATGAATGGAAGAGTAATATGATGGTGTTTTTCTAATGTGCTTATGACTAGTTATAACTCCGCTTTTCAAGCGTTGAAATTCCATTCCTGCGCTAACCTTCGATTGTAGTAAGTTCCATTTTTCCCAACTGTGTTCCATCATATCAATGGCGCAGCGGTCCGAGTCGCCCTGCGACACACACTTGAGATCGATCCCCAAGCCCATGGCCCACCAAGCCTTCCATCCTTCTGGGTCGGCAAATTGGTACCAGACTTATCTGGGAGTATAGCAGCACTGGGTCGATCCATCGGTAGGCCACCTCGAGTCATTGTTTAGCCCAAATACGCATTCAATCACCTCCAAAGGAGGTTAACTAAGACGGCACATCTCTCAGGGGATCGATCAACGCCGAGAGCTTTATCCTTTTGTTTTATGAATTATTAAAATAACGACATTGATATACATTAAGGTGACTTTCAATAGTCGCATTCTGTAAGCACGATATTCGGCATTTAAACAGCAAGTACTTAGATATCTTATTAATTGCTGACAATGTACAAGGTCATTCGGGAGTTAATGCAGGAGTTGCTGTCTTATTCTTCTTTTATACGTTTCAGCAACAATTTTTTTCGTCTTTATTCGGTGGTATTATAAATTGTACCTTTCGTATATTTTATAGGTTGAAATTTTGCATGTCAAACCAGCAGTTTCGACAAATCTACTTACACGAATTTATAGTCAGACGTAGTGCAGCGAAAATATTAATGAACTATGGGATCTAGGAAATGTTACCGAGTGCATAGTGCAATTTTGCTTTCGAAAACTACGTCGTAAAATTGGCCTTCAAGATGGACGAAGTCGAGGTTGTCTTTCTGTTAATTACGACGACGACTTGGAGGCTTTGGTGGAAGCAAATACAAGTAGAACTGTTTGAAAACTTACAGAAGGACTGTGTAGCCATCTCACTGTTTCAGAAAGTCGAAAGAACAAAACGAAGTAATGATTCTTTTCCATAATGGCACTGGCATAAGTCGCACCACTGATGCTGTAAAGGTTAAACGAGCTGAGTTACGACAATCTGTCTCATCCATCATATTCCCCCAAATGTCTCGCCTATCGACTACCATTTCTTCAAGTATCTCGACAACGTCTTGTGTCAGAATTGCTTCGAAGACGAAACAGAGCATATAAACTTACTTCTCGTTGGCAAACATGTAGATTTTAATGGTTTTTATTCCGACTACTGAGGTCAGTTCCGAACTGAGCTATGCCACTTTAAAGAGGGGTTGAGAATCCCACATTACCACCACAGTGATGCTGAGGTATTTGCAAAGCTCAGAACGTCATTAGAGCTTCAAGCCTGCGAATACCCTTTCTGAGTGCTCACGTGTTACCAACTGCACCACTGAAGCTGTTGATTTGCCACTCTCTAAGCCAGTTTTTTACCCTAACGGTGCCATCAGCAATCATACATCAACGAGAACGTTCTGTGGAGCACAAATAGGCATTGCACCCGGTTGTGCCGAGGCTGCAGTCCAAATTATAGTGTTTAACTTTTTTATTCTGCAGCATGACGAAGAAGGCTAGAAATTATTGAAGGTCACTCGAGTAGTTCCTTGATAACTCATCCACCCTTTTGCTGCTTATCCAGCTTATGTATGCCCTTGTTTACTTGGGTCACCTGTGTCACCCGTAGTCGCAATAATATACAACGTCCGACATTCGTTCTAATTTTTTGATCTCTTTAAAGTCATAAATTTGAAAAAAATTGAAAACCTTACTTTTGAAGACTTCAGGCACAGATGTAGCAGTCGTAGGGATCAACAATACGTTACGGAAGCATGAAATACAAGCGTTCGCGCAAAAAAAAATGAGCAAGATGGGTTTCTCGAGCTCCAGGAAATCACAATTCTGCCTTGGTACAAAAAGTGAGCATGCATCTTGCAGTCAAGGATGTTTGTTTCTAATGATGCTTAATGCAGTTGGTGAAGTTCATCACGAGCTAAGATATCTTGATTTAAAGTGTAACGCTTTTATTTTCGTATCGCACGCATTGGAATTAGTGTGCATGGTTGTATATGTGTTAACCTAATCTAAGGCTTACTCGAGAAGTTAACAGTGGTGAAATACTAGTGTTAGTCAGTTTCCCAGGTTCAAATATCTAGTTCGTTACAGCATTTGTGAAGTTTTTCTTGTGTGTGAATTAACAGTTATGTTTGAGCTCGGCAAAACAAATTTTTTTTAAATGACTGGATCTGATTGTACCTGTAACAGTGACGAAAATAGTGTGCTCTGGGAGCGCAAGCAACTTGTGGAACCTGTAACCTTCAGAGAACATTGGCTGTTACCCGAGAAAAAAGATCAAGATTTCTTTGTGGTTAAGTAGTTGAAAAAATTATAAAAATCTAACTGGTATCAAAATCTATGCCAGAGAGAATCCTCAAGGAAGAACCGGAGGATGATGATTTCACGGGAAATAAGGAGAAACAAGAAAAGTGGTGATTATGGTTACGATAATGGGTAGAACGACGATACTTTCGTTATAAAAGTGAATGAGCTTCTACGGATATTCTCATTTTACCGTTAGAGGCAATTATACGCGTCAACGCTTAGACCTTCATTCCCGTATTTCCTTTTCTAAACATTATTAATATAAGAGGATTATTGAATCATGAGTGTTTTTCTAAAGTGCACCATATTCACTATTGACAACTAACAATGAGACGGTGTGACATACTGATCTCAGCACTTGCATTCGAATCGTTTTCCTCACATTCATTATCCACAGTGGCCTTCAAACATTTCGCATATTGTTTCGACTGCTGCTTGAGGACTTCGGCTTCTCTATCAATGTGGTATAATGTTGGTCGAGACGATTCTTCTTGTAATCTTGGAGATTGCCGAGCTGGGGCGTTCCTACGTGGATTCGAAGAGAGTGTTGGGACATGGCTCGAACTAGCGCATTTTGATTCCTGATCGATGGCATCACTAACAGCTGCGCTATCCGCGTACTCAACCAGAGTAATATAGCAGAGAATACGGTGTTATTCTAGACTCATCGGATTTCTCTGTTGACGTTCTCAAAAAATAAAAACAGTTCTTTAGATGGATAGAAAAACTGTATCTAACACGTTTTTTTTCATTTCTTGAAACTGATATTGGTAGTGACCTGGTTCATTCGCAAAATCGTGAGATCTAAACGATATAATCGAACAGTTAAGTGTTCTTGTCATGGTATGATCGGTAAGAAATCGTAACGCTCATGAAGTTCAATTTTTGTTTCTGCATTGTCTTTTCAATTAGGTCCTTCGGTTGGTCAATATGTCGCGTTACGAGTCGTTAGATTTTGGTACGAAATATATAAACTGGAAATGTGAGGGAATGAGCGACCTTATTTGGTAGTACGTGAAGAGCTGATGTAATCAACGTTGTTTTTATCACAGTAATACTATTAGCTTTCTAAACGCATTGTAATCGATTGATGATTACATCACTGATGTAAAAGTGCACAATGATGAAGGCTGATTCGAAAAAATGATGACGATGATCAGAATACAAATTACACGTGACTTTTTCTCTCTTCTCTTTTTATATGAGACGTTCAGTATGCTCGGAGTGATACTGCATAGTCGGCTTCACTTCACTAATTTCACCAATACTCCACTAGGTTGATTTCGCCGAATCGTTCTAATAAACCAGTTTCGTTTTGTTGGCCGACTTTTCGTGAAGTTCAACAGCAATGATGCTGAGATACTTGCAAAGCCCCATACCAGATTCGAACCTGCGTATTTCCTATTCTTGGGGTTCACGTGTTACCTCTCTCAGCTAGTTTTTTTTTATCCTAAAGATGCCGTCAGCATTAACCCGTTAAATGGAATGATCTGCGAAACACAAAATAAGGCAGTAAATAGAAAGTTATACGTTGTAATTAGGCGAATTTCTTTTTAGCTGGAATTGTTTCTCGTTCTCTGTGACTCGAATGGCATAACCTACAGACGTAAAACGTAAATGAACACGCATCATTTGCGTCAAAGTATAAATCAAGTGTGTTCCGCCGACCCACATATTCGTCCGTAGCGCAATTCTTTATGGCGACCACCTCGGAGAACAGATACTAATCGATCACGGTGAAATTACATTTATATGGCTTGACATAAACCTAGCGTGTTGGGTTTCTTTGGTATTATCGCTGAGAAAGCCCTTTTTTCATATCTCTCATTTTCGTTCTAAACATCAGTCCTCTCTTTAAGTTTTCCATCGAGTCACTTTACTTCATGATTATTCGTTCAACGTCTGTCCACCGTGCTTTATATTAGAACGATGTGGTTCATTTCGACAGTCTTGGGCATTTTCTTGGCGGATTTTGTTTTTTGTAGACCCTTTAATAGTATCCAAGGCATCTTACTATTGTGTTATTTATCAGTGTGCAATCGTTGTGTACATCAGGGAGTCGTCCAAGATAGGAACGAGTTCACTCTTACCGTCCGGAAGGTCAACTAAGAGCAAGCTAATATCTGCAATCACCGTAATTCAAGGAAAAACTGATGCGCAGGAAAGACAGCTGACATGCCCTTAGAAGTGCCCAAGACGAGTTACTTTGGGCCAATATATCTTGAAGTAATACCGTGTAATTGCTATGAAACAACAGGTTCGGGAATCAAGGAGAAAAAGCTATTCGCACACCAGAGGCAAAACTCTCTAATAATAGTCACGGGCTCTTTACACTTTCTGTTATACCTAAGTGCCATTCTTTGCGAACTATAGGGTGAGGTCCAACATATTTGTCGTACAATTGGTATGCTGTTGGTATGAGAAGATTTCTCATGAGTTCCAGGTTGATAGCTGTGTCAGGACTGTTCTAGAATATCACAACAGGGAGTCGTCAGGTTATGTAAATAACAGTGAGAGTTGCCACCTTGCGAACAAGTTTCTTGCACGACACTAGCACTAACTTAGCTTTGTGAGCATCTAATTTTTGGAGAATAAGGAAGAAAGCCAGGAGAAATTGAAGCCGCCCAACAATATGAGGTCGATCGCATTCTTCGGAAACAAATGGCATTGCGTTCTTAATATCTAGAGGAAGTAACCACAACGACCTTCTGGTTCCAAAATCGTTCTCCAAAATCGTTGCTGAAAGAAAAATCTTTCTGGATACTACTTATAAATTCATGTTACAATTAAAATAATGGGAAGAGGAACTGCTCGAAACAATCAGTTTTTTAATTCGCGTATGTTGTTTTTCTTTCGTTTTGTCTCTCACGGGGGAACACAAAGAAAAGGTTGTGAAGATCGGGACCGAAGAAACTCTTCCAGTGTTATATGTGCAGAAGAAAAAAAAAGCCTCAATGTACCATTGAAGATGTTTCGTTCTGATCGAGGACCGATTACATTCGTCACTGTTTTTCACAGTTCGATACCCATGAAAACTTCACTGCTATTACAAAAGGTAAACCATCATTGCCATTACAATGAGGGGGCAGGTGAAATTCTAATCCAGTGTATCCTCATATTGGTCTCTTGCATCTGTGCTGTTAAAAGACTATGAAATTATAAGCTATTTAAAAGTTCGAGTGAAGAAGTATATGTCAGAATATGAGGCTGCTGTGTCTACAACTGGATACTTGGCTTCCCGATCTGTTCCTCTACTCTAATTTCAAACCAGATTATGTGGCGCTCCAGTCATTCATTTGTTATTTGAGGAATCAATTCAGTGCAAAGCACGACTACTCTTTTGGTTTACTAGTTTTGTCACGGCTACGCCGTTGTCCAAGATATCGGAAGCAATATTACTGTTATGTGATCTGTTAATTTTTCACATTACTTCGTCTACATGCACTTCAATAATGTTCGTCCAAAGTGCGCAAGAATTATTTTCATAGGCCTCATTTTTTCCGTCTTTTATAACATGGTGATCTATGTAGCTCGTTTCAGACGTCCTTCAGTATTGTTAACCAGCAGCACCAGCAGCGTTCGCTAATGCTGGCTGGATGCGTGTCCTGTTGTCCTTGGTCACCACACTCAACCACTTGAACCACGTCACTGACGCTTTCATCGTTCGTTCCTACGTACCACCGTGAGTGCCCCTCTTATCACGCTCACAATCTTATCTCAACCTCTGTCATAAGGTTTCACGATGGAATGTACACAAACGCAGAAGTAGAATTGAGCAGAAAACTATATACAATAAAGTTATTTTGGAACTGGAATTTGCAGATTATTTTTCTGTAAGATAGGCGCGCATGTAGTGTAGTGTTTAGAGACACCTTGCAATACAAACATGGCCATTGTTTCAGTTCCCAGCCTCGAGTTCATCAATGCTTCTATACGTCCGGGCCGGCAACTGGTATCCGATTTATCTGAGGGGAATAGCTGAGTTGATACATCGGTAGTCTACAGCGAAACACTATAAGGGCAGATATGTTCAGTAAACTCTAACGATGCTCAATGAAATGCACAGCAAATCTCACAGGGATTGATCAACACCGGAGAGAAACTGGAAGCTAAATTTCGATTCGTGACATTTCCAATGCAAGAGCAGCGATTGCAAACACCAGCGATTCATAGGGGAAAATCATCATGTTCTGGTAGATAAAATATCGGTTGTTTGGTTACTTTTGTGCTTGAATTACGATCCATGACGCAAAAAGGTAATGAAAATATCTACCATGTGCCCCAGAATATCAGAGTTTCATCTTGATAGAATTGCTAGAATAGGATAACTTGTATCATGCGGGAAACCTAAAAGGATAAAGAATAAAGCTTTCGGCGTTGATCAATGCCTTAGAGATGCGCCACTTATTCGACTTTATTAAGCACCGTCAGAGGTGAATGAACGCACGTTTGGCCTGCGTAACGACTTGAAGTGGCTTACCGATGTACACAGTCAAACAAGTCTGATACCAATTCGCTGACTTCGGAGGGATGGAAAGCCCGATCAACCGGGTGCGCGGGATCGATCACCGACCACGTGTGTATTGCATGGGACCTTTAGCAACTACACTACCTGTTCCCGTTGCTTATGTTGCAGTGATTCTTATTGCAAGTTGAGTACCACTAGAGATATGTTAGTTCAAAGTTAAAACGGCCACTATTTTCTTATCAAATGCATCATTTCTAGTGCATGAAAGGAGCTATGCGTTAGTGTTTGGTGCTAGTTCTCACAAAAACGATTTTCACTGTTAAAATAACAAAACAAATTTCAGGAATTCTGTTTGTAACACTACGTTAGGTGTCTCGTGCTTTGCAGAGCTATTCGAAATGATGGGAGAAGTGTGCACAAATCAGCATCTAGTCTTCAAATGTGTTCATTATACCGTAAGAAAATTTTCAAATTCTTATTATTGCGAGTAAGTTTATTTCGATAAAAAGATTGTTAAGCATGTATAATAAGAATTGTTAAGTGGTTAGACGAGTGCTTTGAACATCGCGTGGGTAAATGCGATGCGAATACTGTCAGTTTTGCTGGTACAGCGGGTTACCGAATAGCATTAGCACGATGCGACTACAGAAAATCACACATTTCAAGCGAAGGGGTGAGCAGTATGAGGCTTTCCTCATTTTCATTTCTGACCTTTGTAATTTTCTGTCTAGAAACGAAGGAATCTGTTTCTTCTTGTTGTGATGGAAGCATTCTTGCAATATACATTAGTCGCTAGTTCTGTATACGGTTGCACGTTATTAAGACAACGCCATTAATTGGATCGCCTTCTGAAAAGTCGCCATCACGCTTGCAGTTGCTATCCACACTTGGATATCTCCAAACACAATGCGCATTGAGCAGAAGTAAGAACTGCTCCAGTGAACATGTGCACAATATAATGGCACAGTGTGAGGAACGAATGAAACCACGAGCTGGCTACCAACAGTTTGACAGACATCGACTGTTACGGTTAGCGTGCATAAACATCTCTTCTACTTTTTTTCGGCCAGTCACACACACACACACACACACACACACACACACACACACACACACACACACACACACACACACACACACACACACACACACACACACACACACACACACACACACACACACACACACACACACACACACACTTCGCATTACTTTGTGAATATTTCTCGAAAATGAGGTGAAAACTGGAACAAACATGACCAGCAATTCAGAAGTCGCCAAATGATGATATAGCAAGCTTTAAAGATAACAGACTTCGGTAGTTATTTGTTCGTGAATTAGAAGAAAAAAAAAGTGCTCGTTAAATAGTTCTTGGAGTTGGTTATCTGGGAACACGTTATATCCAAATTGTCTGATCATTAGTGCCTTTGGATTTTTCGGTGATTTGAAGAGATTCGGAAATCGAAATCGGTTCCCAGAAAAAGTTGAGCCTATGTGTAGAGCTGATGTGCTGCCAAACAGATGTTACCAAAAGATCTCCTAAATAAACCAATAAACTCGTATCTTCCAATGTTTTCTCTCCTTCATAAATCTTTGTCTTCAATCACAAAGTACTAATTAAGGATCAAATTGGATACGTCGAAAAAGTTGATGCTTTATTCTGAAACTGATAAAGAACGCGAGTGCCTAGTGATTCGCTCAACACTCTCGGAAATGTACACGCTTCATCACGCTTACTGCTATCATGTAAGTGATGTTCTTCCAAGTTCTTATCCACAGTAAGCAAGAAGCGATGGAAAATGATTGGCGTGACGTTTGACTTGATCCCTTCTCCATGGAATGTAGGAAATATCAGTTTGCATTCATATATATAAAAGTAATACAGTTCGAACACTGTGAACAACTGCTTTAAGTAAGAGCTGTTGTATGTGCTACAATATGTCTTATTCTCAATCTTTTATTCTGTTGTCACATAGCATCAAAGTGTTTTTACTCCATGAAACTTTGGTATGCTTTCATAACATTGTAGTTCAATTAAAGTTTCGACAAATATAGCCAGTGTCTCCTAAGCCCGACAATATTACAACATAATTTTCTTTAGTCTCTTGTTACACGCTGCTTGTGTGAACGTCTTCGACTGGACACCTTATGCCAGATTAGATGCGATCGACTGGAGCCAACGTCTCCTAATCAGTATCGCCTGGCCTGGGATAATTGGAGGGATGCACGACTCATCTCTTCACTAAAAACCTCGCCTCATGCGATGATAACTCTAATATTTTTTGTCGCTCTTTCACTGTTCCGATAATTTTATTGAAGGTCTCAAGCATTCAGTGGTTACTTCGGTCAGGCTCATAATCTCATGATTATGCAAGTTTTCAGCATATGTGTAAAGCCGTCTGACACACCCTATCATCATCATGATTATCTTCATTATAAAAACTAACAGTTTTAAGTCATATTCAGGTAGCAGCGTGGAAAAAAGTAGACCATTTCCGTGGGACTGTGTATAACAGTCGCTTTCTATACGCCGCTTCTAGATACAAGAAAGCAACTGAATAATCCCTATAGATTCCACATATTTTTATTTTTTTTATTCAACTTGATCAGTAGATATGTTTATTACATGCATATCACTATTAATTAATCACCTTACTCATGTTCTAAGTGTTGTTCAACACCACCAAGATGATTGATTACACGAATTTCTCGCGATTAGCACTCTAAACAGTCGATCGGTTTCTTGATGGCAAGTCTGGAACTTCATTTCTTTTGAACTAGCGAGTAACCGTATGAGTGTCATCATAGTTACTACATTTTCATTATTGTCCTTTTTTCAACAAATTCATCACTGTCATGATCTTCAGCTAAACCTCAAGATCCGTCATTTACATCAGTACTACTGCGACAAATAATAATTTAAAGACTCTGACGTCCTTCTAGATTTGACAAAGTATAAAACACAAATCTCATCCTCTAACAGCTGTCGTCCTACTAAGCTGACAAACAAAACAAGTACAAGTCTTGCTATGCGACTAACAAGAGTATCTGAAACAATGGATAGCTAAGACAACTAGTAAGCACCTGTGAATGCCATAACACTGCTAACACGAGATTCCAACGAAAACCACGATTGGTAGGCAAATAACATGTGAATGACACAGTACAGCTTCAAGCTGTAACCGTGTTCAAACACGAGCTTGACCACCATCACAGGTGGTAATGATATGAATGTAACAACTGTTAGAGATTACACTTGAGAAGATTGGTCATCGATATGAGTTGGTATTGTCTCTTAACTAGATCGATTCACATGGTTTACAAAATACTGCACAGAATTTTTATTATGAAGGAAAGGACTTTATTTCATACACGAATTTCTAATTTAATAGCTCTATGCATCAGCTCTGCATGGTCGACTAGTTCACTAAATAGACATTAAACGGGAAGATCTATAGAAATGTCGCACGACTTGTTCCCAACTGACCTAAAAATCGTTATCAAAATTGCTTCAAAACACAGCATAATAAGTGATCCATTCAAATAGAAGTGGTTAGAGTTGGTAATAATACAAGGTTCAAAAACTGGAAAATGTAGAATTGCAATATTGCACAGAAGCCCCACTCGACATGGAAACCACAGTATCCGTTCCGGGAAATAAGTATTTGTTAATTTTGCACTGGCAAATAAATAATGGCCAATGGAATACTTCATATCAACATTTCCGGAAATCCAACCATGTCCAAGATGAAAACTCTATCGATGTCCTATGTAAGGCATTCTCGCCGTTACAATACCACCTGGACCTGCCAAGGTAGTCCTACCCATAAGGTATTCATCAACCTGTCGAGCAGCTTGTCTTCCTTCATGAATTGCCCACACAACAAGTGACTGACCACGGCGACAATCACCAGCAGCAAATACCTGGGATACAAATCATGGTTGAGCGAGTAATGATATCTACCATGAACAAAAAACAAAGCTCCTTACCTTTGCTACGTCGGAGTTGTATTTGTCTTTGGGAGTCAAAATATTCGACCTCGAGTCCGTTTTAAGACTGAGCTGTTCAATGACAGTCTTTTCGGGGCCAACGAAGCCCATTGCTAGAATGCAAATGTCACATTCAATCGTCCTCTTTGTGTCTGGCTTCTCAATTAATTTCCAAGCACCCTTAACCAACGCACATTCATTAAACTGGATAAAATGTACAGTAAATAACCTTGTTCACCGTAAACAGCTAATCTACAATTAAAAATGGACAAAAAGCGAACACAAAGAAACAATGCCACATAAGCACCCTTTTCGTCTTTCTCCCAATCGACGTCAACAACATCGAGTCCAACGAGCGTTTTAACACCAGCGGAATTTTCCGTTGTTACAAAAGCCTTAGTTGAAATCGAGTACGTCCTTGGATCATTTCCAGTTTTCAATTGCATTTCTTCGTGGCCATAGTCCACTCGGAAAATCAGCGGCCACTCTGGCCATGGATTTTCTGGTTTGCGACAATCTGGTGGTCTCGGGAGGATCTCGAACGCTGTGACCGATTTTGCACCCTATTTATTTAGTTACTACACTATACATACTCAATCTCGCCAACAACAAAGAAAACTGATCGCTAGAGTCTCTTATACACAAGTAATTAGCTGGGAAACGAATAGATATATCTGCGAATGTAAATATGCGGACTATGTGGGACTCACTAAACGTAAGCTGGTGCCTATACAATCCGTGGCCGTGTCACCACCTCCCAGGATGACGACACGCTTCCCAGACGCATCCAGACCCTCCCATGGAACATTGTCGCCAAATCGACGACGCTGAGTCTTTTCCAAAAACTCCATGGCAAAGCAAATCCCTTTGGCATCACGTCCACTCACCTGTAGATTCAAAAAGGCATTGGAACAAAGTGATGTAACAAAAACTATAGATACGAGGTGGTCTTGAGGAATTTACCGGGAGATCACGCGGTGTGGTCGATCCAGTACATACAATAATAGCATCGTTATCCTGTAAAATGTTGTTCACGAAAAAAGAAAACATTCTATACAGTCGAGTAATTAGTACCGCTGTATGATTACAAACCTTGAGAAGGAAATCCGCTGGCACATGTTTCCCGATCTCAGTATTTGTGAGGAAACGAACGCCTTCCTCTTCAAGAAGTTTCACTCGTCGATCAACAAGATACTTATCAAGCTTCATTGTTGGTATACCATACCTCAATAAACCACCCACTCGATTTTTTCTTTCATATACCACTACCGTATGGCCGACTTTAACTAGCTGAGCAGCTGCAGCCATTCCTTGAAAAATACCATTGTTGACACATCTATCAGACAGAGTATGAAAAGAGCCAGAATGATCCAAAACTCCATACATATCAAAAAATATGGATATCATTGTTGATCTTCCCCTTAGGAAAAGCGAGATTATACTACACCAATACTCTTCGATATTGGATCGGTTTGAGAACTATACTTACAAGGCTTGAAACGGAGATCTTGAGACGACTCCGAAAAGAAGGCAAGGAACAACGAGGAAAAACATAAGCCCAAAACAGACATATTGTTGGGACTTCAAATCTATATATAACCAAACATGAAAGAGAAAGAAAGAAATTGGCTAAACATACGCCCTCGTAAAAGTAAGAAATAAAAGGAAACCATACATAATCACAGCGGTCAGGCAATCGACTCAGTGTCATATTGCATCCTATAAGATTTGGAAGATTTTACAGATTTTACAGATCTTCCAGGATATAATTGAGAAACCGAAGTTTTTTAATCGAACACCGGAACAGGGCAATTAACCAAGTTATTACACTTAGCCCATAGCAGATCGAGGAGAGCAATCATTGAGCATTTCCTCACTAAGAACGGAAGTACAGTCCCTTAAACAAAAGTGTAGTGTTCTTGGTGGACATCGACTGTTATGTAGACTTTTCTGACCCTTCTCGAAATACCCAAAGATTGAACAGGATAATATAAACGAATGCCAAGTCTCTACGGAAATGATATTCTCGGTTACCAGCAGGTCCAGATCCAATAATTGCAATGCGCTTTCCAGTGTTCTCGGCAGGAGGATGAGCTGTTATCCAACCTTGCATAAAGGCGTAGTCAATGATGGCACATTCGATTGATTTGATGGTAACAGCAGGAGAACTGATGGCCAGACAACAAGCACCCTAAACTTCCCCAAAGATTAATCCCTTCACAAAGTGTAAAAGTTGATATTTTATTATACTATTATACACTAAGCTGGAAATCTAACAATACTAGCAGCTGTGTAAGAGCATGGTAATACAAATTTTGGACTTCTACGAAGATGAGATATTTGCAAAACTCTGGACCGCAGGTGCCTATGGTGGAGAACGAACGCGCTATTGTCCTTTCCTTTCCGGGCAGCAACGCGTTCACCACCACACCATGCAGGTCCTTCGTTTCGCCTGTCTCTCAGCTAGTTCTATCGATCTTTTGCCATCAGCAATCACCCGTCAACGGGATTGATCTGGGGGAGCCTAAATCGGCACTGAACCCAGTTAAGCTGAGGCTATAGTTATAATCACAATTTTAACCTTTTTATTCACTGCCTACTCTTTTTAATGGCAGGGTGTATTGCGAAATATGGGGCCAGGCCGACCTTAGGATTCCAGGGAACCACAATAGCTTAACCAGCAAATCTCCGAAAAAATGGAGATTACTTTTCGGCCCGCACAACCAGTGAGGACGAGCCACTTAAGTACTCAAGTGAGTAAGTTTTCATAAACTATCCAATGGTTTAGTGACATAATCGCCGGACATCTTCCCACTTGCAACCTACATCAAGAGTTCATTCCCTCATCAAGATCTCCTAGCTTGAAAGGTTAGACGTTTTCACCCCGAAAACTATCAATTTTCCAAAAACATGTTTTGTCGAAGATCAGTCAAACGTATTTTGTTCTAGTGTCAGCAGGACTGTTCGTGAAGACAGGCGATGTATGTATTCAGGCAAGTAAATTACGTTCACACACTTGGACACCTGAACGACCCGTCCTCACTGGTTGCGCGGGCCCCAGCATAGTCTCCAATTTTCGGCTGGTTTAGTCATTTTGGCTCCCTGGAGTCCCGAGGTCAGCCTGGCCAAAGTCTGGCCCAGGTCGTCACCACTACAGGTAGTCGCCGTCCTCATGGATCAGAGGGAGATTTCCCACCATGCGACTAGTTTGATACCAGGACAGTGGTGGATCCTGGTATTGGTTTACTTCTAGCTAGGCTTCCTCATGGAAACGCCGGACTCGTCAGCTTAGGAGACCCTGCAGCGAGGATGAATCCCCCTGCTGTACATAGCAGTCCGACACCCATGAACACCCAGCCACGACGAGGCGATAAACCGTGGGGAGGAATTACGTTCACAAGTGATAGAAACGTGCTCGAAAGTTGAGAAATTTACTAGACGAGAATGAGGTCTTGGCAAAGAAGATCACTCATGCGCAAACGGAAAATTAAAGCAGATATCAGTGCAACAGCTCACTTCACATGGGGCTGGACAGACTCGACCAGTAAACTCTGGAAAGTTGTTAGTCTGTAGCAGCTGCTCAAGAGCTTGTCGCCAATTCTTTTTGAATACGTAATCATTCCATTTAGGAATAATATTTCCCAATGGGCAACCAGTGTGCCCTTGACAAAACGGTACTCCACAATCCATACACCTTGCAGCTTGCTCCCGAATGTTGCTGCGAACGGACTCAAAATCGTACACTTCTTCCCAGTCTTGGATTCGTTCTTCAGGATGACGATAAATTTTCTTTTGACGACCGTATTTCATGAAGCCTCTAAAATAGGCAGTACTTAACATTAAGAACCGACGACAACCGCGCGATTCCATCCAGTTAAAAACCATTTTCCTCTGTCTTCCACTTCTCACTGTAACTAATATGGCACTCTAGAAGACTACAAAGGCTTTGTCTCTTCCAACTTAAACACTTCTAGAAAAATCTGTTATGTTAAGAAAAAACTCTTAACGTGGGTGCCAAAATGGACGAATGAAGCGTGCAGAATGTAGGAAAAAGGACTCTAGTTACGAAGGGTGTTCAACGCTTCTTTTCATCCACAAAGACCATCCGCTTTATGGTCTCACTGTGACACAAGAGTAAAATTCCATTGCGCACCGTGATTGATGCTTTCCGCAAGATGATACAAACACGAAGAGCAGAAACAATTTCCGAGTTCAATACGGCGTCAAAAGTTATGCTCCTCACCGTTTCGTTTTACAGAAGAGAACCAATGTCAAAAAAATCGAGGAGATGCCCTAAGAAGTGTAATATCTATAGCTCGTATCTATCGATCCAAAGGGAGTAATTCTGCAACACGATAACGTTCGCCCACTTGTAAGCCAACAATGTGAACGTTTAAGGAATTTAGATAATAAAACATCTCCTCTTACACCTGACCTTACGGCAACAAAGTTCCGACCGGTACATGTAAATGAAAAACTCAACGAACCGATCGCAGCGAAAAAAACAGAGAAATTGTAGACTCCAAAAGCCTAGACCCTGACTGTGAACAAATAATTTGTCGTGTTCATATTAAGTGAAAGGTGTGCAGCGTCTAG
This sequence comes from Angiostrongylus vasorum, assembly GCA_018806985.1. Taxonomy (NCBI): domain Eukaryota; kingdom Metazoa; phylum Nematoda; class Chromadorea; order Rhabditida; family Metastrongylidae; genus Angiostrongylus; species Angiostrongylus vasorum. The sequence continues at coordinate 266,038 of JADANN010000110.1, read as the reverse complement.
TGGCTTCACTTCAATTAGTGAAGTTTACTACCAGTCTAGATACGTGTATTTAAAGTCTAGCATTTAGGAACCGACATGTAGTTCTATTCAGTAACAGCATTTAAACGAATCATAGTTTTTATACCCACTTGATGTGAATCAAACGCAGCTAATTTTTAACTATACCTTTCGTCCAATAATCCATTTTTCAACAAACTTTGTTTGCAATTTCTATATTTTCTTATTCCACGTATCATCCTTTGCTTGTGAAACATTTTCACCTCTTCTATGAGAAAATTCTTTCGTTCAATGTCCAACAACGCTGCCTTTAGCGCTCGTTAGTCGGTTTCACAGCATAAAAAAGGAAAAAGCTCTTGGCGTTGAACAATCGCTGAGGGCGGCGCCATGCATTTGACAACACTGAACATCGTTTGTAGCAAACTGAATTAATATCTGGCCTTTAAAATGATTCGCGGTGGCCTACTTGTACGCTGAGTAAATTCGTCTCGATTGTTACTCTAAATCCACCCATCTCTCAGCATCACGGAGTTCTGAACATGGAGTGCTACCAAAAACATGATATCACTGATCGGAGCGCAGCTTGGATGTTCGCGTCGGACTATCCCTGCAACAATCTCGCCACTACGAGAAAAACACTTAAGAAACCTATTACCCTGAAAATTTCGAAGTGGACCGAACAGCTTTTCTCGGCTGACGCCTACTGTAGCATTCTATGACGAGAAAAGTACAAAATAAATACAAAAAAACAGCCAAACAGCTCTGGTAAACAAATAAATGACCAGAATGAAAATGACTGTGAACCAGCTTATTCTGGGCACTATGCTTCTTCACGTGGAAATCGAACTCTAAATCTTAAAAACAAAAAACGGAGTTTACTTTTCAGAAAATCATAGTTTAACCTAAACCTATACTCAGCTTCTAAAGTGTAAATAGATGGTTCCAAATGATTGGGGTTTCCACCACTTATATGGATTTTCACTAGATAACACATGAATACACCTACTACCAGATAAAAAATAGAAACAGCAGCAAAAATAATGCACCGCCTGCCGAAAGAATAAAGCGATTTCTCACCGAAGTTTATCGAGAGGCTCATCATTTTTTCTCAGATGTGGAGGCACCGGTATATTTTCAATATCCAAATTATCACCCTTGGCATTCTCATAGTCGTTCGTGTGGAAAATCTTAAGAGTAAATAAAAAGCTTAACACGTGAGCTAATGCACATAAGCAACTTGTGATTCAAATTTTTGGGAAACCTCTTCGTCTGACAGAAGTTCCTCATCATTTTCGGACTTCTCATCCTCATTATCTTCACTAGCATCTTGATCAACGTCTTCGAACCCAGCATAATCCTGAGGGCGAGGATTCTTGGAGGATCGACGTTTGCGCTGGACTACCTAAAAAGATCACAATTTAGTCTTCATTAAGAACACGAGAATACATCGCCAGGTTAATGATAAAGAAAATTAAGTGCATTTCTACAAGCACGCATTAGCTAATGTTATACTTCACTAACAACAGCAAGACTCAGTGACAATGACCATACAAACGATTCGTATTATATTCAAACACGACCTATCGTCAACAAGCGACAAGTGGTAATTGCAGTTCCGCTCTACTTCGTAGTTAGTGGGACATATTATCAAACACATAGGAAAAAAAATAGTACACTATGCAAACAATCGCACAAGCACGGCTACTGTATATAAGAAAATACAAAATCATTGGGCACCTTAGGGCACATTGAGACGTAAATTGCCACGAACTTCACACTAAAATGTGGAACACATAAGCTGAAAACGATATGGAAAACTGTTAGAAAAGAAGACACATTTGCTTACTCACAGAAAGAATTTTCTTCGAGAGATTCCTTTTCTTGTGAATAAACGTGGGTGCGATCTGCATATCCATTGAAAGTTTGCGCTGACAAGCACGATCTGCTTTCGCTTTTTCGTTTAGCAAATTTTCAGCAGCTTCTTTCTCTTCCAGTCGTTTCTTCTCTTCTTGCTCTTTCAATGCAAGTTTGTAATCACGAGGGAATACCTTTATGATTTTCGAACTTTCCGTCTGCCAACTGTCGAGGATTCGTTGTCCGAGTTTCGAGCCAGTTAATTCGATAAACCGTTCGATTTTTTCATGAATGAAGAGCAGATCGTCATTCGTAGGCTCGTCCAAGTCCACTGTTGCCACATTTATTCGCTGGATAAATGGATCGCCTCTGCAAGGAGTAAGTCTTAACAGAGGAAAATTCCTCATAAGAAAAACACGGTCAGCTAGACATTCTTCCACTATTACTATTGCATTACTGTGACAATAAATGAGGAAATGACAAGCAAACAAACTATATGAACACAATTAAACAACGATAAAACGAACTGATTGAATAGGAAGGCGATTCCGCCGCTCATAGCTGCAGCAAAGTTTCTCCCGATGGGACCCAACACGATCACCCATCCCCCTGTCATGTATTCACAAGCATGATCACCGACTGCTTCAACTACAGCGGTAGAGCCGGAGTTTCTAACGGCAAAGCGCTCTCCAGCAACACCACGGAACCAGCAGTCACCTGTATTTTATTCGAGTGGTAAATAGTAGTAGTAATTGGCTTTAGATCCAGTGTAACAGCCTAAGCATGTAAGTACGAAGTAAACTTTGCACACCCGATGTTGCACCGTAGAGAGCCACGTTTCCAATGATAGAGTTTTCTTCGGATTTATACTTGGCTTTCTTAGGCGGATAGACGATTACTGTACCGCCAGAAAGACACTTTCCTACGTAGTCGTTTGCATCTCCTTCTAACTCTACAGTAACACCTTTCGCCAGGAATGCACAAAATGACTGGCCAGCTGAGCCTTCAAGTGAAATTTTAAGCGATCGATTACCCGTCAGACCACCTTCACCATAGCGTTTCGAAATCTCATAACTAATTCTGGTACCAAACGCTCGATCAAGATTTGTGATTGCTTTTCTCGGAATACTCAAGTGGCTTCCAGAACCGTCGAATACACGTGGAAGTTCTTCCAAAATTTTCTGCTCAAGCTCTCCGAGTTCGATTGTCTGTTTTACAGATCCACCTTTAGTCGATATATCTGGATACATGTGATGAACATTTTTTAGAATCGAACCAAACTCCAGCAAAGTTGCCTGGAAAAAATGATAACGAGTTGTTGCACGACGTAAGACGATTTGAAATAAAGATGAAGTAAATTGCTACTTTTTTGTTTACTGGGTTAGGACTTGCATATAGAAGATCGGTTCGCCCAATAGCTTCATCCAGTGATCGAAGACCCAGCCTTGCAAGGAAGTATCGCACTTCCTCGGCAACCATGAACATAAAATTCACTACATGTTCTGGCTTGCCCTCGAATTTGGCGCGTAATTCGGGATCCTGTGAATGGAATAATTGTATGAAAGGGTACAAAAAATTAAGCACTGGTATCTCTGCGATGATAAAGGAAATGACTAAAGTTACAGTAGCGTCTTAAACAGTCACGCATGATATCAACCTGAGTTGCGATTCCGACGGGACAGGTATTAAGGTGACACTTTCTCATCATCGTACAACCAAGTACAATCAGTGGCGCTGTCGACATTCCAAATTCATCGGCTCCTAGCAACGCGGCAATCATAACGTCACGACCTGATATATGGTATCGGATTTTTCTCGACCTAATTACTAATACGAACCAGTGGCTGATGATAAGATCATGAGTAGTTCAATATAATATAATCGTAGCTGCTTCTTACCTGTTCGTATTTGTCCATCAGCTTGAAGAACAACACGACTTCTCAAATTGTTCATTGTCAACACCTGATGAGTTTCCGCTACACCGAGTTCCCATGGCAGTCCAGCATGTTTTATACCAGTCCAGCTACAAAACATTTATTAACAGCACTAACAAATTCAGATCCAAGATCTCTTTGCTTACAACATCATTACACTAGCGAAAACAGCACAGTATTGAATGACCTTCTTCAATAAGCAGACACGAGGTTGGTATTATAGAATTTATTAGGATACAATAGCTGACGTTTCTGAAGAAGGCGAAACCGCCGAAACGTCAGTTATTGCGCTTATTCTGATTCGACATCACACACTGTGATGAAATACCGTTTTATACCAGATTTTCGGTGTCCGTACCACGGCAGCGGTGCCTCGTTTGTTAGTTGATTTCAAAACGCATTGAGATCAGTAGATGCAATTCTCTTTGCTCAAACCGAAAACCACGTTTTTACTGGTTTTTGGCTATAGAATTTGGTTTTTTAAATGCATTTTTCACTCTGTTTCTTCATAATTTATGTATTCCATGGATTCCCATGTATGTCTGTGAAGGTTTCTGCCTCTTCAGTGTGGTGTAAAAGGAACTCTTCCGAGTTATTGGCCTACGAAAATTCCCAGTAAATTGTGGGTGTATCTGGGTATTTTCAAACTGACCATCATTTAACCTCGGTAATAAAATAATCAACATGTTCGTCGTCTTCTCTCTCAGCAATTGCGAGGTTGTTAAGCAGCACACGTTTACTTCCATACAATAACAGACATACAACACAATCGTAGCTGACGTTTCGGCAGAATCGCCTTTTTCAGAGGTTGGAAAGGTACACTTGTGTGTTGCATGTCTGTTATTGTACGGAACTAAACGTATGCTGCTTAACGACTTCGCGATTGCGGACAGAGAAAACGGCGAATTCATAATCCAATGCCGAGGTTCATAGAAAGTCGATCCTGGGTACTATTACAAGATGTACCAGCAGAATCAACACGTTTTTGAATTTTTGAGCATACATGGGGTTGATAAAGATATTTATTTCGGTTAAGGTTTCAACGCCTTCGTCTTCATCTGATGAACCGTCTGATCCGTCTTCTTTCTCTGATGAAGATGAATACGTGGAAACTTTGCTCAAAATAAATATCATTATCAACCCCGTGTAAGCTCAACAATTCAAAAACATATTTGGGTATTTCACAATTGTTTCCATATCTTCTCACTCCATATTTTAAAAACGCAATTTCATTTTCATTTCTGACGTACTTGGTAAACTTATAGAGGCTCTATAGCGCTAATTCGACTAGCTTCCAACTCTCAAGTCCACTCTACGTGGGAACGTCTTAGCCCGGCTGTTTCCAAGAATGCAAGGACATAGCACTCAGCCAGCTTTCTAAGACATTCATAAAAAGACTATGAAATCCTCTAGCAGCAGCCGAAACAATATGCGAAATGCTCCAAGGCCATTGTGGACGATGAATGCCATGAAAACGAATCGAATGCACGAAGTGGTGGGATCCGCAAAGCAGATGTGATGACGGGTGATGCGAAGTAAAGTAAAACAAAGTAAAATAAAAAATAGTTCGGAAAACCAAGGTTTATGAAAAAAAAACGTTTAAAGCAAAAAGGCCACATAATTTGGAAACATACTGGTTAACACGCTTATTTTGAACGCCTAGTCTCTCTACAATAATTCTGATGACGGTAAGCATGCGTCTAGACCAAAATTGTTTATATCCAGTAAAAGTCTCCCCATTAGTTTACCATCCGATCTGTCGAGAAGGCATGTCTAAGTGCCTCATTACCGTATCGAACTTCAATATCGTACCCGCCTCACCAGCAACAATCTACCTCCAGGACGAACAAACTAATACTAAGAAAAATAGTTTTTGCACATTATTAAGCGTAGAACATTGTGTTCCTCATACCGAGCATGGCATAACATCTGTGGTGTGGAGGCTATGGAGTGATTATACAAAGTGCTGCAAAAGCTCTTCGTGTCAGGAAAATCACCGATAAGGAAATGCATTGAGATGGATGCTTTGTTGTTTGTGCCCTCAACTGCGCATTGTCATAAATGTGTTTCGAATGTATAAGAAAAAAAAGGCAACGTCACGCAAAATAACAAAAAGTATTTTCAGTTCAAATGTCTACTATATGGGAGCTCATACCTCGATGCTCCAGTACCACCGTCATGACCTGAGATGGTGACATGGTCAGCGTTTCCTTTCACCACACCTGAGGCAATGATTCCAACGCCCGCCTCAGATACAAGTTTTACGCTGACCCGCGCTTGTGGATTTGCACATTTGAGATCGTATATTAGTTGAGCAAGATCCTCGATGGAATAGATATCATGGTGTGGAGGAGGTGAAATCAATCCTACACCCGGAGTCGACTTCCGAGTATCAGCAATGTCTTTCGTCACCTTGTGTCCAGGAAGTTCACCACCCTCACCAGGTTTGGCACCTTAAAATGCAATCACTGAAGGAGCGGCATAGCTCAATAATACGCGGAAAACCAAAAATCACTTTTAAATCGCAGAAATCAGAAATCCAAAAAAAAACTCATTCTGCCCATTGCTAAACAAATGTGACCCTCCATCAATCAGAGCCTAAGTGTTTAAACATTGACATCAAATCAATCCTCTGAAATGAAAAAAATCCTCTGTACCTTGCGCCATTTTGATCTGAAGCTCATCTGCATTAGCCAAATAAGCAGAAGTGACACCAAATCGAGCAGAAGCAACCTGTTTGATGGCCGATCTTAAATTGTTATTCACATTCTGGTCATTAGCGTATCGCTCTGGTTTCTCACCACCTTCGCCAGTATTAGATTTGGCCCCAATACGATTCATTGCAATTGCTAACGTCGTATGCGCTTCCCAAGATATTGAACCGAATGACATTGCTCCAGTGACGAATCGCTTCACGATTTCGCTAGCAGGCTCGACCTGGTCTATTGGTATCTCGAGCTTCGAACTGGTCTTAATTTCGAGTTGACCCCTTAGAGTACACCATCGTTGTGCTAGATTCGACGCTTGAGAATACTCGTGGAACGTTTTCGAATTGTTCAAACGAGTAGCAGCCTGCAATTTGGCGACTGCTTCTGGCTCATTGATATGCTTCTCACCACCAGCTCTCCAGTGGTAGGTTCCCGATGCAACTAGCACTCGTGAATCACCGAACACATGCTCCATTGCGTTGGGAGCGACAGGGAACGCGGATCGGTGGCGCTTCAGGGCCTCAGAAGCCAGAATCTCGAATGTAGCGCCACCAAGGCGCGATACTGTATTCTTGAAGCACATATCTACCACCTCATGAGCCAGACCAACGATTTCGAAAATTTGTGCGTGCTTGTACGAATGTAGTGTACTGATACCCATTTTCGCCATCACTTTGAAGATACCTCGTTCAACACCTTGACGATAACCTTGAAATACCATGTCGTCATTGAGCTCTTTGTCAAGGAGGCCGAGATTTCTTAGACGATACATCGTCTCGAACACCATGTAAGGACAGATGGCGTCAGCACCGAAACCAAGTAGAACGCAGAAATCGTGTACGACTTTAGCCTCTCCACTTTCTACTATGATGGCCACCTTTAAGAGATTTTGCTTCACTCTATGAGCCTTTCTAATCTCACGATTATAACGGTCTTTTTTCTTATCCAATGCTGATTCTCATAAAATTTCTCCAGACCTTATCGTCAGCGATATTCTCCATACAGAGTCTAAATTATGAGTTCAATGAACGTCTCACTTTTTAGGCAAACGTAAAAAAAAGGGAAACATCAGAGTAAACATTCTATCGACTTTTGTAGCCTAACGACATTCTCCACATAGATTTCCTATGACGACAAATTCGTCGTTGCTTGTCTCCTTTTGAAACTATGAAGAAACTACTTCAGTTCATTGATTTGTCACCTGACCAGAACATTAATTTGCTCTTTTTTTTCACAAAGACTGCTAATGTTTCCGTGATTAGTAAAATGAAGAGGACTGTTTATACCAAGCAAAACATAAGGCTGGATTTTTTGCATTAATCAATCTCGTATGAACGGCCTACACGTTTTCTTTTTTCTTTTTTTTTCTTTACGATTTTCTGGTTACCTACTTCATGATTAAATGCTGGGTACTTTATAGAGAACATTACCTGTAAACTACCCATTTACTTGAAATATAGGTGGGTTTCTTGATGGTCGTATTATGGTCCCTTTTTTGAAAACATTTAACTACGTGCTGTTTGAATGATGTTTAAACATTTTAGCAACTATTTCGACCTACTAGCCAATAAATTAGAACCGAGAAACACAGTTCAAAATCATCATTTCTTCCTATTGCCAACCATGTGTAAAAATACCTAATTTTCATTTCATTTCCCTGCCACTGTTCTCCAGTAGAATTATATCTTAGATTATGAAGCCAACAGCATGACAGCTTCAGAAAGGTCAAGCTGAAACAAGGCCAACACGCTAATTCACCACCGCTACCATTATGGTATTTCACGGACTCAGATAATTTGGGTAACAAGGATAAAGTTTCGGTGTTGGTCAATCCGAAGAATGCACCATAAATTCGACTTCATGAAGCATTGTAGAGTTACTGAATGCTCATGTGGCCTATACGACTTGCGATGGCCTACCGATATATCAAAGAAGTGCAGCTATCCTATCAGACAAGTTTTTTTTCTATCAATTCACCAACTTCAGGAAGGCTTGTTGAGGACGAGGGCAAGCTAACGACCGATGTGTGCATTATAGGGTACCTCTACACAACGCTACATGCACACTCACTCATCTAACTACCTAGGTTTTCTAATCCACTGTCACCTGACCAGGAGTGTAAAGAACTTCACGAGTTCTTAAAGAAACTATCCAAATTTTTGACGAAGCCTTCTAGTTTTTGGTAAATGTACGGCTTCATCGCAAACAAAATCGGGACCGCTAAGGCTACTACTTTTTCATATGACCTCTAATGCACTTCAATACAACTTCTTACCTCCCATCCAGTCATAGAAACCTTATCGTCGCATTCATTGCTTTTACTTCTACTACCAAACCTTATAAAAAAAGCAAGAAAATTCTCATAATGTTTTCTTTATTACCATCTAACCTTCATTCGTAGTCGATGTCGAATGAGACACTGGTGAACAGCTCCGACGGCCAGTAGTGATGAAATCGGCACGTTATCCTTGCTAGCTGCTCTGTCTGAGAGCACAATAATTTGATATCCATCTAGAGCGGCCTCACATGCCTCACAGCAAATTCGATCCAGACCGGGTACCAAACCTGAGATGAAAAACGCATAATGATGACTGATGGTATATACACAATTCTAAAATTCTAGGAAACAATACAATTTAACTCAGTGAAAGCCAAACAGTAGAAATTACTCCCTATTCTCTCTTCCTCTCTCCACCTGCCAAGGGTAACAAAGAAATGGAAACATTTTCCGACTGACCTCTTACACCATATCTCACTGGGAAAGTGATGTTAATAGTTTTGCTATGCCATCCTTTGTACATTGTGCGCTTGATCACCTAAAGAAGGTACTCCTAAAAATTTCAGAGGCATAAATGAGTTAGGATTAAAAATAATTGCGTCTTTCATACTCCTACCGAAGATTCGAAAACGATTCCAAAACGAGTACTGGTTATTAAAGTCTCTTGCCACAGTCCTATATAATAAAAAACAACTTTATCTGCCCCATTCAAGAATAAGCTTGCCGTCTTTAACGACATGATTACCCATAAATGCTTTTCGTGTTGAATCGGTTTTTCGTAAAGAACGAACACAGCAAAAAAATACACGCATAACTTACAATCACACAAAAAACCGTTGCTCAATCGACACCAACCTCCATGTCGACCAGTGAAAGTACAGGTTGTTCAAGGATAAGGCGACTTGTCAGCTCCGCGTTCGGGTCTAGCAAGTTTGATTCTGGACCAACAGGACAGCGCAAGCTCATCACAATCTGCTCGCGAAACGGATCGATGGGTGGGTTCGTCACCTATAATCAGTACTAGGATAATGTTATCATGAATTGCATATCGTTTAATGCACATCATCCACTACCTAATGCGATTTGTGGGATTAATCAGTTATCATAACCAATTCGCTACTCTAGAAAGTACTAAATATCCTCAGTTCTACACCATAATGTCCTACTACATCACGTGCACTTTCTACACTTAACCACAAGTTTATGAAATTTACCACATCTACACGAAGTTTCACCATCGAAAAACATTTTCTCATGCTTAGCAATTTATTATTTCTACAAATTTGCCTTTTTTTCTCAAATGCTATCTCAGTGTCCGCATGACAGTTTATGCGACTGAAATACATTGTATAGATATACAAAATCTAGATTCAATAGGCTGAAGATGCAACTAAGTGAAGATGGAAGACCGAGATCAGACCTGATTATCGAGATCTTTCTTCTCTACTTTCTCCTCCAAACTTGCTTTAATACCAAAAACGTTTCTTAAAAAAAAAGTCTTACAGCGCTATATTGATCTAAGCACCGATGGTGGATTTTTCTAGAAAAAAGACGGAAGATTCGCCTTCATCTTTTGATGCGCAGCAAGTAAGAGTGAAGAGCTATCTAAAACCACAAGGACGCTGAGATATGAGGAAGATATCTGCTCACATCTCAACATTTTTGCGGTTGGATTTCGCACCATGCCCTGCCGTTAAGAACTGATAGGCAGTAAATAGCAGTTAAACGTTACTATCCAAAAAAGTTTGCGAAAATTTTCAGCTGCACTAATAAAGATTTTAAAGACTCACCGATTTCTACTTTATGGGTCGTGTATTTTATGAGCGGACTTCATCTTGAGATTATTAGTTTCGTCACTCATAACAAATGTACACTCATAAGTACTGATCGTAATGGACGCACCATTTGAACTCAGCATCTAGTTGTTTTCCGTAGGTGTGTTGTGAAAAATTAGCTCTGCACAGGCGTTGTGTTACGTCGCCAATTAGTGTAATAATTCTAGGCAAAATGCTTCATTATGTCCGTTCTCTAAGGTCGCCTCCACTCTCGCATTTATTTTGAACCAAATTCGTGCTCCACAGCCTTTTCTCCAACCAACGCGAGTCTATTTTAGCGCTTTCGCTGCGCGTTTCATTTATGGGCTTCTTTCAAGATATATTCAATGAGAATACAGTACATAACTTAAACTCTAGAGTTACATGATAATTAATCCTACCTGAGCAAACAACTGCTGAAAATAGGAGAACATTAGAGGACTGAAGTCAGACAGACACGCTAGGGCGGCATCGTTCCCCATAGAGCCCAGCGCTTCTTTCCTAAAAAATACTATACTTTGAATCAAATTTTTTCTCATCTCACAAAAAAGCACAAAAATGTGCAGGTCCTACGGATTAGCTGGATGTCTGCTGACTCTAAATAGACTGCGAGCTCTCTCAGGTTAAAGCTGCCATGATATTTAACTGCGAACGCTTTGTCGAGATTGATCCTAATATGTAGTAAACCACTTTTACAATTACAGTGAAACATAGATGCGTGAAACTCATACAGTAAATCGTGATGAATTCACATGAAGGTAAAACGTCGACTTTTAACTGGATTAACACTAGCTCTTGAGAGACGAGCTCATGGGCTGGCTTAAACCATACGCGCAACATGCGGTAGCAGCTGGTACTTCCTGTCAGCAAAGAAACGTCGTGCGCGTTAATTCTGGTGCTGACGGTTATGTGAATGAGCATCTGGATCTAATGTATTAGATCCACAAATGATATTTGTTTTCCACTCATCGTATACTCCAATCTTTCGCATTCTACTTTGTCATTATTTTACACTATATTCACTAGACAAAAAATACCAAATCATGCACGAGAAAATCATTGTATTCTGTTCGATGTTGATTTTCGCATGTCATCCACCACCCTATAGACTATAGAAATTTGGATGAGTTATAGTGGACGACTGATTCTTACATCACCTAGTACTTCATGGAGAATAAGCTATATATTAACAGCTTCTTTCAGACTACCCCGCTGAAATTGAACTCTTTACTTCCCGTCACTAGTACTAGTACTTTAGTAGAAACACACTTTTCTTTGATCATCGGCACCAGCAACAAGCTGAACGTGTCGTGGGTATAGGCGTACAGAGACAAACGTCGATCTGAATCTAAATGCACGTCTTTCTTCTTGCTGTCGATGCCAACTGCCTCTAGGTGGCATTTGATGAGGAATTCATTGGTCACGGCGCCATGTGAGAGCTGAAATAACGATAGCCATACCTTGCATACAGCTTCAAATACATGATTTTTTAGCTACTCATAGCGGAGACGATTAGGCAAAACCAAAGACTTACGACATCATCTTTGCGAAGTAAGTCTAAAAATACACGATGTGACGTAAGCTTCTTATGTGGTCTGGACTGCGCAATACGCCTCTTCAAATCGTCATCTTGCTCAATTTTCTGCTCATAGGTATCCACGAGAAGCATACGGCCTGGTTTAAGACGATCCTGAACGTAAAAATTGGATACCCGTGTTGCCCTCCAACTTCTCAAATCGATTTATGTGAAATTGGGCAATTTATTTATGGAGAAAGTTTTCCATTGTATATTTACAGCACCAGCCGTTGAGATAAGCATCTGTCACTTTTGTTAGCAGCCATCGCAGTAGTAGCCATTCAAACGTTGGTTAATTTAATTCCCAAACAAGGTTTCAAGAGCATTCTACCGTCTTCAGAACTCCAACTTCATTACGAAAAGGGCACTTAGCGGTAAATTGCTTTCGCCGTCCTAGTTTTTTTGTTAGTATTGCACCGAAAAGACCATTGGAAAATTAATAATTGTGACACCAGAGCAGGAACGGAAACGTGCTATAAAAACCATTCCGTCATTTCCTCCGTCTGTTCGCAGTGAGCATCTTCCAAGTTCTATCATACTCCATAGAATGTTATTTAGTTATGCTTCTGTGAGCCTTAGGTCTTGATGGTGACGGTGATACATATATAACGGTGCTGTATTTAAATCTTTGGAACTAATGGCATCGACAGGACATGGTCGCGCTATAGTGATGTTCTGCGATCTAGGGTTTATAGAGGCGATGGCTTCTTCGAAATTCTACACCGTTCTAGTAATGAGCGGATTCTGTTTGCAAGTTACTTACTCGACAATCTATCACACTAGTCGCAGTAGTATTGAAAACACGTGATTCGTATCCTAACTTCATGTCTCTGCTCTTCGCACTTATATTCTACTCTTTTAATAATCAAGTATAAAAGCCACAAAGCAAGAATTTTTTCGTTAATGCCTTTTCATTTCAGGTGTTAAAATGATCAGAAAGCCCCTTGTTACCATTGTCATCTTGGCTATTTTGAGCTTACTTGTGAGTTTCTATTTTATTTATACACGACACATGTGGAAGAATTCAACCAATTTAGACTATTTTCGAAATTAAAATTTCAGACAAACCTAAGAAAATGGCATTTGTAGGTCGCATCAGGTCCATCGCAGGACGAAAACTCAAGCAACAATCGCCAACAATTCAAGCGATTTCGCGGTGAACCTATTCGGTTTGGGAAGCGTGTACCCCGTGAACCTATCAGGTTAACAAATGTTACATTCTCACAGTTTTACTGTTGTTCACCTCAGTTACCTAAACCACTAACGCATGTGCAGCTGGAATCCAATGTGTCGAAAAAATGATATTTATCTAACATAGAAAGTCGTATAAAAAAGTGAGTAAGGAGGATGAAGGTTCAGGGGAAGGTACATGGAACAAATGTCGGATGGCTCGCCAATCAGAATATTTTTTCTGCCCCAATGACGACGTGATATTTTTATTGGTAATTTTCAGATTTGGCAAACGAATACCGATGTTCGAATCATATTTCGACTACTAGACAAAACAAGTCTTCCTCTTCTTCTCCTTTCCCTTCCAATCACAAAATCAGTGGTGCAAAAACGCGTCATCTCCTTCATTGAACTACTGTGTATCGCAATAATTTAGTAGCGTATATGGATTCGCTTTGCTAATTCATACATGCTTCAAGAGTCATGATTACACAACGGTTGTGATCAATAAACATTGAATCCGAAAAAATAAGTGATACGTCGACACAAAAAATGTACGGGTACTGGTAGAGTCATAGGTTTGCCTTATAGTAGCACCAACGAATAGGAGTAAACAGGAAAAACCGATCTATAATCTTTTTATATGCTAATGCTCTAAAACTGTTCTCAAATGACTATAAGGATAAGTTATTAAACGAAAACCATTAGAAATGAAGAATAAACTAAGACAAACAGAAAACCAAGATTGTAGTTAGAGGACTCAAAAAACCAGAAAAATGGGTCTTTCAGCAAAAAACCTAGTAATACCCCCGACGATTCTCCTCGACCTTATAATATGTGTCACAGGAAATGTAGGAAGAACTCTACGGTACTGATAAATCTCAGTAAGATCTCAACATCTTAACAGCTGCAGTAGCAATCGAAGGTTTATTTTTTTTTGGAGCTGTCCCTTTCTATTGAGCTTTAGTAAGTCCAGAAGATAAAATTATTACTCATTTGTATAGTTGAAGTCCGCAGAACTCAAGAAACATGTTATGTAACAACTTTAGTAACCAACTTTATGAAACGCAACAAATTCCCTTTACATTCCATGCCCATCATTAGTCATAATATACTGAGTGACATATATGTTTGCTTATAGTCCATTCGTTAATAAATTTCATCAACTCCATTAATGAAGATTAAAAGTCCGCACTCAAAAGCTCATCAGTAAATGAAAAAAGGCCTTTGCTGAACATCATAAATCTGAAATTACACGTCCTCATAAATAACACTAGCTGCAAGTACCGACATTCTAAAATACAGCTGGGGAAAGTTTTAAAAATTCCGCAGGAAACTTCATTCATGGAAATCGATCCGGCTAAATTCTTGAACTATTCTCTGATTACTAATTTTGTGCTGGTAATAAATCACTACCCTTGGTAATAAGGCAGAAGTATTAAAAGCTATAGATCTTCACACAGAACAATGATGAACTTCCGGTCACTTAAGCTATCTTTGCCTATGACGTCATAATAATGGTGGTAAAATGCTGCTACTATGAAATAGTAACGATAAGTACTTGGTGTCGACGTAACAAAAACTCTTGAGAGACACATGTCGTAGCAAGAAAACACAGTATCCGAGGAAAGTAATAAGCATATTTGTGTCATTTTAAGAAAAAACAGGAACCAATTTCCGTTCATTCAAATCCCCCTCAATTACCAAAAGTTCCTACACTCATTGGTACTCTGGTAAATGTCGCTTCCTTTAAAAAAAAGAAGTAGGGGATACATCATCTTGAGTTGACGTTGTTCGAATGTCCTGTGGAAGGTAAAATATCGCTTATCTGATATAGTGAATACAATCAAAGCCATCCAATGCCTTCACCTCTTCAGTTCAAATTTTATTTGCCTGAACTTATTAATCGAAAAGAACATCTCAAAATACCTCCATAACTTTCCAAAATGAGCAAATAAAAATTCTCGCCCTAGAACTAGGAATTGAAACACTTCTGTTTCTTCGAGCAACAGCTTAATCTCGAGTTTTTTTTCGCCGTCCTCACAAAGTTTTAAAAAAATTGTTTCAATATTTCTCTACCTGAGACTTTTTGCTTTATTTAGCCCTAATGAACCTACAAATTTCTGAGCGATTTATAAAATCTCCTCTACCAAAATGGAAATGCTATGCATTATAGTTCACGTACCAGAAACAACTTTATAAGTTATAGTGTTTTTTTATACAATATGAAGCCAATGACCTCGCAAACATCTAAACAGAAATATCTGAAAGCCTTTCAAGCAAACAAACATATAAAATTATACGTAATAAGGATAGTTCTATAGGGTGTACTCACATTTATTTTGGTTTTGCAGGACAGAAAACCATAACTTATAATGTTGCTTCTGCAACATAACCCATGAGGGTGCGCGTAGTGCAGTGGTTAGA
Organism: Angiostrongylus vasorum; assembly: GCA_018806985.1. Taxonomy (NCBI): domain Eukaryota; kingdom Metazoa; phylum Nematoda; class Chromadorea; order Rhabditida; family Metastrongylidae; genus Angiostrongylus; species Angiostrongylus vasorum. The sequence continues at coordinate 250,280 of JADANN010000110.1, read as the reverse complement.
GGTGGCTCCCAATACACATGTGGGCGATGGCTCCATCCCATGCGCAGGGTTCATCAAGCCTTCCATCATTCAGCGGTTGGCGATTTGGTACCAGACCAACCCCGAAGGATAAAAACACTAATCCGATACAGCGCTAAGCCACCGCAAGTGACGATATAGGGCAGATTATGCGTTCATTTACACCAAACGCCGCATAATGAAGCCGAATGCATGCAGCATCTCTCGGAAATTGATGAACGACGAGCGCTTTATCTTTTATCAATTTATCATTCTATAAGGTCGCTACCCTCTCAACGGTTTACCGCCTCACCGTGACTGGAAAGTGTTCTTGGGGTGTCGGGCTGTGATGTACAACTGGGGGAATAATCCTCCCGGCAGGGTCTCCCAAGCTGAGAAGAAGTCCGGCGTTTCCATTAGGAAGATCAGCTAAGAGTAAAGCAATGCCAGGATCCAGCACCGGTCTGGTACTAAACTGGTCCCATAGTTGCAAATCTCCCTCTAATCCACAAGGATTGCGAATGCCTGTGGTGGTGACGACCTGCGGCAGACTTTGGCCAGGCTGACCTCCAGACTCCATGAAACCACAATGGCTAAATCAGCAAAACTCTGAAAATTGGAGAATATGCTGGGGTTCGCACAACCAGTAAGGACGGGCAGTGCAAGTATCCAAGTGTAAAGTAGCTGCAGGATAAACAAGAACGTCTAAGTCTGGACTATAAACAGCTCACTGTAGGTAAAGTGTTTGAAAGACGTCATAAACTTTGTTTCTGAGAACTAACTAACTTATGAAACAGTAATGAAGCGTTCAACTCCGATCTTCCAGTTGGTAAATTCAAAAAGAAACTCCTCCTTCAAAGTAGTCCGTCGCTAGCTATGAAGGCGGAGCAATAAGATGTCGTCCGACTATCCAATTTTCTTTTGTTTTGTGTCACTAATCACAGAGTTCTAATAGAAATGTGACTTCGCTAAAATCTATCTATATTAATCCAATCTATATTTTAAAAAAAAACGGTGCATTCTTAGAAAAAAAGTGAAAAACAATTTGAAGAAGATGGAAAAAAAAGATATGGTAAAAAAATTGAAAAAAAAAGTGAAATAAGGTTCAAAAAGTCTGATTCGCGGAAAGGTAGCAAAAAAAATTCAAATGACTGAAGAAATAATTTTTTTGACATTGTATTCTATGGTCTTGGCCATCAAGATAAACTCAAACACCCGCTCATCCTGTTCCATTCTTCGACCAAATCTCACAAAAAACGATGTTCGTGAAGAACGGATTGGTTACGTATACTCCATTCACGCTCAACGGAACGAACACCTCCGAATACTCCAGTTACGTTCAACTAGGCTGGAAGGAAAATTAACATAATGAAAGACACGACTCCCGAGCTGAGCGGAAGGAAACGAGCGGTTTGGGAAGCTTTCAAGAGTATGCAGAACGTAGTGAGGAGAACAAAGAACACCTGATTCCGTGCCCACCTTTTCGACTCAACGGTATTTCCTGCACTAGCGTATGCGTCATAAACCTGGTTGCTGCGTAAGCAGCATGAAAGATCATTCAGCGTTACCGCAGTCGAAAGGACAATGCTAGGAGTATCCCGTTTCACACAAGTAAGGGATGGGATCCGAAGCACCGACCTGCGTCAACGATCAAAAATCGAAGATGTCGTTCTGTATGCCAAACAGTCGAAGATAAGGTGGGCCGGACACATAACGCATATGAACGACAACCGATGGACAGAAGCCGTTACCGACTGGATTCTTTGGGATGTCAAACGCACTACAAGAAGGCCACCAACCCGATGGTCAAAGTTTTTCACGAAAAGCCTAGAAGAAAAGTATGATCCCATCAAGTTCCTAGGGCGAGCAGAACCCACTGGGCTACTCTTGCACGCGATAGGGAAAAATGAAAGATTTACTGGTGCCAAATCGAGTCATTCAGCGATCAACAGAACTACAGGTGACACAGGTGATACAGGTGTATATGAAACAAATCAAACCAGAAGAATGAAGATTTCGAGTAATTCGATGGTAACTGTGGATAAAGGATAAAATAATAAAGCATTTGAGGTTGACCAATCCTTAGGCGATGTCCATGCATTCGACTTTATTGAGCGTTGTTAGAAGTGACTAAATGCATGGCTGGACTCTACAGCTAGAGAGACTTGGCATGGCTTACCGATGTAAGAAGTCAGTGCTTCTATCCTTCCACACAAGTCTCGTTATAATTTGCCTACCCCCCGAGGAATGGAAAGCTTGGTGAGCCTTGGGCGCATGGTCGAACCAGTGAGAACGTGTGTATCGGCAGATGGCAAATACGTTTAAGTATTCACGGCGTACCGTGCGAATGCGTTCGTTGATCAAACAATTCTGACATTGCGAGCGATTGCTGTATATTTGCGTCCAGGGATATGAATTTCAACAATGCATACCTCAAAATCAGAATTTTTTCAATTTCATTCCAAAGGAAAATGCTAACAGTCATACTCAATAGGAATTAAAACAAAAACAAACGCATTAGTTTAAGAATCCTAATGGAAAATTGCGCTTCAGAATAAATGAGAAAACATGCGTACCTAGTTATATACTTAGATGTTTAAATGGCCCATTTCTTCGAAAAATCGTGCGACATGCCTAAGAAACTCCATTCAACCGGCAATTTGTTGGTTATGCAAGGTTTCCTTTCCGTGAAGTATCGAAATACATATGGTTTCCTCAAATCGTCACCAAAGACAGCCGTCAGCCTTCGTGAATCGAAATGGGAAATACATAGTTGTATTTCCGAATGGTGATGTTAAACTCCTCATCTTAGGTGACATCACTAGGAGGATGAACCAATGCTGTGTTTAGTAGTTCGACACTTAAAAACCCACCCCAGCAAAGATTATGAGGCAACCCAATAGATGACGGAGCATATATAGAGAGAAAATTATAAGGACTAGAAAACAACGGAAATTTACACTGAGAAATCGGGCATTTCCTAGTTAATAACCACTTAGTAAAAACTGTTGTTCAACAAGAAGGGAAGGCAAGACATAGTTGCAGACCATTTCCTTTTTTTGCTCACCATCTAAACATATATATATATATATATATATATATATATATATATGTACATATATGTATATATATATATACATGTGTATATATATGTATATATATATATATATGCTATAATAAATGTTCACTAGCTGATCACTCTTTTCTCACACCAAAGGAAAAAAATTTGTCGGTGGCACAGAAGTGCAACCATTATTGCTTGCTCACTTATATAAAATTTGACAGCTTGAGAACTAATGTCACAGTTGAGCCTGATTTTCCTATTAACCTTAGAAAAATACAAGAATTTCCTGGAGTTTAACACAGAACAGAACTACTGCTGCAGTTGATGATGGCTGACTAAAAAGATTTCCCCGTTAGCAACTTAAAATAATTTCGTCACCATTAGCCTTATCTAATTTTCTCAATTTTGAAATATTAGTCCAAGGATGATTACGGTTTTTTCTCCAATATTTGTTAAGAAAACAGCAACTGGATCAAAGTAATATGGTAAATTAAAATTGGAACCAACTCATGTACCCACTAACAAATAAGTGAACCCTTACTTCCATCTCTATTTCAATCCTCGTTTGCAGTGAGCATATTGTGCACGTTGCAATGTTTAATCTCAACCATGCCCATCTAAAGCAATAGGAAGATGTGACTGATTTTTCCATGATATATATGTACATATATATGTATGCATATATATACCTGTATATATGTACACATATATTTATGTTGTAGCACACCCTAAGTGATATCAATATAAATCTTCAAATGTTGTCTTGTGATTAAATAGAAAATAGTCTTATGAACCTTATAAAGGATCATAACCCAATATATAAGTATCTCATCACTGCCATTTTTACAATAAGATTCACCATATTTCAAAAAAAGCGGCTAAATTCGACATTACAATATTATCACTGATAAGAACTATTAGTTTGAGGGGGCAGCACAGCTGGGTAGGACATGAAATTTTTTTCCTTGATCTGTTTACTACTTAGAAGTGGTTTATTTGTTCCACAAACGGTCAGTAAAGGATTTGATAGCTGTAGTTATTCCACAAATTACTGAATAACTTAGGAGCCTTTCCAATAAATCTCCGAATAGTATGGAACTAGAGCCCATCAAAGGGCATTCATTGGCACAAAAATCGTCCTTGTACTCTATGTTAGACAAATTCCATATAAACACTAGCTATCGAGTAGCCTTTTTTGTGTTCTTGCCGTATTCCTAATTTTCTTTCTTCTTTTTAAAGATTCGTCATTCCTAATGGCTTGTAATTTAGAAGAAAACAAATAGCTTCCTAGGAAATGTATTAGTAGCACTGACATCTAGCGTTTTAGATTACCAAAAGGGCTAGGTTCTTTAGACTCGTCAATCCTAAAAGGTTATGATTTGCGAGGAAATAAATTGCATGCTATGAAATATATTAGTTTCGGTGACATCTACGAAATTTCGTTAAAAAGCTTTTAACTGCATACTGTAGTTTGGTGATAAAATTGTTGAGAGTATCATCACCATATACAACATTGTAATCGCAGAGTTAGAAGAAATTCAGAAACTGAACAGTTAGAATGGTTGTTTTGAGGCAAACAATGTGCATGGCCATCGATAGAATCCGGATTTCCCGTTATAACATCTGCACAGATTGCAGCTTCAGCGTAGCTGGGTTCGATGCTGATTTGTACTCTCCAGATCATTCCCGTTGAAGAGCTGATAGCACCGTTAGGGCAAAAAAAAACTGGACAAGAGAAAGGTATATCAAGGGTTTCGGTGACGAAGTGGGTAACATGGGAGCCCTCGGAAAGGGTAATCGTGAGTTCGAACCTGAAGTGCGAGTTCGAGCTTTGCAATTATCTCGGCACCATTGTGGTTGTAATCTCCATACAAATTGTAATGTAGGCTTTACTCGAAACAATCTTACATCTAGAATAATGCTCGTGGATAAATGCACGAAGTGCACCACAATGGAATTTTGGGAAGTTTAAACGATTGTTATAGTAGCCGTCCGTCTTCCGCTATGGACGAGTCCAGCCAAAGATCACTGTCATTACTACAATGGAAATATAAAATTTTTTACTCTGTTTTTCATCCATAATTGTGAATAGAATTCCTAGTACACGGAAAAGACAACCTTTGAATGACCACTACGCGATCCCAGCTTTGTATATGGTCAAATGAAGTTTAGTTTCATACCGAAGAAGTGGTGACTAGTAAAAAAGTGAGTTTGTGCTCAAAGACTTTCTAAACATAACTTGAAGCTTCTTGAATTTTCCTTTTTTTGAATGGGAGATTTCCGATTTCCGATAATGACATGAATCATGAAGATGCGACAAACAGTACTCTACTCTAAGAAACACTAGTGTATTCTGACAATTACGTAGAAATACAGTCACCTTTTCCAAGAGTGAACTGATATAAATAAAATAGCCACTGCTTTAAAGTCTTCATTTTGGTATCAAACTGAAGCGTGCTTGGCCAACAATCACATTCGTAAAGATAGTGTTACCGCAAAAACTCTTTCATTAAGTATATCAGGATAAGATTCTTGCTACGGCAATTTACAGTGCAGTGGAAGAGTATCCTTAATAGTGAACTGATTTGGAACTGATATTGAAGTATTTTCTTCGTAGTGCAATGAAGCACTTGCCATGTGCACGACTGGATAAAAGATTAGCAGTAGCAAACAAATCCCTCTTTCATGAAGTGTCATCATCTCTTCCCTGTCACACACACCGATCACCAATCACTGACATCGCGTGGACATGTCCGACCGACACCCAGATGGCGTTCCAGTCGCTGAATGACGCGAATCTCGAGGCGTACTGAATTTCATTCAGGCGTTCCTCTCACCACGGTGAGGTGTCAACGAACAGAAAGCTTGACCTCTTCTCATCAGATTGCTGATTGCTTTCTCAAGAAGCAAATTGTACCTCCTCTAGTCAAAAGCAGTATTTGGAATCATCATATGCGAACAATGGCTCCGAATCAATTACTAACCCTAATGCAGCATTAGGAAAAATAGCCATCCGTCAAAGCATCATTGTCACTTTTTTTCTCCTCCCCTTTTCCTCCTCTTTTCTCTCTCTTCTTCTTTCTCTCCTTTTCAATATCACACATTACGTGTCTACTATGGAAAATATGTGCTTACAGCGTTACGCGTTACGCTTGAAGCTTAAACTACACCACTCCGCTTTTTCAAAATAACAAACACCTATTATTGCCTATTAATACTCTTCTTGATATCCCAACTTTGAAAAAGCTTATTCAGCGGAAGCCAACAATACAATTCTATGCCATATTTCTACAGCAAGCGTCACGCGATTCAAGAAAGGCTTCTGGAATGGACGCCGGCGGTCATTCATATAGTGAAGATCGCAAAAAAAATCCCGCCAGCGCTTCCAACTTTCCTCTTTTGTTTTGTGGCTATTGAATAAAATCTCAATACTAACAAGACGTATGATAATTATCTTACTATGTTAGAGACCCATGTGTATCGCCTTCAAATTATCACTGAAACAAATTTGTTGCGCAGTGACATCCAGTAATAACCTTCGTATTGCTATCCAAATACTAAATGCAAAGAAGGGGATATAGAGGCAAGCACACGATCCTGGTAACATAAGTTTGTTTTGTAGTGGATATTTTAAGCGATAGCTGACCCGATAAAAAACTTCGTCACCTATTCAACAAGTTTCCGTATAACCCAGGTCATTTTCCTCTACGAATCCGAACAAAAAACGCCATTTGCATCGATTTGCTATTAAGAAAAAAGAAGACGATTCCCCTCTTTGAATTTCACATTCTGCTGCTAAAAAAGCCTCGAAAAAGCAAGTTGTGGTAGGCGAAAACACATGTCACTTCCAACACCTCAGACAGAAAGAGAGAATGAGGAAGTTGAAGGAGCGAAAAGGTAAGGTGATCGTCCAAATTGTCACATCTAACACACAGTACTGTAATGAATCTTTCAGGAATCAAAATACCGTAAACTTTTCGCTGGGAGGCGGTGCCTTTGCTGCAGATAATTGCATCCACATTCGTACGTACGCATATAAATCCTCAGGCTTTCACATGATACAGTGCTTTCCGAGACCATTCCTTGCATTTCAGCTTTGCAGACAAGACACGTATGAAGTCTAGATTCGTAGAGACCACCATTTCAATTGTTTTTAACACGAACGATTCCTCAAATAACATTGTTTGCTCATCGGACACCGCATTCTTTAATAAAATTTTCTGGCAAACGCAGTTAGTTGGGAGACTTTTCCGTTATGTTCTCCATGTGTATCATATCAGCTTCCAACGTTTTGTGTTGTTCACTCCTGTTTAGCTCCAAGAAACCTCAACGTCTTTGAATCCCAAAAAGATTGCTACTTGCAGCAAACAACACAGAAACACGATTTTTCCAAAAATCATCTCCAAATCATTTAAGCGTTTGTGGAAATTATCCTCAAACTACCTTATTAACCTTATAGCTAGTTGGCTAAATAGAGATTCACCACTGTCATCTTAGTTTCCACTGCTTTTATTACTTCCTTAGAAGACTTTACGTTTCCAACACGTCAAATACGGATTGCCTCTTGCCTCTTTACTATTGTTAGTTATTAGTGCCATTACCATGTCCAATTTCTTCTCATACAGGGAATAGAGAAAGTGAAGATTTCCGCGTTGACCTCAACGCAGAAATACAATTATTTAATGTTATCGCGCAATTATCAACATTCAAGCACTCTTCATGAAGTTCACTTTATATTTCAGGTATTATGCTGTCAGCGCGCACATTCCTTACTCTTTTCTGCATCCTTCTATTCACCGTCCTATACACCTCGGCAGCACCGAATCGTATTCTAATGCGGTTCGGCAAACGAGCAACCAATACGGTGCCATACGCTTTCGTCCCACTCCCTGACTACTACCAAGTAGGTCTTCGCAGGTACGTCCAACAAGAATTGTTAGCCAGGAATTGGAGGTAATGTGGAAGACAAAGGGAATCCACGTTCCCTTGTATATCTGATCAAACACTATTAAAAGAAAATGTGTCGAGTCTTTTCCAACGACACCTCCAAAAAAAGGTAGCTCAGTTCTTACTTCTGTAAATCTCCTTAATATTCCATATTAAATATGGGGAAAAAATAAGCAGTAGCATTAGAAAAACTGATCCACTATTTGAATGGGCAGTCATGAGAAAATGGAAAAACAAATCGTAAGCGCTGATGTTTTGTGCGAGGTGAGACTAATGGGTGTAATTAGTGGAGCCTATTAGTAAGTACATGGCAGGATGCATTTTGTATGTTTTGTACTTAGTTCTTCTCCCTCTAAATTTTGGAAGGAAATTTAACGAATTTCAGCTTATCAAGCGCTCTAGATGCCAATGCTGTGTGACATGTGACCACCTACTCATTTCTAACACAGAGGTGTGATGTCGACGAAAAAGTCTCTTAATCTGCAAACAACCAAAACAGAAACCAATTAATCGCTATTACAAAACTCTCTTTTCTACTCAGTTCCCTAATTGTAAACAATATCCGGCTCTTCTTCCTATGTCGATGGTGTGTGTGAATAAAGTTGATTAGTGTGCTGACCTTCTTTACAACTGACTCTTCATCATGATCGTTGACACCGACTTCAGAGGATAAATAGAGATGATCATCAGCGGTTAAGTAATAACGAGCTGGACGGAGACCGTTTCGATCCAGAATAGCCCCAACATAACGACCATCACAGAATGCAAGCAGTGCTGAAATTCTATGCTATGAAGGTACTGCTTCCAACCATAGAAAGAAAATAGCAAATGAAAAAAATATAAACATACAACATTTAACCTTAACTATCAATAAAATCTTCGAAATAGTACGATATTTTTTTCACCAAAATAGCCAATATCATCTATTTCTCAATCCTCAGATTTTTTGCTGACGAAAGAAAAAAAGATCTACATTTAATAAGCAATGCTCCTTTTTTTCGATAGTTATCCAAAGAATATCGATAATTTGAGAAAGACGCACTCTTTTACGGCTCTAAGGGGATAAATGGCTTCTTGAGAATGTCCTTTAGCCTCAAAATTATTTAAAATCAGAATTTTGAAAAAAAAATTGAGATGGTAACGAAATTCTCAACACAAAACAAGACAGAAAAGAACAAGCCTATTAGTCTACAAAACACCAGAGCCTTACCAGTTCACACTAGTAATAATTGCATCTTGTTGGCAAAAATCTGCACATTCTACCTATTTATTCTAGTCAAATAAGCTTATGACCAGCTGAGATGTTTGTTTAAGGTCGAAATGCGCAATTATTTACAGATACTAATGGGTGAATATTATCGGCAAAAAATAGTAATCCGACCCAGCGTTCCAACTAACACTGATCTAATATCTCTTGCTAACATTTAAAGAACGATGTGAGTTGATTTCCACTTACAAAGATAACGACCGCTTTCAACTTTAAACGAAAATATCTCTGCCCACAGTGAAATTCTTCTTAAATCTAGAAAAAAAGATGAAACTATTAGAATCTTCCAATTTCTGCCTACAGGACTAAAGCACTTTTTTGTTTTACAACGATAAAATTCTGATTTCCTGGACTCCACCAAACGTGTTTTATGCACTTTTTCTTGTCCAGGCTCGTATTTCGAAAACGAAAGCAATTGAAAAGGGATATTTCGTCCACTGCAAGGCGATGATGCCTACAAATGCATTGTTGATGTCTATGGCTGACGGGATTTCATCCGGTTTTGTTAAAAAATCACACTTGGTGTCCTTTCTTTTTGGAACCTTTAGTTATAAATGACTTCTAAAACCAAAAGACAATATTAAATGACCACACTCTTAAATAGATAGAGAGTCTATTCTATCATCCGATCACATTTTCAACTTCTCAAATATTCTAAATATCAAGAAAACATCAGCAGTTTGCGAAAAACCAGCTTTGGCCACAGTTAAACAATCCGATTGAAAACTTACGCATATTTTTCATGTGTTATATTTAAGCTGTGTTAAATATGCTTAAGGCGGAATCAAGCTCATCACCACTTTTCCTAGAGTCCGATAAAGTCACCAATTCCGTTACTCAAATGTGGGAAATTCGATCCCCGATGATATAACTTATTCATAAACGCATATGATTACTACGAACGCAAAAGGCTAAAAAGTTTTTTACGAATGCGAGCTTCAATGTGACAGAGTCCATGGTACGATTCGGGAAGGCTTGAATTCGAAAACTGCAATGTGTTCAACAAACCTCGTAAAGAGATTTGTGGGCTCCCACGAATTCTCGGAGTCGTTGTACAATTTCTAGTCAATTATCTTTATTCCAGTTACACAGAATAATGTTAGGGCTAACAGCAAAAAGCTAAACTAAGTTTTTTGCCGGACTAAGACTAGCACAAACATACCAGGCCCATCCCATGGTTCCATGGTCATTGCTGCCCAACGATAGAACGCTTTCTTCTCTTGGTCCATTTCCTAGAACATGCGACAAGTGTCTTGGATTTTTTAGGCACAAATGCACAACAAAATATGATCATAAATTTAGAAAAGACGGAAAATCTCCAAAAAAAAACAGTTCTAACCTCATCCTTTTCCCACGCCTCTGGTACCATAGTCATGGCTGCTTCGGGCAATGACCGCTGCCCTACTTTCACTAAGAATTCGCATACATTATCAAAACATCCCGAGTCAGTGAGACCCTGAATGTGAGAACTTTGGAAAGGTTTCTCAAAGCTGGAATCATCCATAATATTTCCAATGGTTAATACATTATAACCACCACGAAAGCCATGTTAATTTGGGAAAAGGAAATAGGGCATGAAAGAGCAAAGTAACAGATATATTCAAAGGCTTTTTTCAGCCACTTTCCGATTGACAAAGTGAGCCATCTGAAATTCCCTTATCGTTTTACGGAGTTTCTAATCAAAAAATAAAACCTTAACAGAACTTAGCGCACTCTTCTGCGAAAAAAAATTATACAAAATATAAATATGACGATATATAATAATATATAACACAAACAGAATACAAAAAAATACAACTATAAAAGAAAAACAAAACGGGTTGGGAAAGGATTGTCTGAGCTCACCTCTTCTACTACTGGATAAAGCTTGCTCAAATCGTCTTTGTACAGCTTGCTAGACATCACACCTTCACGAGCTCGCATTAAATTAGTATTTCCCCGTAGAGTGTTGATTTCACCATTATGTGCAACCATTCTGGAGCAAAAAAAAATATCACCTCGAATATAAACAAAATCATAGAATTAATAATTATAGTAATAAACTCTTAGCAATGATTCCTATTCTAAACGTAAAATATGGGTCTGGTGAGATTTATTTCACTAGAACATGAAAGCATTAGCTTTACCGGAAAACTCGCACCAAGGTTTTTTCCACTGCCCTAACCAAAAGCAAACGCATATTTATGAATCATAACAGAGGCATATTACCATGTCGCCCTTGGATTTTTTTAAAGACAACGATAAGACCATCCAGAAGCTTGCTTTTAGCTGAACGTCCAGATGGGAATGTACCCGAAGCCTCAAATTGGACGACCTTCCATAGCGATCTTCTACATCGGAATCCGATATTCACTTCCTTTTACCATGATAAGGTGATAATAAAGAAATTTTATTGTGAAAAGAACTACTATGCGATGTTTCCCTCTCAAAACAATGACAAAACCTTTAAAGAACATACGTTACTTCGCTTCCTTTGATAAATGTTGGTAAAAAAACAATTGCATGGGCTTTATATTTGGTTCAGTTACTTGAAAGTAAAACACTGCACTTCTTTACTTTTATTAAGCCCGATTTTAATACATTCACAGATAACGCTACATGTTGGCTTTTCGACAACAGACAATAACTTGGCGTTCGCTAGAGTTTTTGAGAATGCAACTTTATATACAGTTTTCCATACAGTATTCTTCCAATGTTAACAGTTTTAGAAGCGAAATTACTGAAAACATTTATAAAGGCATTTAAGTTCTGTAGCGTCGAGGCGTTCTGCAATACACATGAGATCGATCCCCGTGCCTCGGGGTTACCAAAGCCTTCCATCCCTCCAGGGTCGGCAAATTGATGTTAGACTTGTTTGGGAGCATAGCAGCACTGGCTTGATATACAGGTAGGTTACCGTGGGTCATTGTAAAAGCCAGGTATGTGTTCAATCACCTCCAACGATGCTTAATGAAGTCGAATGCATGGCGCATCCCTCGGGGATTGACCAACGCCGAGAGCTTTATTCCTTATCCCATTTATCTAATTTGTTAAAGGGTTCCAACGCAACCGCAACATCTGCAAACATATGTGACATGTCTTGGTGGAGGAAACTCCGCTTTTTCGATTGCTTTTATGTTAAAAAATATACGTATTTGAAAGAAATAGCGAAACAAATAAAGGCAGGTTCCGGGAAATAAGAATTTCAATTTCATAGAACAAGATAACTAACGCCTTATAAGCAAAGATGTTTATATCGTAATAGGTTCTATTCCAACAAACTAAAATCTAATATGAGTTCAGATATGTTGGCTTAAAATTGAAAAGTGGTCAATATTTCCGCTCCAACTGGATTGCATATGGGCATTGATGCCGCTAAGGCGCTACCTCTCAACATTCCTTACATATGTAAACTACTCAAAGATCTCTTCCATATCGCGTAAATTTTCAGTAAGCTTCCCATGAAAGCCTAACCTAGAGTTAGGCATGATTTACGGCTGAAAAAAAACCTGAAATATGCGAAGAAACGATTTTCAAAATTACTAGAGTTAGGCGTGATTTACGGCTGAAAAAAAAACCTGAAATATGCGAAGAAGAAAGGATTTTCAGTTACCTCCTCAGACAAACTTTCTTAAACTTCGAAAGAAAACAATTAGACACTCTCACTTGATTTCACTTAATAATAGCAAAAAGATTAAAGGAAATAAAGTGCTCCGCGTTGATCAGTCGTTAAAGGATACGCCATGCAGATGACTTTATTAAGCATCGCGTGACTGAATAAATATCTGACCTATACAATGATTTGCGATGACATACAGACGTACCAAGGTAGTCTTTTTTATCTTCACCGAGAAAATGGGAGCTAGGTTGAGTAACGTATTAATTGCAGGGCACCTTTAACTTCTCTGCTACATGCATCTCCAACAATAATTACTTACTTGTATACTCGGACAACCCGTCCTCACTCGTTGCTGGGGTCCTGGCATAATCTCCATTTCTTCAGAGTCTTCCTCATTTAGCCATTGTGGTTCCCTGGAGTCCCGAGGTCGGCCAGGCCAATGTCTGCCCTAAGTCGTCACCACCACAGGCAGTCGCTGCCGTGTTGGATCAAAAGGAGATTTGTTACCAAACGGCTAGTTTGGTACCAGAAGGAGTGGCAGATCCTGGTATTGGTTTACACGTAGCTGGTCTTTCTAATAGAAAAGCTGGACTCCTCAACTTGGGAGACCCTGCCAGCTGTATGAATCCCCCGCTGTACATTGCAGTCCCACGTCCAGGAACATCTCCCAGCCACAATGAGGCCGGTAAACCATTGTAAGGGCATCCAACAATAACAAACAATAATGAAAATGGTGTGAGATGACAGTTTCAAAACAACGAAAACTGAAGTAGAACGATGTCGTCAAGACTATTTTTCGGTATATCAAAGCCCGCCATTGCAGCGCAACATTTGAAAAGCAATTTGAAATTATAGCTAATACTTGACACTTGACACTTGAACGGCTCGTCCTCACTGGTTGTGCGGACCCCAGCATAATCACCATTTTTCGGAGTTTTGTTGGTCTCGCCATTGTAGTTCCCTGGAGTCTCGAGGTCAGCCTGGCCAAAGTATGCCCCAGGTCCTCGCCACCACAAGCAGTAACCGCCTTTGTGGATGAAAGGGAGATTTCCCACCATGCCACTAGTTTGATATCAGGACGGTGGTGGATCCTGATACATCTCCCACACACGATGAGGCGTAAACCGCTGGGAGGCTGGGATAGTCATTGGGATAGCTAACATTAACAGCTAATATTTAAATATTTGAAGTTGTAGCTAGAAATCCACTAAACATTGCCATCGATGAAATCACATTTCAAGGTTTCGGTGCTAAGTCCTCTAAGTAGTGAGGAAAACTGATTGACGAATAAACTTCTGTCACAAAAATTCTTTGGTATCGCTTGCTTAGATACGAATATTTGAATATTTAGACTAACCAGTGTCAAGAAAACTAATCGAAGAATTCTCACCGGGTCTATACGAAAAACAACTTTCCCACTTTAAATGTAGCGATGTTCTAATTACGAAAAAATGAAAACAGCTCAGAATAAGAAAGTTATGTTTGTCTAACTCTAAACATTATAAGTCTTGAAATGACAGCAAAAGGAACTGTTGCGCCTAACCCTTATCCCAACTCTTATAGGGTCCATTCCATTACTTCATGACAAGCAGATACTATAGAGAAATCCCCTTCATTTTTTGTTATCCTAGAAACATTCCAATCAACAACACAACCCGAAGCTATAAGACATACAACTAGTACCTATTCCAAATATCTACTTACCCAAAATTTTTTTCAGATAATGGAAAAGTGACACAACAATAATAACAGTGCACACCTGTTGGGTTGAGCTCGATTCCAACTAGGGAAGGTGTTAGTCGAAAAACGTGAGTGAACGAGAGCAATGTGAGTGATAAAGTCGGGATCTCGCAAATCATCGTAGTATTTGTAAAGCTGATGAGTATTAAACTGCCCCTGAAATAAAAATCTGCAACCATAGCACCTTCTTCAAACAAATTTTCGATTCAGTATAGAAAGCAAACTGTTTAGTGCAACGATTTCTCAGAGGAAATGACGCTCTTTCAAATTCGGCCACCTGCTACTTACGCTATCATTTATACTCTCTTCTATGCTTTTAGGGTCTTAACGCACGGTATTAGTATGTCATTCGATGTCGAAGGATAACACACAACAGAGGGTCACACAACCAAACATTCTTATCAAACTGAGAAGGCATTCGATGCTTTTACCACGGCATTGACCTAATAGCAGGCTAACGGCATTATTTACCGCCACACTGACAGAAACGTTTGGTCAAAGAAAAAAAATATTGCTCTGTGCAGTGACAAAGTGAGAGTTACCTTGGTCAACTAACTCTATTATTACAACTTGAGGCAAAAAATTTGAAAGACTGATAAAATATCGATTTAGAGGCAACCGTGCCAAAGATGGATATCTTTCCTATTAACATTGGCATGGATCAGGAAGCTTTGTATTTCTTATAACATTTGTCGCATTGCGGATGTTCCATTGGGAGACAAGTCAGGATCATCAATATATACCACAAATGATTGGCTACCGAAGAAGTAATACGTGCTGCGGAACCCCAGCTTAGTTAAAGATAAATATAGCTGTTTAGATAAGAAAAGAATAATGAATGGTCAGACTAACCTTGTAGACTATAGTTGTTGTACTGAGCGAACATATATAACAGTCCACACTTTGTTTTGCCATGTTATTTACAGCCTGTTTACGTAGTAAGTAAATATTGCGCTCAAAACGCTGTGGATCATCAGCAACGTAACCAGCAGTGAGGAACACCTAAAACAATTATTTAGTTTGAATATCCTAAGAAAGAGGAGAAGTCATGCAAGAGAAAATAGCACGATTGCGCCTGTAAAATTACAAACTCCTATAAACTTGCGCATAACGCACCAATATGGAATAAAAAAGTTAAAAAATAACTTGAAAAGCAAAAAAATTCAACGCCAGTAGCCGTGAAATTTTAAATTTCCTTCCCGTAATCAATGAGATATTATATGCTTCCTAAGCGCTCATCTCGCAAACTTTTTAAAGGAAATAACTCAATGATAATTCTTTATACTCTTGTTAGGCAAATATGAAGTGTTATTTTATTTCTTTATTTAGGAACAAGCTGACGCTCTGGGGGGAATTCGCTTTCCGCTCAAAGACTCATAGAAAGCGGTGAGTGTGCAAAGAAGCCATTCTGTGTTCAATGTGATTGAAATCCTCGTTTAGCATTTTCTGTTTGGCTATGGTGTTTGGCTGGATAGATTGCGGTCAACTTGACCTTTCAAGGCTCCGACGAAGGCGAAATCCGCAGAAACGTTAGCTTTTCCGTCAGTAAAGAATAAAACAACACCTCGTGTTGCCTAAGAAGAATACAAAGAATTATTTGATCAATGCCGATGTTAACAGAAAGTCGATCGTGGGAATTCGATGATGTCTGCACTTAGCAATCCTGCGCTCGTTCCACCTTTTCATCACACTTTGTTAACGATTGTACAGAATGGATTTTCATCATAAGAAGAATTACCCATTTCGTTCAGAAACAGCAGTTATGAATAAGGTTAAATGGATACCGACCTAGCAGGAACTAAACCACATCATAGAAAACTTTCCGCAGATCCAGAAATAAAGATTTTGCATGTGGTTACCTCAGAATGCATATTATTGTTATTCTAACATGACCTATCTTCACATCTTATGTGCGGGTCCCAGCACTTCATGCACTTTATTCGTCTCCTCGCATCAATTATCAGCGAAGGCCTCTGAACTTTTCACGTGTGGATTAGGCTGCTGAATGAGAATTGTGGTCTTCCTTATGAATGTCGCTGAATTTTGGTAGGGTTGATTCCAACTCGAATCCTGGGACAGTTGTACCATTACACTCTTGTGTAGATTTGAAGGAGCGATTTAGGCTCTCTCCCAACGGTTGACTGACTCATCGTGGTTGGGAGGTGTTCCTGGGTGTCCGGCTGCGATACACAGTGGAGGATTTATCCTCCGGCAGGGTTTCCCGTGCTGAGAAGGAGTCCGGTTTCTCCATCAGAAAGCCTACCTAAGAGTGAACCAATACCAAGACCGACCACTCTCCTGGTACCAAGCTAGTCGCATGGTGGCAAATCTCCCTCTGATCCACAAGGGCGGCGACTGCCTGTGGTGGTGACGACCTGGAGCAGACTTTGACCTGGCTGACTTCAGGACTCGAGGAAACCACAATGGCTAAACCAGCACAACTCCGAAAAAAAATGGAGATTGTGCTGAGACCCACACAACCAGTGAAGCCCACACAACCAGTGAAGACGGGCCATCAAGGTATTAAAGTAAAGTATCAAAGAGTGAGCCTCAGATAGGTTTTGTACTAATTCCCAACCACGAAGTGATGAGAAATTTGGTGAGCTCGGATTGTAGTCGAATGCATTGCACTAGCATTGTTACCTCAAAATGGCAACAAAAAATTTGGTTGACAAATTAATAATACAGCCTTAATATTCTCCATAGTGTGTTGCTTACTATCAATAACTACAACAACCGGCAAAAGGTATTGGAATCTCACTTAAGTTCTAATAGTTTTGAGCAAGAGAAAACAATTAGGATCGAAATGCTGCAAACGTTGATGAAAATGATGATGAACCACTGCCTATTTAATTTATTGCAACTTGATTTGTTTTATTCATTATCTTACTTAGACCAGTCAAAAGAATCTCAGTCATTCCTTACATTGTAATTTGAGACAACTGGCACGTAATCTATGCACAGAATAAAAAAAAGTACCCCTAAGTATCCCTAAAGGTTTAAAATCTTTAACTCAGAAGTTAATGTTCCGCAAAGATGAGCAACTCCATAAGCTTATCACTTCCAATTTATTTACCGCACTCATGCTCAATTTTGCCATTCCCATCATCACTAGCATTAGGAACCACTATAGTAAGACTGACTGTAAAAGTTTCAAAAAGTTGTTGTTGTAAAAAACTGCCTATATGGTAATAATGTTTCATCCACAAATCGGAGAGATCTCAGAAAGTTAGGAAAAACAATCAAGGCATAGCATTTGTTGATGCAGCTTCACCACATCAAGCAGTCAACATTATCCCACACCAGTAAGAACGCTAAAGCTGCGTCGTATAAGCAAATTAAAGCAATCCCTCTAAGAAAACTTGTCGTTATAAAAAAAACTTAGAGAATCTAAAAAATAAAAAAAAAGGATAAAGCTCTCGGCGTTGGTCAATCCCCTGATGGGTGCGCCATGGATTCGACTTCATTAAGCATGGTTTGGAGGTCACTGAATGCGTATCTGGCCTTTACAATGACTCGCGGTGGCCTGCCGATGTATCAAGCCAGTGCTGCTATCCTCCCAGACAAGTCGGTACCAATTTGCCGACCCCAGAGGGATGGAAGGCTCGGTGGGCCATGGGCGCGGGGGATCGATCCCACGGGTGTGTTGTAGGGCGCCTCCGACCACTGGGCCATACGCGCACAAGTGGGGGGGGGGACTATTTCAACAAGGAACTAGGATTGCTTTCTATCATTCTCACAAAAATTTTTTTTTCACGTGATGACGACTGAAACGTTGCACACTTCCTACGAGCTCTGCAGTGATTAAACAGGTACATCACATCCTTAAAACGAGTACCAGACTATGTCGTAAACTATAAAAGAATCGCTTCGGATAACCCCACTAAAAAAGCCTTGGGGCACGAATAACCATAAAAAGTGGTCATTTCAGTCACAACTGGATCGCTCCAGCTCCCTTCCCCTCCTCTTTTTGATGAACTCTGAAGCCGTCTCCGTTGGTCACAGAATATCAAACAAACAAAGAAAAAAACAGAAAATAGCATAAATCTTGAGAATTCGATGTAGCAGACGATATAAGGCTTTCTTTTTTCAATGATAAAACTCAAAAGGAAATGGTAACTACGCTTTCCGAGCGGTGATTTTCATGTCTACAAAAAAAACGGAAACACGTGCGAGCACCACACCATGAATGGTACCTTCGTAGTCCCATGAATCTTAACAGGTTTTTGTTTTCAACAGTGGTTTACCGATAATATCTTTTCACTCTACTCAACTGTACAGTTTGAACTATCAAATCATTCGAAGGTTCCAGCTTATTTCTCAGTAAAAGGGAAAGAACATCTTCTCGTCATGATGTGTAGGCTAAGACCATCGTAGCATACAACAATGAACGGTCGGTGATGGCAAATCAAGAAACCACACTGAAAATGGAAACGAAGCGGACAATAACACACCTGTCTGATGAGTGGCTCGGTCTTCTTTGCCTCTTCGCCCAGAACATTTCTATTGGTGTTCAATTTTCGCCAGATGATCACTCTCACATTGCACGCTCTTGCCAAATCTCCAAACGCTTCCTGAAAAAAAAACCGCTTCGATAAATTCCTTAGTACATACCAACGAATTCGAATTCTTATAGAATCCCTCCTATTTCCCAAAAACTGATAAACTGAGCAGTTCAAATTTGGCGCACTTAAACAAAAGGCTTTGGTTTTTTTACCTAATGCTATGATTCATAGAAAGCTATTTTGATCTTAATTCCGATTGAGATTCAAGTTTTTGAAGATTTGAGAACGAAACTTCTTTTTCTATTCTTTCTGAGACTCCTAAATTGTTTAAATTTGAAAAAAAAAGTTAAAAAGTGGGAACAGAAAAACACTTTATAAAAACCACCGTGTCCTGCTGGATAAAATTCCACCTGCCTGATTGCTTAGGATAAAGAGACGAAAAAAAAGCAGGAAGAGGACGTTCTTTGGATTTCATAAAATTAAAGCTGGAAGAAAATTTGAATCTTATTGGTAACGATCTGTAGATTCCAATGGTTTTCATATCCATTCCTGCCTAACAATAACGTATTGAACGGATGCTTAACAAGTAATGCCGGACATGTATTGAATACAATGCATTCGCAGCGACAATAACGGGTTCTCAAATTTCAACCAAGATATTCCAGCTCTTCGCAATCTTTATTCTTTACTACAAAAATTATTAAAATTTTTTAGATCTCTACTTACAAGATACATGCTCTCTTATCCCAGTAAAACGAAATTCCAATTTTCCATAGCCCATCGAACGCAGAGTTTCCCCTCCGATTTGCGTCAAAACTCTTATTTCAAAAGCGAAAGCAATTAAACACGTGGAATGTCGACCATCAAAACATAACTGTTGCCAAAGGCGTCTTTAATATTTACCGCTACCATGCTTACCTTGGAAATCTCTGAAAAGAAAGGTCACTCACATTTATACAGAATTTCATATCAAAACAAACTTAAAGATGCAAAAATATTTGAGTACTACAAACACCATCGACGCTACGAAAATCTGTATATTTCCAAACTCTAGAAGTACTATAGCGACTGAGAAACTGTAGTGTCGAGAAACCAACTTTGGGTCTAGTACGTTAATACCTAAACTACGCCATTTAAGGAACAGAATTATGACCTGCTACATACCCATACCGAAGTATTAAAAACTGCAAACGACGTCCATCTCTTAGGGGTTGTCGCAGGCAATAGGGAAAGCTTAAAGTTTAGGATGTCTCGCTGTGATTAGAGCACTACCAAAAAATCACTACAAACCTGGCACCAAACTAGTCTTAAGGTGTTAAATCTCGCTCTCTTGGATCCATAATGGCCAGCGACTGCATGTAGCAACGACATGGATGAAAATCCAGCTTCGAACGCCTCAGCATCCAGGAAACCACAAACAGCCCAGTCAGTGATACGGAAGACATCAATGGATACGAAGAAACAAGCATACCCATGTTAAACCACGGAAACTGTTTCTTGCTCTGCACCACCAGAACAGTCTTCTAAGACACTCACCTTTAGGTCGATGACGGCACCGAATTCCATGCGATCACTCCATAAAAGACAAAAGAGGGAGGACCAAAAAAATCTACTCGCGAAATCTCGGTGGTGCGGGCATTTTCGTACACCCATCAGTTAATTATGATATCTTCTCAACCGAGATCCTATCACCTTGTACGTCAAAATAAGATCAATATCATCAACTGCTGCAAAGTTGTGCAGCGAATGAGAACGAACTAAA
This sequence comes from Angiostrongylus vasorum, assembly GCA_018806985.1. Taxonomy (NCBI): domain Eukaryota; kingdom Metazoa; phylum Nematoda; class Chromadorea; order Rhabditida; family Metastrongylidae; genus Angiostrongylus; species Angiostrongylus vasorum. The sequence continues at coordinate 229,400 of JADANN010000110.1, read as the reverse complement.
TGCGTCCCATAATCGGCTGCAAGCAGCACTCCGCAATGAGAAGCCCAATAAATTCGCTCACGGTGATTTTATCGTCAGATTAGAAAAAGACAATGACAATTAGTAAAAACGCAATTCGAGAATCTGGAACATGGGACTGAAATTAGAATGAGAACCAGCTTCCTGGATTAGCGTCCATGCTACACCTATTACATCGAAATCCATTTTTTCCAGAAAAAGGAAAGTTACAGTTGGAAACGAGGATCATCTAACGGTAGGACACGTACAGAGATCGATCACATCACCACAAACGTAATACGGGGTTTGCTTGACACTGCGTAGTTTTATCATCCTGTACTGAATCCAGTCAATACTTTCTTTTGCGAAGATTCGATGTAGTCGTAAGCTGGATAAGAATTTCTTATCGCTTAAGAAGAAGAAGTTGGATATCACGAGAACATTCTGAATAAAACCCTACGCATACATAACTGCTTGATTAATGATGATCCTATCGAAGAGTGCGAGTTACTTATCGAAGGACTTAGGGCTTGTCCCACATTTACCTCAGTTCTTCAACTAAGAAATTCGAATAGCATCCCCATCACTAGTAATGTGTTACTTGAGAAGAAAAGAAATTGAAATTTTATCCTACCGCAACACATCTAACGTGGAAGTGGCAGAAAAACTATTGAAAGCAGTCCAAAAGTCTCAAGTCTTAAGCCATACTGAAACTGTGCAATTGTATCGTTCGACTATTAGCTCTAATGAACAAATACATGATTACTACCACGTCTTTCTATTACGTGGAACTGATGAAGACCTTTCCTTTCCAATCTTTTTTCGTTTTATCATCCCCGTGTTAAATTTCGAAATTCCTGCTGGAGCACAATCACTCCGCAATTTTCACTTTCAAGTTCGAGCTGCGATAAAAGCATGAGTAGAGGCACAGCTATAACAAGATAACATTGCAGTCAACTTCCCTAGAGTAAAAAACCACAAATTACCCGTACTATTCGCAACCCATATGACATCTTACCTTCAAAACGAAAGGATCGCTGATACTGGAGAACCTCGTGATAAGTCGCATTTAGTTGTTCAAGCAAGAATTCAACAGGAATTTGATGCACGGAGCACATCGAAACTGCATCCCACGTTAAAGAAGTGTGTTGGGAGCACTAGTTACCAGTTGTATCAACTTTTGTCAACCATGAATGTTTGACAGTGTCGGAAAAAAATGCAAGCCAATCCGTTCAATAACAGCACTAGACGATTTAATGCAGTTACAGCACTAAAATATACTTTGTGTATCAGCGTCTTACTATCCACGTAGGAAATTGAGATTCGTATAGCGATATATTTTAGCCTGAACTGTTTAGTGCACCACAGTAGGAAATGAAGTTACTCAATGGGCACTAGAAGGACATACCCATTAATGGCAAATTTCTGTCAGACTTCTTCATTGATGACCGCCATCTTTTTCGAGGAGAACGTGTGAGGCAGAGATTATGCTAAGTGAGTTCGGGCCTCTCAGAAAAGCCATCGGGCAGCAAACGTGCCCAAATCTCCGCGCTCACCTCTTCGATTCAAGATTACTTCCACCACTCTGTTATGCAGCAGAGACTTGTACTGATAATTCAAAACATGGAAAACATTACGCGTCACTCAGAGAACGCTGGAATGATGTCGCCTTAAATTCAACCTACACTTGCAATGTCTAACCGGAATGCGAGGCTTAGACCTTCAAAGTCTATCCCATCCTCGAGATAAGGGAATACACGTTGGAAGCAAAACACAGATGGATCAGTCATATGATACGAAACTTAGGTAAATGGTAAGAACAGTGGATTGCAATCCAAGACAGTATCAGAAGATCACCTGCATGATGCGCGGACCTGTTCGTGGGTTATGTCAACCATCTGCATTCATAAATGAAAATGATTCATGGCTCAGGGCATGGGCTTTGCGGACATTCTCATGTTCGAAACAGACCACCACCATGGACGAAAATAGCATGAGAAAGACACAAATGGAAGATGGGTTAGGCTCATAGTACTGGTTAAGGCAGAATACCCATGTATCAAAGTATATATCCATAGCTTAGCATGAACTTAAACAATGGGATGGATAAGTCGACGCTAAGTTCCAGCGCTTTTATTGTAACTTTTCTGTTACTATCAGATTTGGATGTCATCGATATGAGTGAGAGAATCACTCGCCAATGACACTAAGTTAATACGATATTAACAGATCAACATAAGACTATTGTGATTTTCGAACAACTACTTTGACCATTGAAATATAATAAGAACCATAGTTACCTTATAATCAAGATCTAAGGTCTACATATATATACATATATATATATATATATATATATATATATATATATATATATAATAAAAACATGTGATTCACCATAGCTTTGGATGTTAAACTGTTACAATCACCGCAATCACTTTAACGCTACGAAAGACATAAAATCTCTTAGGCTGTGAAAACCGCGTTGCCAAAAAAAGAAAGCGCACCCTAGAAGGAGTGAGATGTATTCGCGAAAACGTACACCTTCTTCTGAACACAAGGCAAACATAACTTAGCTAGATTACTTACCTTCGCTTGTTTATAAGAATCTTCGTTCAAGAACAAAATGCCAGTTGCATATTGCCCAGGCGGTGGTAAATCGATTCCATCTTGTCTGAACATGCCAGAAATAACAATGGAAAAAAAGGTTGTTTCAATTCTGTTCTTGTTAAAAACCCTATGTCGGAGGTTTTGAGATGTTAGCTTATCAGAACACATCAATCAAGTTCGACGTTTAAAGTCGTAATGCTTGAGCATTTAGAATTTCATGAGAAGTTAAGAGAACTTTCAAACCAAAATTGTTGACTGACAAATTGTGTACGTAATGGACATCTAATAAAATGTTAGAAGATCAAATTCTTACGCTATTACTCATGTAGAGGGCCCGTGTAGAGCAACGGTCGGATTCGCCCTGCAATACATACAGGATCGATCTCCGCGCCCCAGGCTCACCAAGCCTTCCATCCCCGCGGGGGTCGGTAAATTGGTAGCGGACTTCTCTTGGATGATAGCAGAACTGGCTCGATATATCGGTAGGCCACCGCGAGTCATTGTAAAGGCCAGATATGCATTCCATCACCTCCAACTATGCTTAATGAAACATATCATGTACACATATACTAGACACCGAACTTCATGCATATACTAGTTATGAATTCACAGGGACTATTACAGCCCCACAAAGTCTCTTCCAAGAGCGCATGAACAATGAAAGCTTTTGCAGATCGCTATATTACCACCTAGGAAAGGAAACATAGACAGAAACGACCATATGTTGGGGTGATTGTAACGAGCTGCGGTCTCACAAAGCTAGCAACCCATCCATATAATATTAATTCACATCTTACGCTTCAGTACGAAACACTATGTAACAGCAGGTTGAACATCTCTATTTCTTAACATGAAGTTCCACATTGTAAAGTAGCATGATGCCTTAAACAAGAACTGAAAGTAACAAAATTCTAGGGATAGGGATTGTTAAACTCCTGGTCTACTGCATAGAAATGTCAAAGCCATTCTCAGCTTTGAGTTGTATCCTAGAGATATGCATTTCTGTTGTACATCGCAGTTCAAAAAGCAGCAACACCTCCCAATTACAATGAGGTGGGCAAACCATTGAGATCACTAAAAAGCTCTCAATCGAGAGCTGTGTGCTCACATGTTTGTACAACAGCTATCTCTGGTTTGTTCTATTCAGCGTGTACATGGTAATTCATCGACATCAGAGAATCCTACACCATAGACAGAATATTCGAGTGATGCGTCCTAAGCGTGACCTAGCAAACTCAAAAACAAGCCCGTTTTGCAATCTAAATCATTAAAAAGCATCCTATCTTGCAATCCAGTAGAGAACGATTTCAAAAATAAACATGTAAGATTTGCAGGTTCTGTAAAAAAAAAAAGATCAGAGAAAGAGCTCTCGGCGTTTATCAATCTCTGCGGGATGCACCATGCATTCGACTTCATTTAGCATCGTTGGAGGTGGCTGAATGCATATTTGGCCTTTACAATGACTCGCGTAACCTACCGATGTATCGAGCCACTGCTGTTCTCCCAGACAAGTCTGGTACGAACTTGCCGACCCCGGAGGATGGAGGGCTTGGTGAGCCTGGGACGCGGGGATCGATTCCATATGTATCGCACGGCGGCTCAGAGCCCTGCGCTACATGCATGGGCGCCATATTCAATAAAACTAAAAATACGACAGATGAGGGAGAAAATACTACTACGAATTGCGAGATAATTCACTGTTTCTCTTCGATAAGCAAACACGAGGTTGATATTACAGAATTTTGACGTTTCGGCGGTTTTGTCTTCAGAGCTTTGAAAGGTCAAATCGACATGTAGTCTACACAGCCAAACACTCCTCATAATATCAGCAGATAAAATCTAAGCTGTTTCCTAGGAAAATGAAATTTTTTCGACTTGGGCTCTGAAAGTGTTTTGCTTAGTAGATTGTATGTCAATTTGACCTTTCCAGCCTCTCAAGAAGGCGAAACCGCCGAAATGTCAGCTAGTAGCTATTGTGTGCTAATAAATTCTACAACATCAACCTCATGTTTGTTTACCGACGAAAAAACAGTGAGTTATTAATCAATGCCGAGGTTAACAGAAAGTCGATGATGGGAACTGACAGATAATTGTCTAGAATTATCCCATAGAGACATACATATATACGTATATGTACATATATGTACATATATATATATGTATATACATATACGCACTAAACCACATACATATATGATATTTATCACTTTCCTTATCTATATCTAGCATGTTTAGCGATAGCTGTTATCGTTTGCAAACTTCGGGCAAAGTCAACGTTTGATACGGCGCCGTGTGAAATTTGTATCAAAAAGGGCGTTTATCATTTAAAGAGATAGATTTATAGACTAAGAAATTTATAAAAACCAATGTCAACCTATTAAGATTTTGACTCACTTTTTAACGGACTTCCTATAAAGCAGATCAGGAATGGCAGTGAGGACACCTGCACCATCGCCGGAATCATTGTCACAAGCACATGCTCCACGATGGGCCATTCGTTCTAACATCGTACGTGCTTCGCAAAGGATCTTAAAAAGAATCGAAATTGAAAACATTGCAAAAAAAAGCTAAAGACCTAATGCCGTCTCACCTATCACGGAGTCTCTCGCTCCATAACCGACAATACTTGGGCAAATTTTTGATTTTAAAATTCCGTAATAATTAAAACTTTTTTCTTGGTTAGATACATTCTTGAAACCATTCAGAGGACGTGACTTTCCAGTTATTCCCAATCAAGGTTACCAAGCCCATTAGAACGTTGTTTTTCTAGGAAAGAGCACGCGCTTTCAGCGTTAAGCCGGCGCGCTTAGTCAAACGTGCTTCCGGTTAAAGCACAAGACCGAACAATACATCCTCAATCTAAAGCGCTGGATTTAAATGGGATTCATTCAAAGAGCTTTATTCTGCTTTTTTTCTCCTTGTTTACAACGATGCATGGCCAAAGGTCTACTTTTTGCCTTTTTTAAGTAGTACACCTCTAAACTGCGTACTTTAAATTCAAGAATTCAAGAATAAGGAAATACAAAAAAGAATTTATTACAACGGGATTTGACCAACAGGACAACCCAAACTACAAGGTTATACATATATACATATATATATATATATACATATATGTATATATACATATATATATATATATATATATATATATATATATATAACTACTTTTTGGAAACCAACTAGATCAGAGTCCACACATAGGGTCTCTAGCAAATTTTTCGTAAGCGCATCCTTGATCAAAAAGCTAAATTTATGGCACGCACACAACTCAACCTTTACTTCCTTAACAACCTTCCTTTACTAACCTTTCTTTACATCCCTTAACGTCTTAGAAATGTAAGTTACAATATTTTTTGGTAATATCATAATGAAGACCTCACTTGGTAATCGAAGAATGTTGATTATATAAATAGCAGCGTTCGTGGTAGAAAAAATAGGAAAATCAAACTCGCAAGAAGACATTATCATGGAAGAGGACAACAATGAAGTGGTAGCCGTACTTTGTGTGTCCGATTTCCTTTGATGGAAACGACAAAGCCCACTCCACATCCGTCACGTTCGAGCTGTGGAAGCCAAAGACCCTGCTTCGCCTCTTCCTGTTGTTTCGTGCTCAGAATTACCATTCTCGATCTGAAATTATTCAACTAAACCGAAAAGAAAACGAAAAGCATGAAAGTGAGATCGCCGAAAGTCATGAATGCCCTTCACAAATATTATTGACAACAATCATATATACATATATATATATATATATATGTATATATGTATATATATATATACATATATATATATATATATATATATATATATACATATATATAAATGGCGAAGCAAAAATAACGACATTGCAAGATAAACAAGTTCGTCGACAAACACGCGATCGGTCATATGTTACGGCACAATGGGTATCCCTTAATCGTAACGAGTGGTTAGAAGAAAAAACGAGTTCCCTATGTTTATCATAGTCTCAGATCGAACTGAGGATCGCAAAGATTCAGAACAAATTGAAAAGAAGCAGTTGGCAAACGTGTACTACTCTGCAGAAGAGCTCACTCTTCACTCTCTTTTTCCCTCTCCCTCATGGCAATAATAGAACGAGGCTCATCAATAATGCCACCATAAGGTAATCACCCCCGACTTAGACCGAAGAGACTCAATGCTTAAGAGCCGATCGAGCAACGCTCAACATAACACTCGACATAAAGTACCTTTTCAGAAAATAGAACTAACACCCTAACATTGTATTTATGCCGAAAAAAAGATTCTACAAACAGTTAAGCCAAAGCGTCTAGCTAGTCGACTTACGTCTTAGAGTTATATCTCATCATCATACCGATAATTTTATTTGTGCTCGCTTATTCACTTGGACATTAGGACTACACGTCTTGACATGCAAGTCATACAAGCTACAAGTATTGTAGAAAGATTTGTTGAGTAATTTCCTCCTTGGCGCCTTCGGATAGCGATGTAGTAGTTTTCTCTGATTGTAACTAGGTTTCTGACATGATGCCCGTGATTCCGAGCATTGAGAACTGGTCTTAGATGAGCTTACGAACTGAAATTCATCTCATGACATGATTATGCCTGGATACTGTATATCTTTCCCATTGTGTATCGCAGTTCGATACTCTACTACAATCACAGTACCACAGTTTGGTTAACCAGATAGTAAAGAAGATAGTATACAAATTGGTGATGGACTCATTGCCGCCGTTCTCATCAACCAAACAGCAAACCCCCCATCAAAATGATCGTATGATATATGCATCTCACAGCTAACTTCCATCACTTCTAACACATCAACGGCTCCACAGAGAAAAAATGCAGCGCTTCTTCAATGGATGACAAGATGAATGTAAAGCGATTTGAAAACAGTAGTATGACGACAATGTTAGACATGAACAACTTATCTGATGTGCGTGATTATGTGTGCCCAAGCAGCTAGCAGTGACGGTAAACCCGAAACGAAGAAGAAGAGGAAAAAAAGAAAAATGTACGACTACGAAACGAATGAATGATGAGAGGTAAGCAAAATGAACACAAACAGTTTTACGATGCCACGCACGGATGGACGGATGCACGGACGGAATACTTTATGAGGCTGCTGCTGCACTAAAAACCCAATGCTAGAGAATCACTATTACTCACATTGTCCCATATAAGCGCTAAGAAGCGTATTCAGGAAAAAGCACTGAGGAAATTTTCGCAACGCCAACACTCAAACATCGATTTGTTCTTTGTCCACGATTTTCAACAGGTTCATAGCACGTTCAAAGCTCTAACATCTCTAAAGAATGCAACTTGTACGTGCTGTTTTTTAGTGGTTTTTATCTTCCCTTTTTACACAAATAGCATCGATTGGAAATGTGGGAGCGATGCTTTGGCTAATTTTTGCTAACGAATTCACGCATTACACTGTCTGGAATATACATTCTATCGCTGAAATCCCTTCAGAATACTTGATTTCATCTAGTAAATACAGCTCTCCAACGTTTTCCACTTCTAACAAGAATCGTCGAAATGCTGCACGGCTTCTTACCCATTCATTCAACATCTCCCTTTTAATTCACATTACTTTATAGCATGGACATTATTCACAACATTCGGATTTCGTTAGAATTCAACTGCTTTACACCACGACATGCACTCTTAGATAGTCCGGTCTAACTAGGTCGTACTACGACCGTAGGAGTTCCTGCGTCGGCAGTGTCACTCAAGATGATAGAGCATTCGACGTTCCCACTTCAAAATCCAGCTAAGATTGAACCTGTTCCAGAAAATATCATAGTCTTGCAAAAGAAAAAATCTACTCCCAAGGTCCTAAGCCTGAACTCAATCGACAGCGATTGGCTGTAGTGGATGGTTCGCCTCGGATTGTGCCCGCAAGCCTTTTTCGTCACCCTAGGAGAAAAATCTCGTCAAATCAGCAATACCTTATTCGAATACAAGTCAAATAAACGAATTAATTACTAGCATTTAACAATTATTAGCTGGGTTCTGTATGAATCATCGTGAAGTTGGCTGCGCCATTCAAATCACAAGTATTAAGCAATGGTGCGAGATCATATGAGTAGGATATTTCGATGATGTTAGATGAACAACTTCTGAACGACCATGTAGGAATGAACGAGGAAGAATTCTGACCAATACACACGGCCTCACCGTTCACTTAAGACATTATTGAAAGGAAAAGTGTCGTTCGAACGATGTGCTCGGCTATCGAGACGCCTCGCTTATCTTTGGCGAGTTTTTTTTTATTGTTTTGGCCGGAAATCGACGTAAGTTGACCTTCAATGGGTAGAATATTGTGACAAATATGATTTCGAAATACCATATAGCACATCCATAAGAACATTATCAAAATCTGGAATACTGCTGAAACCTCTTTTTCTACACGTTTTCTACCACTAGCACCTTATTAGCGCAGGACTTCATTCCCACCTCTGACCACGTCAATCAATATCTTGAAATCAAACAGAAAAAAATAATGTATATACAACCGCATGGATGAAAATACTCCCAAATTTTATAGCTTGTTTATGTTTAAAGTGTATTGTGAAGGCCCACTAGAAGTGAAGACTAAGAAGAATGAATAATGAAGAACGATGAATATCAAATACAAAAGTCATCATCGTTTAGTTCGTCAGATGTGTCGTGCTGAGAAGATGGTGCTCATGTTTCCCTAAATTAACCCAAAAAAAAGAGAAAAGAACTATCAATGCTATAGCATATTTCACTAGCGGAATCCTAAAGAGCTATAAGTTCTAATATTTCTAAGCTAATTAACAAATTATCCTCGATATATGTTCGGATCAGTCTCTAAAAAGTGATAGCCAAGGCTTTAAATCTCTGCTTCTGTCTACTGCTTGATTTTCATTGCATGGAAACAAAAATTCAGTTGAACCTGTTCAAATAGTCCCCGGGTTATACAAATAATAATTCATCTCTTCTGAGTAAATAAAAACAAAAAAATCAAACAGGAACAAAATAATCAGCCTACCTAACTGTTCTCAAAGTTAATGGCATAAACGAATATCACTTAGAGTTTAATGAGGCCACTGAAATCCTTGAAACGACTATTCACCAGTACGGATAGCATTAGGATACCATCAGACACTTTAAATAGTTTACTTTAGTTCCTTGTGCTTTCACCCCAATGATTTCTAATCACTAAAGTCTCGATTTCAAGACAAGAAACGAACTGATAACGTGGCGATGCAAATTGTACGTAATACTTCCGATCAATAATCACCGGTCCACGTCACTAAGAGCAGGAGGCTATGCAACACCTGTTGAAGCTGAACACGGCAACGAGTTACTGGCTGATTACTTCTCTAAAAGAACAAATGTAAGTGATGAAGAGATGACGGTAACAAATAGAAAAGCAGAGAACAGTCGAGACGATGGTGAATGGAAAAAGGTGGCGAAACTGATAACTGTAATTCCTAATGAAATTGTTGAAAAGTCGAATAATTCGACAATAGAAAAAGATATTAGAATAAATACAAGATTTACTACTTTTAAAAATTATATAAGATTTGCATAAACGATGTTCAAGCCACGAATGCAGTCACAATCGGTATCATTCTTTTCTTTTCATTTTCTTTCTCTTCTCCTTCTTCTTTTTTCTTCTTCCTTTTAGACGAACTTGAATAGTTTCTGTTCTCACAAGTAGTTGAATGGTAGACATTATGGTGTTCTGTATTCGAAGAAAAAATAACTAAGTGCAAAGGATCGACGAGTAGTAACGAAATACTTATTTAGTAAATCTAAGCACAGAATGAAAAGCCAAATCAACAAAGCTCACATATATACTAGATACACGTAAGCTGACCTAGCAAAAAATGGTCCGTTAGACGATCGGTATCAACTGAAATATCGTAAATCATCAGATTGACTACTGAGCAGAAGTTACCAGTAAAGTCTCTATTCGCCCTCATTGCATGACAACACTTGCTCGGATAGGAGCTTTGCGGTGGCTCGAACAACAAGCACGAACAGAGGAGCATCATGTGTTTTCCGCCATGCACTTCATTTCTATTTGTTTTTTTTCTTTCATTCACTTTAGACAAGATTTGTAAGCAGTTATCTGGATATCGCATTGAACGCTGGGAATAGATCGTTAGCTTGTCGGGCTCAAGCAGAGTACATGCGGGCGGGCGCATATTTGTTGTTTGAGGCGGTGGCAACTCAAACCTCCTCGCATTCAATTACAAATAGTTACTTGACTGCAGTGCTTCGATATGCAAGATTGCAATCCGTACGCACTTAAGGAGACTGACAGACGGATAAGTGAATATCCTAATACATTTACGGAACATATGAATTAGTGTCGCGTGTGACGCAGTGGTCGGAGGCGCCCTGCAATACATATGGGATCGATCTCTGTGCTCCACGCTCACCAAAATTTCCATTCCTCGGGGTTGGCAAATTGGTACTAGACTTGTCTGGGAGTATAGCAGCACTAGCTCGATGCATCCATAGAGAAACGTGAGTAATTGCAAAGGCCAGATATATATTCAATCACCTCCAACGATTCTTAGTGAAGTCGATTGCATGACGCATCCCTCCGGGATTGATCAACGCTGGGGGTATTATCCTCCATCCTTTATGTATTAGTCTCAGGAATCCGAACCATAGAAGCCATCGCTTGCGTCCTGTGGCGCGGAGTGGGGTGTACGCTGCCTTTTGCTCTACTTCAGATTTGTCCACATGAAGGAGCTACGTAGTTTGCTACGTATACATAGATATATGTATACATATATATGCACTGTAAACATATATGCATATGTACGTATACAAGAAAGCAGCTAGGCCGGGCCAACTCACCACCTACTGAGCTTGCCAGAAGAAAGTGTACCAGATTTCTTACTATATTAATCGTTTCGCCTATTAGGGTGTAACATTATCATGTGACAGGTAAGAGAAGAAAAATGTACAAGTAATACAAAATCAGTTGTCTGTTTTGTTCTCTGCTCTAGATGTTCTCGAAAATGACGACGTTAATCGACCACATGGCCTTTAATTTGTTGTGTACGCCGTTGTATTCCTTCAATTCTTTACGTATACTCATTTCACGACTTTCTAAAGCTCTCAGATTGTTGATAGTAAGCAATCAATGTTCTTAAATAAACGCAAAGAAGTAGAAATCTGCTTCAATTAAGCGAATGAGTTTTCACGATGAGTAAAAAAATCAACAAGATACTGTAAAAAGTATAGGTATGAAGCATCGTTTCGGAGAGAGAGACAGAGAGAGAGAGAGAGAGAGAGAGAGAGAGAGAGAGAGAGAGAGAAAGACGTGAGGGAAAAAAGTGCAACAATTACTCTCATATGCTCAAAAGCATATGAGACGCTTGAACAGTCTCTTCAACAGACGTTAACAACCCTGTCGTATATTACACTCTCTGCAAGCAATCGATCAATGTTCGTTTGGTTTAAGGTCTTTGCAGAACGACAGAAGAACGACCGACCGACCAACTTGCAATCATTCACTAGGTTTTTTGTTCGCCAGTGCTGCTCATCTCATCGCAAATAACTGATTTTTAAACTTTAAAACTGAGTACTTTACTTGTAAACAACTGAAACTGACGAATATTCTAAACAGAAAAACAGTCCGTACATCGATTTGGCATAGATTCAGTACTATACAGACAACTGATATGATCATGTATATTACTGACCCCTTAAGAACACGGTAGGCTTAGTTTGAGTACTATACGTCCCTTACACGGACTACACTTATCAATAGTATCCAATTTGTGGAGTAACTTGTGTTTCCCTAACTGGAGACTACGGTAAAACATATTGGATATAGGCATATATGAAATTAACAGACACTGGTATTGCTGCAGAGATGCCTTGACTGGAAGTTCGATTGTTTATGCTCACCACCATTTACATTCTAATCATCACTAATAAAATCCGAATGAATGAATAAGTGAATGAATGCGTGAATGAATGAATGAATAAGAATAAGTGAATGAATGAATGGATGAATGGATGAATGAACGAATGAATGAGTGAGCGAATGAAGGAATACATGAGTAAATGAATGAATGAATGAATACAATATATAGAACTCTGGATGACGATTAGGAAGTTTCTGTTCACTAAGTGCATTTGACCGCGATTGCTGAGCAACCATAGACAGAGGTGGTCAGCACGGTTACGGCTGAATCAATACGCATTCTGCCGCAGGCATAACAAAACCCACTAAGGGCCGAATGGTGCTTAAGCGTGCTACTCAACAACATCTCAAGCGTCTCACTGATCGCATTCTATGGACATGCATTCGCTGACAATAGTCCATTGATGTTTTCTGGAGGTTTCATGCAGAATTTCATAGTTCGATAGATCACAGAACTCTGGATTTGTTTCGACGTTCTTATCCCTCAGTTTCTTTGACTTTGTTATTTTCGTAAGAAATATCTCCTTGCACGAGCAACTATAGTCCGGAGCTATCGTTGAATGATGCGAGTAAGACTGCATTTTCAGAATTTCCAGTTTTCTTTTGCAGAAGATCACTTTCTAGGTAGTCTCAGCTCATGTGTATCTCCACATGTCTATCTTTAGATCTAACAACGAAAGTGATCGATTATCTTCATATTTTTTTTCTTTCGCCACGTACTAGTTAATATGGCGCCGTCTACTACTACTACTGGATAGATTATCTTCATGGATACTTATCAACGGACCATCAGTTCCAGCGGCCGTCCTGTATAAAAAGAGCGCTGCTGAGTGAGATGACTTTATTTCTCGACTGGATTCAGCTCAATACGATCAAGAAGATCTACATGGAAAGAAAAAACAACTTTGGGGGACAATCGACTCAGATCAGTTCGGGTGTAAAGAAGACGAAGACGTCGGAACGCTAGCCGAATAAAGGTTCTATGACAACCTCGTGTGAACTGAACAATCGAAAGAAGTATGTTGATGGCTTATTTTTTTCTAAGCGTTTAATACTGGATTACGGAGGGAAGGACACTTTCGACGGAATGTGGACTTAACTGTACTTGTTTGGTGTTTGAGACAGATGAGGAAGTTGTTCGAAATTCGCAGCAATAAGGAGCTAACAGGGTTTATGTATATAGCTGCGTGTGCGCAGTGGTCGAAGGCTCCGTGCAGTGCACATGTGATCGATCCCTGCGCCCTATGGCTCACCAAGCCTTATCACGCCGGGGTCGGCAAATTGGTACCAGACTTGTCTAGGAGGACAGCAGCATGGTTCGATGCATCGGTAGGGCACCGCTAGTCATTGTCAAGGCCAGATATGCATTCGATAACCTCCAACGATGGTTAGTGAAGAATGCATGGCGCACCCTCAGGGATTGATCAACGCCAAGACCTTTATCCTTTATCCTTCATATATGAATGCTCGTGAATGTAACTCTGAACGGCTATTGCTTAAATTTAATTGATTAGCAGTAATTATCAAGGTGGTTCTCTTTTACGTCTTCAGCTTTTTTCATCACTCTCCAGCTGTTGATCGAGACTAATCGCATAATTCGCAGCAGTCACAGAAATTGCTGCCGTCCTGAATGAATAGGAGTCGCAATACTGCAAATCTTTCTTCGATCCACAAATGCCAGGTTGTGAACTGAGAACGTCCCGAAACGGCTATCCTGGAATTGCAACGAGAATAACAATGACTAGAATTCATTATCTCAGTGAAGAAAGAAGTTTAAATATCTTCATCTTGCAATCAAATTTACAGCTGAACCCGATCATCTCTATAAACGGTGGTTGAAAGACAAGGAAGCGAATGAAGGAAATTTTGGAATTTGTACGGCGTACGAAAACAAAACATCAAAGTAAATGAGTTCCCTGTGATTGCAAAAAGAAAAAAAGAGGATCATCTTTAGCGCTAAGCATGCCTGGTAATTCGAAGCATATGAGAGTTCTGACGAAGTCGTATGCCTGCAACGATCGTTATTCGGCGCATAAAACTTTAGGATAGAAGGCCTAGAACGTTTCGGATTGACTCTTATGGATTGAAATGGAACAATCTGAGTGACCACATCTAAGTTCTAAGTTCGATCATTCATTAATGGAATTCATGGCAACACTCCGTTGCAAAGTTTACCAGAGCAAAGAAGACGGTGTACACAAATAGGAAATTCGAAAGTCACCATGAATTTGCATCTTCTCGTTCCCATAGCCGACCATTGCAAATTAACGTGATCAACATCGACGATAAACACTTTCTGATAAACTCAAATGTGAGCCAAGCCGAGCTGAGTCGAGCCATCATCGGAAAATGATAAGTGCACACTTATTGTTGAAGTTCGTTTGGATGAAAAAGTCATCCATAATACACCGAAACTCCATCAGTTACAAATAAAAGTGAATATCCTGAAACCATCCATGATACCAGTTAAGAACAGAGTCTACAAAAATCTGCTCGAATTTTCTCGAACGTTTCGTTTCCTTCTCGTCGGCAATGCGATGATGCATTATGTTAATTCGCAAAGTCCTATCAACTCTAACACTTCAGTTTTCAGTCAGACACAATGAATCGTGGAATTTCTTACGGAGTAGTATTCGTATATACTTATACTGCTTACCGTACTAGACGCATGCTTCGTTACGGCTGCTACTCACCGCAGACGCTTCCTACGTACTCGTTCAAACAGCGACGATACGCTTTTTCTGTACGAATTCCATATTCACGATGCGAAATGGATCATTTGTTTTCTACGTACATATGTCATTCGGGAATTAAATGATCGCTTCGAAACATAGCCGACATGAAATGGGTGTTTTTTTTGTGCTGGACGGCTCCAACACACATGCTTCCGCTCGCAGTACACATTTGCACACGAGCGCCGCTGGCCGACTCGCGCTCCAATTCGTCGTCCTTCTGTCGTCCGTCCGTCGTTCGTCCGTTCGTCGTTCGTCTGTCGTTCGTTCGTCCGTCCGTCGTTCGTCCGTCCGTCGTTCGTCCGTTCGTCGTTCGTCTGTCGTTCGTTCGTCCGTCCGTCGTTCGTCCGTCCATCGCCCGTCTATTGTCCGTCTATCGTCCGTCATCTACAGCTCGAGACCATTCTTCCATAAGTCTGTTCTGCCTTAGTTTTGTTTCATTTGTGATATAAGTTGTGCTGTACGGAGAATAGTAATGTCCTGGATAGCTCCAATATACATGCTTTCGCTCGCAGAACACATTTGCACGCGAGGGCCGCAGGCCAACTCGCGCTCCAATTCGTCGTCTGTCTGTCGTTCGTCCGTCGTCCGTCCATCGTTCATCCGTCGCTCGTCCATCATCTGTCATCAACAGCTCGAAACCATTCTTCCATAAATCTGTTCTGCCTTAGTTTTGTTTCATTTATAATATAAATTGTACTGTACGGAGAATAGTAATGCCCTGGATAGCTCCAATACACATGCTTTCGCTCGCAGAACACATTTGCACACGAGGGCCGCCTGCCGAGTCGCAGTACGATGGATGCGTCGTCCGTCGTCCACATCTCGAGACCATTCTCCGACAGATCTGTTCTCCTTTAGTTTCCTTTAATTTGTAATCTAAGTTGTTCTGCATGAAGAAAAGTAAGCTTTAAAGTAGCATACATTGGTCATGAATTGCAAATCTGTCCACGATAACACGTGCTTCCACTCGCAGTACACTTTTGCAACAGCCGGCCGAATCGCGCTCCGATCCATCCCAAACGCGCTCCGATCCGTCCCAATCGCGCTCCGATCCGTCCCAATCGCGCTCCGATCCGTCGTCCGTCGTCCAAAGTTGGAAACGATTTTCCAATCCAGAAATTTCGGAGGTATCTGTTACCTCCTTGGTTTCATTTTTATGTATAATACCTATTGTAATGCATAGAGAATAATGATAAGGTTTAAAATACCGTACATTGATCATCAATTGCAAATTTGTGCAGCCAATGATAGGTCAGAAGTTTCGCGAATGTTAGTGCTTGGATTATTGTGGTTTCCTTGTCCAGTGATTTTCTTCATTCATGATTTGTCATCTTTATGGTTGATATAAGCACCCTGTAATCCTTAGTTGTCAAATGGACTCGTTCCTTAGATAGTGTCTAGTAGTTGTGGTACCATACTTAACACCACTAGAATACTTGTACGTAAGTTAACACTGCGACATTCCATTGAACAGAGCCTCATGTTCTACACAGTCACAGCAGTACTCCTTCAATCCATGTGCTGTTTTGATACGATATGTTGAAAGTCATAGCTGACATTGTAGTTGTCCGACGTTGTCGTCCGCCAACTTCACTCCAATATCGGTTACACTCCTGTCTTTCATAAACAATCGTTGGATTTCAGTAATCGATATTCCTTATCTCATATAGAAGCTTATCTTTACTGATTATGATCTTCAGCATCGGTTTCGGTCACGGTTTCATTCAAATTTTAGGTGATGGACCGTCGTCCTTCAGATTTTCCGCTGCTTCGCAGTAGTCCGCATCCGGAATTCGATCAATCGGCACCGAGGTAAACTCCTTAGTCCAGTTATTTCTGATCGAAGCACTACTTAAACAGTCATTCTTTTCGTTATTTTTAGGTCAACTATTCTCCTTTATTCCTTAGTACACTCCTTAACAAATCACAAAGAAACTTAGCGCAGTTGTCTTTCAGAAGTTACAAAGACGCTACTGCAGTATTTTTGATTAGTATAAGTTTATTTATATCCTACCTATTTGTTAAAGGAAGTCGATTTGAATCACAAGGACGTCACATTCTTCTCTTTTTTCTTTTCCGTTCCTGTTTATGCCTAGTGAGTAGCGACTGAAGCGATATTATTTAGCCCTGAGTCTATAGTTGCTTCACCGATGCTGATCTCATCTCGAACATCGGAATGTGGTGATCCTCCTATAGAGAGTGATGAGGTTAGTGATGCATGAAGTCTATATAGTTCTTTGTCTAAATAATGTAAATGTTACAGCATATGTATGTTGTATTAACTGATTGTTCATTGCTGTTTGTAAGAAGAAGCTTGAAAGCAGAACAAGGCAGTGTTTTGGAAGTGCGCATTGTTGTAGACGCGTAAAAGCAGAGTTGCGAATTCTTCTTTTGAAACATATTTCATACACAGAGGAGTACTTTGCCTGAAGTTAGCTTAGCAATAGAAATCAAATATTCCGTGACTTAAGGACTCAAATTTGAAACGTACAGCTTTCATCTGGCTTTCTCTCATTGGAGATTAAAGCATTCACCACAGAAAGGACGTTTTTGTGAATTCATTTGTGTTCTTTTGAACCGAGCTTGCTGAGCTGATGCGAGGTTGGTATAAGGCCTTGATATTGTTGTTGTTGTAGTTGCTGGTGTTGTTGTTGTTGTTGTTGTCGTCGTCGTCGTTGTTATGGAGTCCCATTCCTAACAGTCCTAACAGCACGGCTCTGAGGAAGGCGAAATCGCCGAAAGGTTAACCATCGACCAGCAACGACAGCAACAACGACAACAGCAACAACAAGAACAACAACAACAACGACAACTTATATCAACCTCAAATCAGTTCAACAAGATAATTTCTGAAGAACTTATAAATAAATATGTCGATTATTTATGCCGAGGTTTATAGAAAGTAGATCTATTGAGTTATCTTAGATTTCTTTTAAGAATACGTTTATCCGTTTGCTTTCAAAATTCTGGTACAAAAGTGATAAGCCTAGCATGCTGAAGTTTTTAGGATGAACTGGATCTTTGTTAAGGTAGTTATTCCCTACCATATCAATCCCTTACAAGACCAAAGGAAACATACATAGTTGTTGCTGACGTTAGGTTAATGATTTCGCGAGAAGTCGTTGTTCTCTGATTTAAGCTTCCATGCTTTTTTTTTTCTTTACACATACCGTTATAGACTGATATTTGTGGTTTATCTAAGTAATGAACGCAAGAGAAGAAAGCCCTTAGCTTCATTATGTGTGGATGTTATCCTTTGTTTGTTTGCTTTTTCTTTTCCTTTGGATGTTGAACTTTAAAAAGGTACAATTTGTGGAGGTGTACTAGTTATGTGACATCCGATTACATGGTTCTATGTCTGTGTGTTGTGTCATGGCACTGCAAAATAATCGATTTACTTCCAGACAATGTTGCTAGTACTATAGAGTATCCATGTTGTACTCGCTGCACTTTTGCATTTATCAGTGGTCTTTTGTCTTCACTTGCAGCAAACATATGACAAAGTGCTTTTTATGATTTCAAAATAACTGGCTTTTCATCTTGTATGACTTGCGCCGCGTGTAGCGCTGTGGTCAGAGGCGCCCTGCAATACACAAGGGATCGATTCCCGCGCCCCTGGCTCACCAAGCTCTCCATCCATCCGGGGTCGGCAAATTGGTACCAGAATTATCTAGGAGGATAGCGGCACTGGCTCGATACATCGGTAGGCCACCGTGAGTCATTGTGAAGGCGAAATATCCATTCGCTCACCTCCAAACGATGCTTAGTGAAGTCGAATGCAGGGCGCATCCCTAAGGGATTGGCCAACACTGAGAGCTTTATTCTTTTTATCCTTTATGACGACTGAACTTTCCGCCGAGTACTGACGATGTTAAAGAATCGTCATCGTGTTTGATTTGCAATGTTGCTTTACTAAATAATGCTGTTTAACATGCACGATGTTTTGATGACGTCAGTGATTATGTGCAGACTTTAAAAAGTATCTGGCACTGATCGGATTTGCAAATTTGTCCCAGAAAATACGATACGAAGCAGGTAGAGCCCACTAGTAGTTGTGATGGATGTCCTGTACCGGGTGCTCAAAATTTGCGATTATCGGTTGATGCTACACAACAAAAAGAGGAAAAAGAAAAAGGTGTGGTTAGCGGTGGATTTGTTTAGTCACGACCGGTTCGATGACGTGTTTATTAGCGATGAGCGAGCGTTCGATCACCACCTGTGCAATACTCACTCTTTCTGCGTGATCATCAGAGAATTCCTCATAGTGACATTCTGATTATGATTCACATAGGGTTACGGTATATCGGATAGCGGTGAGACAAGTCGCCGTTCAACTATCAGCAGAATGGATATGGTGGAACTCAGTCGTGATTTGGAGGTGAAGAACAAGTATCCAGAACTGTACAAAATGATTGTTGTGAGTTAGATATCGATATTTGTCTTTTCACAGTTGTCATGTTTCATTTGGCTATTTTATGCCTTTCTATTTTATCCCGCTCTTAAATAGGCGCAGCGGCGTTTTGCCTCGATGGAGAATCGGGACAGTGCAACCGTTGGTCAGAGTACGAACCGCGAATCAACCACCAAGGAAGATGATTCGAAGCAGTTGTTGTACGCAGAAGCAATTGAGTTGCTAAAAAGATGTCGTAAACAAGAACGTCAATTACGGGAAATGCAAAAGAGCTACGATAATCTTCTTCATGTGAATAGACAAATAAAGGAGACGTACGTGAAGATATATGCGAAAGCTGAGCAAGAAGAGGAATATATCTCAAACATATTGCTGAAAAGGTACATTTTTTGCCCCTACTATTGCTTCACTCTGTTTTTTCTTTATGTTAGTTATAGTCTCCTTAAGAACATGAGGCTAATAATGAGATTTGCTTGTTTTTTTTTTGTTTTGTGTAGAGTGACCAACGTTAGGCCGATGGAAATGATATGCTACTTTAAAACATTTCCTTGAAGTCTTATTACAATCTCAGAAGTATCGTTGCTTTCGACACTGGAGGATTTGTTTCAAAGGGAAAGTGTGTACTCAAATAGCAGTTTCAGTCTTTGCTAGATAATGATATTTGCTGCGGTTACACGTATTTCGATCATATTGCGGGATTTTGTTTCTTAATTGATTTCGAAGAGCGCAGTGGTCGGAAATGCTCTGCAATACACATGGTATCGACGATCTCCGTGGCCCAGACCCACCATGCCCTCTATCTCTCCAGGATTGGCAAACTGATACCAGACTTGTCTTGAAGGATAGCATCATTGGCTCGATACGTAGGTGTGCCACCGCGAGTCATTGTAGAGGCCGGATATGCATTCAGTCACCTCCAACGATGCTTAATGAAGTCGAATGCATGGCGAATCCCTCAGGGGATTGATCACTGCCTAGAGCTTTATTCTTTTAATTCATTTCGAGAATATTTATAATGGATGCGATTACTTCGCTCACCACGAGGCAATACCAATTGGCAAGAGATGTTTCGATTTGGAATTATAACTTCATGTAATTTTTACAGGATTGGGGTCCTGTAAGGTCTCTGTTTGGTATGCGGTTTAGTATTAGTTTTGATTATGTAGTTTAAAAAGCACCTTCTATTATCGAAAACAAAACTTTCAGTTTTGCTATTTAACCAATCACAGCCGTTTCTTCTTCAGTCCTATGTTTTCGACTTTGATGTAAAATCATTCCATCAATGTTTAGGATTCAGAAGCTGAAAAATGATAAGGAGACATTGGCGCAAAAATATGAGCAAGAGGAGGAGTTTTTGACAAACGATTTGATGAGAAAGATTAAACAGGTGTGTAGAATTCGAATTATCTTGGTATTAAAATTCGTCTGTTTGACTACCTGAACTACATGCCTTCATAGTGATGCGGTATTCATAGTTTGAAAGTTGTTTTAATGCGCACTTCTATTTGGAAACTCATTTGTTACTATAAGTATTTTCGTATTCTTAAAATCATCGTATATTAAGACAGTTGGGCCACTTGTATTTCTTAGGTTGGCCAACGAACAACGCTTTTAACATTGGTAGGGATATCCGTAATTGCTATATTTGACTCGGGTGTTAGAATTTTTTTCGAACCATTGAGCGCTTAATTATGACTGTTAGATGGCTACACATCGAACCAATCAGTGAAAATGGGTTGATAGCTCACTAGCGGTGGTTACATTCGAGAGTAGTATGATCGAACACCGCTCTTTTTTCGATGCTCGGGAATATTGTTTCAGACTCGTGCATGTCCGCATATAACTAGGTTTATCATATCCAAGATTTTTTATATCTTGTTCTAGACTCAATCTCTTCTTGCTTTTTATTTTTGTTGTACACGTCACTGTTGTGAGCGTGTGTGGCGCAGTGGTCGGAGACGCCCTGCAATGCATGTGGGATCGATCCCCGTCCTCCAGGCTCACCAAGCCCTCCATTTTCCGGGGTCGGTAAATTGGTACCAAACTTGTCTAGGAGGATAGTAAAACTGGCTGGATACATCGGTAGGCCACCATGAGGCATTGTATAGGTCAGATATGCATTTACTCATCTCCATTGATGCTTAATGAAGTGGAGTGTCTGGCGCATCCCTCAGGGGATTGCTCAATGCCGAGAGCTTTTTATTTTTGCACGTCACTCTTAGTGATGGATAACGGTTTGACATCAGTGTTCTCGAATCTATCAGCATGATTTTGTTGGTTGTAAGTTAATATTTGGATATTGATGATCTAGATTCTCGATACGATTGGTCAAGAGGCGGAATGTTGTCTCGCAAAAGTGTATGTTAAACGCAAATCATTAGCGACCTAATACGCAAGTGGATCCAGTTGACAGCGTTATCTGTCTCTGCTGAGGTGGATATCTTCCGCATAAATGCGTATTTGCTAATTCATACACATAAATTCAGCGAAAGGTCTGCAATGAAATGATTAGTAAGGACATGGAAATAATTTCTTGGTCACTTATAACAAGTAATTTCCTCTTTAACTACGAAAGAGCTGTGGAAAACTTGTTCTGAACTGGATTGTTACGTTTCTTGACAGATTATCTTTGTAGCGAGGAGTTCGATGAGCTGAAAAAAAAACAGCTTCGCCAGCTTCTTCGATTAGAAGTCGTTATGTATAAGGAAAGATTGTGCACAACATGCCCAAAAAGTGTCAAACGTCAAAATGTCAGTGTCCTTCAAATCTCCATTGGCAATTGTTCATGGGTACCTGTCTGCGATGTACAGTGGAGGTTCATCCTTAGAGCAGGGTTTTAAAGGCCAACTAGTTTGATCCTTTGTGAGTCGCTAAGAGGGAAGTCCAAGTATTTAAGCATTTATTCGTAATGATTGATGGTAAATGTATAACTGGCTAGAATAAAATTGTGAGTAGATGACGTAAACATTGCAAATCTGGTCAGAAGTGGCAAGAACTTCTATTTGAAAAGATTGCAGATTTTTTTTTGTTTTGTAGAGAGTTTGTTGATTGTAAAATGATGCCTATCATTGGTTAGGTTCATTTTTCTCCGTTTGAGTTACAAACCGAACGCGATCTGCTAGAAGGAAATGTGAAAAATGAACAAGCTAATGTCATTGATGGACTCTTGACGACGATTCGTCGTATGGAGAGTGAAGTGGCAACTGGAAGAAGGGTGAACTCTTTGACTTTATCGTTATTCTCTTAATGCTTCATATGAGTACTTGAAACATGGAGATTCCTACTTCGTTTTCTTCTTCAGATACCAAACAAATGTTTCTTCACATTTCGACTAGAACGCTGTTGAAGTCAAGTTCCTTGATAAAGCTGAGAAAATGCGTTTTGAAATTTGTCCTTTTCCACTAATACCTGTTCAGAATATGGACCGAATGCGTAGAGAAAAAATTGATCAGGAAAACGCTCTTGAGCACGAGCAAGAGCTATTATTCAACACGCTTGGAAAACAGATGGACCAACTCAGTCAGGAAAAAGAGGCATGTGTTTTTTCCCTCAGTATTTCGACGATATTGCACGTAGCACTTACTTGGATAGTTGGGCGATCCGTCATCATGGGTAGAGCGAGCACCAGAATGCTTTCCATTAGTTTCATTTTCTTACCATCGTCGTCCTTGGGTGCGAATTTGCTTTGAATATGATGACGTGTACGAGTGTCATTCTCTGATGTATAAAGTTTGTTGCCACCAGTACAACTGATTTATTTCATCTGCAGACATGTCTGCTCGTCTTACAGGTTGTCGTCCTACAGGATGGTTGCTTCTACTTGGGGTCCATTACGCAGTCTTTCCGTCAGTTTTTTTAACTGCTGTTCTTATTATAGACCGACTTAGCTATGTTTCGCCATCGATTTATGGTCTCCTGCATCCTGGTTGTCGAAATTGAGGTAGCTTTGGCAGAAATTTGCCATTGATACATATGTCGTTCTGTCATCAATCCAGTGACTTTACTATCCGCTGTATTTCGTCAATAAACCATTTGGGCGAAAAAGATATCACTTTCTTAGGGACTTTTTTTTCATTGAGAATGGTAGAGGGGTCGGTAAAAATGCTGTATTTTCGTGATGTAGTTACGATAACTGTCGGCTAAAGTTCATATACAGGACGAGTCGTTGGCAAACGTTGATGCAACTATGTCAACACTATCAAATCGTTTTTTTACAATCGACAAAGGTAACTTTCAGGTGGTATTCCCGATGGACTGTGACCCTCCACAGCGTTTAAATGTGTTCCATGCAACGAAGTCCTTGTCGGAATGCTGCTTACTCATCATTTCGCACCTCATACAGTGTTTTTCATACGCGCTGTAAGTAATCTATTCTCGCTGGGCTATGATCGTGGACACTTTTATATGTTCCATTCTGCAGAAGAGGATACCCGTCATCAAATGTGCTTGATATGCGCCATAGCTAATCTTCTTTAAGAGCTTGAGAGCACACTCAGATAGCAAATCGAATGATAGTTATGAAGATCCTTTCGATCGCTCTTGTTGAGCGGGAGATCTTTTCTTTTTAAGGTAAGATTTCATATAGGTTGGAGCAAGTACACGTAATTTATAACTTCCCCATCAAAGGAGGTCGGCTGTAATATTACAGAGTGGTAGAGCTTCGACTGTCTTCATGCTTTTTATCGCATCTCGAGCTTTAAAGGAAAGAATCCGGAAATCCGGAACAATTTTTTCTATTGCGGTGATTTCCGATGGAGATTCTGAGTCTTCGTTGGGCACTGCGAAGCAGAGAATATTGATTCAGAATTTGTTCGTGGTTATCATGACGGGTTCCGATCTTCGTTCTTCACATCCGGTAGTGGAGCATCATAGTCTGCTGTGTCTCGACAGCACTTCTTCAAACTTCGTTTTTGAGCAGCTTGCAATAAACTTTCCCGTCTCTATCAGTGTAGGTCCTGATCCTGAGAGCTACAGCTGACGTTTATTGCCGGATGTGGCAGGTGTTTTGTGGCAGGATCACTCTTCACTTTCCTTCTTTTTGAGCAACTCCTTATTGTTGATGGAAATGCAATTTGAATTTGTCTGGGAAACAGGCGATTTTGAAACAATTTTTCGGTCGTCGGACAACCAGCCTGTAATCTTCGTTTGCATCTTCATTGGTTTCGCTGTCATATGAGGAACCGTTTAATGGAGCCGTCGTCATATACTGGGTCTTTATTTTTTCTTCTTCTGCGATGTAGAGTTCTTTTCCGTGTACGATTGAATCGATGTTTCTCGAGAAGGGTTGATCGTATCCAGTGCAGATTGATAGGATTACGTGAGTGTCAAGCCGACACCGTATTGTATTTATAGGAATGTGATCAGTCTTCGTACGAGTCTCACCGTTATAGCGACGCCTATAGTCAGCGGTCACTTTCTTCTGACAGAATGAATTTATATGTGATAAGCGTGTCATGAATAGGAGTCCAGGAGGACGGTTTTTACACTTATTTCGATTTCGTCTTCAAAATTTTCCGATCTTTTGTTGCTGTCACTGACCATCTAATTCTGCGCTTCAACTGAACCGGTGGATGAGTAGTAGCTGGTGATATTGGTCTTATGAGACTAGGGAGCTCACAAGTTGAAGATTAGAGGGATGGTCAAGCGACCTCCTGCGAAAGGATCTGTTGTGAATGCATGATTTGGTTAATGATATGGTGGACGACATGACCAATGCCACCTACACTTCAAGACATATTTTTTTTACGCGAATGACAAAAATGTTGTCGATCACTTGTTGTGTCTCGGTTTTACAAGATTTTTTTGTATGGACGACCATATGGAATTCGGCATGATTTTATCCCTCAAGAAGAACGTGAAGATTCCTTCCTAGGCGGACTATTCTGACATTTTAGTTGCAGAGCATGAAGCAATCTCCATATCATATCGTGAGCGTGTTTGTTTGGTCCAGTTCCAGTGACGTCATGTACAGCCCCAGATTTGATCGCCTCTCACCGGTTGTCTCACCGCCCGATATCGTTGGTGGGAGTTCGAGTTTGCTGTGTACTGAGGCTGTTTCATTGTTAGTTGGGTAGTTCATTTTGCTCTGGAGATTTGACGTAGCCTTGCTACAGTGTCTTAGGGCATTCAGAGATAGCCACTGGCGCTTGCGGATCGGAAGAAACTTTTATGTCGGTTACGACTCTTTTAATTGGTTAATTCGGTCCTCCAACCAGTTGATTTGGACGCGACATTAGGTCAAATGTAAACACCAATGTAGAAATTAAAATTAACTGATCAATATTTTGACAAGTCCACTTCCATGTGGTCCCATTTTTTTTTACAATGCTGATTTTTTTGCTTTCTAATTGGTTTAAAATTGTAGAAAGATGCAAGCTAGTCTCCAGAAGGCATATTTAAATGGTTTCATTGATGACGACGAAGTTATTGGATCTTTAGTCAACCAGAGGTACGAGTTATAATGTTGTGTCCAGTATCTTTATATACTTAACTGTGAGTTTATAACCATAATAATGCTGAGAGATTTGCAAAACTCCAGACCGCAGGTGTCTGCGGTGGGGAACGAACGCGCTATTACCCTTTCCGGGGTCTAGCGCATTCACCAGCATGCCATGAGAGTCCTACTTTATATAATTATACACTTAATTGTGTATTAACTTAACTACACTTGTACAGTCTACCTTGTCTAGATACTTAACTATGTGTTTATAAACATAAGGATCTGCATGGTGTGGTGGTGAATGCATTAACCCCAGGAAAAATTATTAGCATGTTCGATCCCCACCACGCACACCTGCGATCCGGCGTTTTGCAAATATCTCAGCATCATTATGGTTGTATTTCACATAATACCCTTCCGTGAAAAGTTGTAGTAGGCAGCATATAAAGAGTTAACATTGTGAGTTTATATTTAGAGCAACAATGTGAAATTGTATTTATTCGTGTAGTCCATACTTATGACGTTTCTTGGCAATGTCTGTCATCATCGATAAATGATATCTACCATGCTGTTCTTCTTCTCTTTTTACAGTGACAATAATGACCGATTCCCAGTAGACAGTGCGAATCGCAGTGGTTCTGAGGTGGCGAGACTGCGCTCGCAGCTCAAGCGAGTTGAGCAGCAGTTATCCGAAATGCGAGAAAGAGATGGAAACAGTAAGTGGCAACGTATTTTTCTTCTCCTGTTGCCATTTTCTTCCTCTTTTCTCTGTTTCTTCTCTGTTTTATTAATACCTTCCGTGCTAATTCTCCTCCTTTTTTCTTTCTTTCGTCCATTCGTTTGTTCTTTCATTCTTTTCCCTTTATTTCTTTCCCAACTTTATTCGTTCTTTTTAATTCTTCATTCTGATCTTCTTCCTCATTCCTCTTCTTCTTCTTAATTTCTTTTCTTTTTAACCTCCTTATCTACTTTGATCGATTTCTGATTTATTCTCATTTTTCGCTTCCTTATCACAAAACAATTTTTTAGAAGCTGCTCAAATTCGTCAACTTGAGGATGTCATCAGTACGTTACGAAAGGAAAAGAACGAGATGTCAAGGTAGTTTCTCTTATAATTTTTTACAGTTCCCTTTTTTATGGTTGTTTTATCGTCATTTCTTTCTATCGTTACTTTTTGCAACTCATTTATATATAATTTTATCACTCGTACAACTTCTAAGTTCGCACTCATTACCTTCTGCTTCTGCTGTCATCCTCGGATTTCAGTGGCCGCCTTCAATTTTTTTCACTTTTTCGTATCTTTCGCTAACTTTTCAAGATTCTATTCAGTTTCTGGCACGTCTTCTAACGATTCGTTATCACTGTGTCATCCACAAAGATCTGCGTATTTGCGTGTACGGCGGGCTTCCACCCCTGGAACCCTGAAGTAGTTCTACTAGAACATTCAGGAATTTTCACCACATGCAGTCGCTGGCTTCTATGCATTGGGGAGTTTCTCTCAAACAGATTTAGTACCAATTTGTCTATCTTGAAGGGATGAGGAGATCTGGTTGTTGGGACGGACATGGTCGAACCAGCGGTCATGCATGTATTTCATCTGTCGCCCACTGTGCATCCCATGTACCGTTTTTCGCTATATCTTTAATACCTTCATTTGTGCGTTATCCATTCGTGGAGTCTCTTCGGCTTTCCGGCTTGTTCAAATCTTCCAAAATCTTGTCGTTGTTGTTGTCGTTGCTGTTGGTGTTGTTGGTCGATGGCTGACATTTCGGCGATTTCACCTTCCTCAGAGCCGTGCTGTTATGAGTGGGACGCTGTTATGAGCTCCAGAACAGTTGAAGTCCTTACAAGGAGTCCGTCTGATAGTTCTCAAACGTTTATGCATATATTTGTTTACATGAAAGCTTTCCATTGATCGTCATTAATAGCGGAAGGACGTCTGCGATCTTTCTCATATTCAAGGCCAGCCAACATCATACTGCTTGTTCGTTAACACTTCTTTGGTCCTAAGGCCCATAGAGCCGTTTGCGCTACATTACATCTGTATGAATTCGTTGCAGTGGATTTATGTTGAATTTGCTGTTCAGACAAATATATCAAAAGCACAATTTATGTTACAAATCAGTTGTACTAAGTGAAACTGCATAAAACGTACTTTACAACTGTTTTGCTATGCAATAATACAGCAATCGAAAAAGAAAGCATTTACTAAAACATCGACGAGAACAATTAAATACGAAGTCGGACATTAATTTTCGAGCGGCCTAGTAAAAATGAAATAACGTTTGAAGAAAATTGTTTGTATCACTTCGGCGATAGGGGAATGGCATTGACGGTTGTACATTCCATAGGTTCCGTATTTTCGTTCTTATTTGATTATTACAGTCCTTAATAAGTGTTTTCAAGTTTTATTAACCCAATAATTCGTCCAGAATTTTCCCATTGGGACAATTTTACACTTTTTTATTCATTTTTGGAAGCATTGTTCTACATCTGTTCGCTTGCTGTTTTGTTTTCATAGGTGTGTTATTTTTAGACAAGCAACTTTCATTCTTGGATTTTGCAGGAACGTTGAGATAGCAGTGTCGCGATTTTCTACAAAAGTGGACTCCATGACTTCACTCATTCGGCCTGATCTCATGGGTCCACCTTGTGTACCTCAACACTCAACATCTCGTACCACCGATGGCAATGGTATATTGCTTTCTTTTCGGTTATTTCCTAAATGAATAAGTTACATGTTTTTCATGGGATATGAGGATCATTTTGGATAGTTTTTATTCTTGAAATAACTTAACTGTGAGGATCGTTGTAAGGAATTTGATTGAAGAGACTAAGTTTTCCCATTAGAGCAAGCTTACTTTGGCAATACCATAAGAACAAGTTACGAGCATTTTGATAGGAAGATAGAATCAATTAGGCATAGTATTTTCGCATATTTTGGTCTCTTTTAATGATTTTTACCTGACCAAAATGTAGTACTACAACTAGGTTTTACTTGTTCGTTGAGCTTATCAAAACCAGTGCTCATATTCGTAATGAAACCAATAATGACATAGTTTTACTATTTGACAGTGATGTTTACTTACAATGAAAGTACTCTTTTTATACTAGAGTTTTCTCACTATTACACTTTCTAAGAGCAGTGATTGGAGGCGCTCCTGCAAAACACGCGGTCTTTGGTTCGATTTCATACTGAAGCCACACCAAACCAAACCACTTCATTCATCCGGGGTCGGCATATGGGTACGATACTTGTCTGGGGGACTAGAACACTGCTGATTTGATATATTGGTAGGCCAGCTGTTGCTTAACCTAAATTGAGCGATCACCTCTAAAATACTTAACGAAATAGAATGCACATCGCATCCTTAAGGGATTGATGAAAGAAGAACGCTTCATCCTTTACTTATTATTTTACAGTTTCCGATATGGATGACAGCAGCTCACGTGGGTCGCTTTCACAGTCAGACTTCAGCATGAATTAGTAAGTATATTAGCCTTATGAGTTTTTGAGGTTTGAGTTTTTTCGATTGCCATTTTGTTAACTCCAAAACTTGTAAATTTCAGGTTTCCGCTAGGCTTTTATCTCTTAGAATTCATATTTAATACGCTTTGTTAGCTTTATGTGAGTGTGCATTCAGTTTTTGCTGTTTCTTCTTCATTAGGTTTTCCCCATGTTCTTCGCTATCTAGACATTCCTATGGTTGAGTCATCGTTTATAATTGTTACTCTTATATTTGTTTTGCACCTTCTGGAACAACTCAGCTGCTCAATCGCTGTTTTGCCAACAGCACTTTAGTTTAACTGGTTATGATCGCCAGTACGCGTCTATCGTGAATTGTACTACTCTTATATTGTATAGTACATCTCAGCGCTAATTTTAGCATACTGGTAATGATGGCTTGTGTGGAAGCAAGAGAAAAGTGGTTGTAGCACTTTTCGTTGTTTCACAAGGTCACTTATTGGTATAGTTATCTGGTTGCGTACTCATCAAATCAATCTTATTTGTGAAGTATTCTATACTCATATTTCGTTGGTAACAACTATCACGATTTGGACGAAACGGGATTATGCTGCCCATCTACTACCCTAATTTAGTTTTGGAACCGAGTGCTTATGTCCTGTAGTTTGTCATTGCTGCGAAGCGTAGAGTGAGTGTTGATGTCTTAGCCCTTACCATTTAATTAGCCAGCTTTCTTTGACTTCTATACCTCAATCTGTATGCAGTACTTTTATTTTTTGTTGGATTCTGCAGTATATGCAGTCAGTTTGCATGAATTATGAGTCTCCGAAACATCCATTGCTGTCGTATGTGATTCTAACTGCGGGCTGTACTGAAATGTAAAATACGGTTTTGCTCCACTCCAGTGTGTATTTGTTCATTAAACCGTTGCATATTCAGTGTTTTCGTATGTAGTAATGATGAATTGTTTCTTATCATTAAGTGCTCGAAAAATCGTATACTACCCGTGGCCAGTTATGCGCAGACTCAGTGAGATCGATGTATTTGAAAAGAGAAAGTTCAATGGATATCATTCTGAAAGTTTCTTATCGTGAAGAAACAAAGCGTTGAAAAGAACTATGAGCTTCATATTTCAGATCCTATTTTCACGTGGTTTTGGACACATGTGATAGTGCTAAATTAGGAAACTGGTTCCATTATTTGAAGGGTAGCAACAAAAATAACATGCTTTCGATGTGCTTTGGAGTGGTGCTGTTTTTTTCCTTCTCAATGGAGAACTTTTTTTCAAACCATATTGATGAAATGTTTCCTTTAATGAAGGTCGAATTGACGGAAATTAAGCAGAACTTGAGAAGGTCGTCCAGTCTTGTGTGTGAATTCTGACGCTGAACAGAATGTTTACCAACAAAATTTCATTGTCAGTGTTATTCGTATAAGTTATGAATACCACGTTTTCTACTTTGCGTGATGAGTGACATTTTCTGCATAATAGTCGTCTTGATGATGATTTTCGGCCAGTATCATCGATCCACTATGTTCAATGGTTCGATTCAGGTGTAATGTATAATTGTTCCACAATGGCGTTCACGTCATACGATGACCTCGACTGGTACTTCGAGTCTATCTGATCATCTGGCCGTCACATTGTGTTCCAGTTACGAGCGCGACAGTTAACACCCTTATATATAAGAGGGGCGCTACAAACGAAGCAAAGTGGGTTAGCAAGGTGGCTGGCTCAAAGTAAGCCAAGGTTGTACCAACGGTGCATTATCGCACAACTTGTGTCGCACTCTTATAGCGATCTTTTCTTATTAGTCTATCATTATTCATTACTTCCAAGTATTCGAGGTTACGAAGTGGAAATCCTTAGTAGTACGATTTCGAGGTTCACCAAATGCTCGGATTTCAACAATGCAATAATGAGTGCAATTGTTTTCAAGGACTGCATGAAGAACTACGTTGTATTTGCAGAAGTTGTCCATGATAGTTCTTTACATACTTTCTTAAACCCTGGTCAGTAAGATTTTCCAGATTCCGTTAGCTACAACAGTCGTTTTCGCTAGCGTAACCTTAGCTTTCGCAACATTGCGGCTATGATTTTCACCTTAGCAACGCCTCCGATGATCAGGAACCGGTTTGTAACGATGTATGTTACATATGTTGATGACCACTCGATAAGCTTGAGAGACGGCAAATAATTAACGCCGTTCCAACTATTCGACCTTGAACGTCTATTCATCTTACGACAGGTTGTTGACCTTTCATGTCCAGGAATCGTTGGGATCCTTTCCTGTTCATAATCGATTCTTTTCGTTAGCTTTGTATCACATATCACAAAAAATCTTTTTTTTATTCAAGTCGTTGACTTAGTGAAAGATCAATTTAAAAAAAATCTGTAACCTATTCTTGTCCTTAATCCATTTACATTTTTTACGCTAACATTTTTGACGTCGACGAATCTTCTGGATTCGTATTTGGTAATGTCATAGTTGGTGAGCATATTAGTGGCGTAGTCCCTGGATACAGCTAGTGTACTGCGTGGGGTGGATTTTCGCATCTAAATTCTTTCTATGTGGTCTTCTTGATATAGTCGTTTTGAACGCTTTCGCATGTCGAACACAACTAGTTTTTTGTCGCATTTATGGCTTTTCGACTCGGTTAGGATCGTGCTAAACTGTTCGCATAGTTCGTCCGTAATTTCTCGAATCTTTTTCCGTGGGTGTGCTGCAATGAACGATTTCAAGTACTCTTTGTCTAGGACAGCTAGTGATCTCCGACCGCATCTTACCCCTCACTTTCATTATAAAACTTTGGAAACAACGTTCTTTACACTATATATTCAATGACGATTTTCGGACCAAATATAATGTTGAAATTGCGAATCCTGTTTGTTGCTTCATGTTCCAAACTGAATTCGAACAAGAATGATCAGATTGGTTTCTTTTGTTTTTTACATAATTAGCCTAAATTGAAGGAGGTTGAAGCAAGGAAGAGAAGAATCACTACGAAGTTTAGAGTAAATTGATGGCTTTGAAACCATGGAACATTTTCTTCAAGGTCATGACGTCAATGAAGAAACTGTACATTAACAACCTAACAACTGAGTTCTACTTTTTTGATCATCATTTTTGCTAACTAATGTCTGTCTAGTCCAGGTAAGGAAAATAGGAATATTTAATAAGTTACGCAAAGCATACTGGGTGAAAATCACTGGTGTTAAGATTGTCGACACCAGAGCGAAAATTATGAAATAGAATTACAGTTGAGTTTCTCTGTAAGTGGAAGACAAGGTTACTTTAACGATCCCTGCTACGCTTGCAAAGCCTATTGAAACAGAAAATAAATGTATTCGCAGAATTCGATTACTGTGGAGCTTTGTCTAATTAACAGGTTTCTCTCTTAAATTTGCATGGTGAGGAGTTGTATATTTTCTATATGTGCAAAAATATTAGGAGTCAAACAAAAAATTATTAATTAGTTGAATACTTAAGTTCTTCGTGATTCAAGTGTAAATGATAGTTGTAGTTTTTAGGGAATATTTAATACAATACGATTAAAAAGCCGTTCACATGGACGTCTGCATTTACGATGTAGATGTTTTTCGTCTCTTTTATAGATGTATTGCTGTTTGTCCGATAATAGAACTCTGCTAAAGATTTAGCACAACAGAATAGTTTCAAATCTTAAAATAAAACGCACATGAAAGACGAATGTGTATTCGTAAAGGAACATTGACAACATACAGATTTTTTGGTCCTTCAATATTTTCAGATATTTGAAGTCTTCCAGTAGAGAAGACTCAATGAATCAATGATGCTCTGCAACAATAAATTCACCGATAAGTCGTACTCTACACGTTTACCGATGTGGATTCTGAAGGACATCCATCCATCACCGTCAATATGAGCTGTGCTGACACATTGGACACAATGGTCCCGACGGTGTTGCAATCATCCAGGCATCCATCCATCCATTGGCGGCGACGGTACCGTAGACTAGTCCACGCCAGTAGTGTTCTTCCGCTGAGCGGCGACACAGCGTATCGCAGCCGGCCGCAAATTTCCTCCGCATAAGGGCACGAACCGTCATCGTCACATGTTTCGTACGTTCGACCTAGATTGAATCGCGACCATTACTCGATGTGATGACTACTGACTACGTTGTCCACAGTTCTATCATCCTGATCTGGTCGAATTTGTACAGATTTCTCATGGTCTTTGTCTTGAACTATTCAGTTTTTCTGCGCATTTTTTTCTTCCGCTAATTAACAAAGCTGTTGTTATTCTCACCTACATAGTTCTAGTAGTAGATTAAGGGTAATAAGAAGTTTTCTTTTTTCTTGTATGTGCCAGTCGAATGGTGAATATTGACATATTTCCTATACTAGACGTAAACAGCGATAAAATGAACACAATTTTCAGCTGGATTCATGTCCTCAAACAGTAGCGCTAGGAATCGGCGACGTCTCCAGATGGTATTTGAGGAACAGGAAAAAGCCGCCAAAATGGCGTCTACAGCTACTGCATTCATAATGTATGACTATTTAAATATACAACGTTTTCTGGAGTAGTCCTAATGCTTGGTTTTTGCTTATAAGGTTTTGATAACGTCTCTGGGTCTAGAGTGAAATTTTAAACCAAAAAAGCGAATATTGATATACCTGGTGGAAAATTGAAAGCAGTCTAGGCATAAGATATTTCGAAATAGTTTTATGAAGTACCTACATCATAATATTAACAGCTTATGTGTGAAAAATTATTTTTTTAGATATATCAACATTCAAAAACGTACACTCATTTGATTTTTGGTGCAGCCAATCAATACTTCCTTACATTGTTAAGCTAACACGAGATTGTTATAAAGTTTTATTCGGCTCATATTTCGTTGTCTTCCTCAAAGTCTGATTGACTGGAGTAGATTGTCCAGAGTCGTTCATCTTCGCGATATGGGGTCTTCGTTGCTAGCATCGAGTCGAATCCGTTGCAGTCGAGCAGCGCACGATTTTCTTTCTCATTCGAGGTTCTTCATTCGAGTGGTCCACCATTCAACGGACTCGAGTTGATGCGACAGCGAAGGCCCCATATCGCGAGGACTAACGGCTGTGGACAATCTACTTAGGTCAATCCGGCTTTGAAGAAGAGGTTGAAGTTGAAATGCTAGGTAAACAAAACTTTGTAGCATACTCGTGCTAGCTTAGTAATTGAAGAAGGCTTTATATATGTAGATGAATAATTATTCTTCAGAAGGTGTACTAGTTCGATATAGTTCGATACAGGTACGATCTGAGCACTAATTTTCCAATTATATTCTCCATCAGTCGACGTCTATCGAGAATTTTGATATATCGAATGTGGTAATGTCAGTTGTGTGACCTTAACATTCACAATGCAACGCGTAAGAAACTTATTTGCTTTAGAATGATTAGAATGAGAACATTCTCCAATGACTGTTGTGAAATCGTCGATGTTTGTCTACAATGATTGATATAATCCGAAATTTTGGTACCTTAAGATGCAGGCAAATGAGCAGTACAAAATTTCTTTCTTAGTGATTTGTAGCCTTCCTTGTATTTCCCAACAAAGCTTCTCATTATAATGGGAAACTGTGTTAAATGATGATTTTCAAAAGGTAGAATGATGTTTTTTAGACGAGCATTTTTACAACGTTCCATGAAGGAATCTTGGAAAACGAAAGATTTTTAACAGCCATATCGTTTAGAAAGGCGTTACAACTCGTTTTCAAATAAAACCTGGTCCTAACTTCTTATAACCCTCTCTGATTCTGGTTCATGAACGAATATATTATAATGTATAATTCACGCTTAAATTCCATACTATATTTTGAGTAATCCACTCACACAGATCGAATAAGAATTTGAACAGAATCACTAGTCATCCATTTTATTTAGCAAAAGGAATGCTCAGAATCCACGAAGGAGAACAGGAGTCTTTTTCCATATGATAATGTGACTTATTGTTTCCTTTGGTTTAAAACTGCTTAGCAAAGGGTTAATTGTGCGAATATTCTCAACTGATTTCCTTAATCTAAGGGATCTCTCGTCAGTTACTAGCGATAACATGTTAGATATCGATGAGAAGCATTGATATATAAAATTTCCTTTACGGCTCATGTAGCGCAGTGATTAGAGGGAGTCCTATGATACACACGTGGTTCCTGTTTCGATCCCCTCCCCTGGGCTTACCAAGCCTTCCATCCTTCCGGGATCGGTGAATTGGTCCCAGGCATGCACTGAAAAGGTTGGCAGCATTGATATCGTATATCGGTAGGCGACCATGAATCATTGTATAGGCCAGATATGCAATGGATCACTATCAACGATGCCTGGTGAAGTCGAATGCATGGCGCATCCTTGAGGGATTGATCAACATTGAACGCTTTATCCTATAGCTTTTGTCCTCTTAGACGCAAATTGATTCAATGAATGGACACCTTGTTTCTGTTTTCGTGGATAAAACAAAAGTTTCTTTGCGTGTATAATCTTAATGCATACCTATTTAGGTATGATTGCGTTTAAAGAGATTGTACAATCTGTGACAGTTCTACTGCCTTGTAATCCTATAATCAAATCGCTGGAAAATATTTGCTCAGACATCATTACGACTACATAGGGAGAATTCCATTTGACATAAGTGGTAAGGCAGAACCAGAAACCCACGAAATTCTTTTAAGGAACATCAAGACGCTTTCTTAAAAATGTTTCTTAAATTGGAGTTATGGGGACTAAACGGAACACCTACCGTCCTTTAAAATTTCCTCACAATTCATAGTTTCTTCTTAACTGTGGTAAACCATATGTTCAATTTGACACTGCTATGAGATATTTCAAAAAGCCGACTCCCTTTACCTATTGTAAGATTGATCAGAACTATTTCATTGATAACCTAGCACGATGTCGATAAGAAACTTTACTCGGCTAATGTTTCTGTTCTTTCACCAGAGCCGGGTTGATCTGAGTCGATTATCCACAGTTCTTCCTCTCTCTGACGAAGGCATTCGTGTTCGCATCAAGTCGAATTCAGTGGAGGACTGCTCGAATGACGAATATCACTGGGCAGTGCTCTTTTATACAGAACGGCGGTTGTTGATAGTGATTGTTTGTTGACAAGGACTTTTTTTGAACAATACATTTTGTAGCAGTCGGTGTCGAATGTTGTACCTAATTCGAGCGGTACCCCACTGAATTCCACTCGATGCGATCACAAATACCCTAATCGGAAGGTGGAAGAAATGCGGACAATCGACTCGAGTCAATAAGGCGAAGGGGTGCAAACGTTAGCCGAGAAAAACAACTTTGATTTTTGAAATTCCAAATCTAATTTCGGCATCTACAAACGCCAATAAAGCGTTTGGGGGACACCATCGTCTTCTAATGGACAAAAAAACCGTTTGTCCAACTGCTTTCGTTTTCGAAATATGATCCTCGCCAAAAAAACGTGCACAAAACACATTTAATGGGCTCACGATAAGTTCTAGATCGTGATAAAATGGAATAGATTCTGTCTCTGCAGGCAAAGATTTGTAACTCGAATACCTTTTATTTCAATAATAAAGTTCACACTGAGCTGAGATATTTTTGACTCAAAGTTGAAAGCGGCCTTCTTTTCGCACTGTATGAGTGCAAATCAACTCACTTCGATCACTAAGTGTTAAGGATCATCAAATTGGTTGAATGTATATTTGCTACAGTGGCTTGCAGTATTCTAGCGATATATGATGTCAGTGTTTTTATTCTCCCAAACAGGTCTCCCAACAATTTGTTGATGTCAGAGAGTTGCGGAATGACGTTAGTTAACCTAGAAGGCATGATCGAACCTACGGCTACTATTGCAGGGCACCTCTAACTACTGCAATGCACGCTGTCCTTATATGGCTACAAGTAATCTTTCCACAGTAAGTGTAAAAAAACGAAAGAAAAGAAATCGTGCTTCTCTACGTGAAATTTATTCTTAAGTGCAATAAACTAGTCAAGTACTGTAAACATTAATTTTCTTACAATAATGTGCTGCATTCTATTGCTTCTCAATCAGTTTGCCCAACGATCATGAGAGCTATGCCGCAGATATGCAAATAGCACGGAGAGAGAGAGAGCGGAAATTAAGGAGGAAAAGGAAAGGGATTGTTTTGGTTGTTGACTTTATTACCTATTCAGTGCTGTTAATGGTCTAGAAAAACTTCGCAGAACATCTGCTTATGACTTCAGTAATTCTGAGCTTGCAGGTCAATTTGCTTCTTTGTACTGCCGGTCGTTTGGTCGAGTATGTTTCATCTACTTCCACTGTCAGCTCCAACGTGCACATCAACAGGATTCGATCCATGGAGTGATTTCACCGACTTGTGAACGCCAAGTTGGCTATGTTGAGCAGCGATCCTCACTCGAGTGAACGTGACAGTAACTCCATGTAGCATTATTCCCAATACAGGCATATTTATAACTGTTCACCGTATTTATCCTATTTTATGCTCCTCTCGAATATTATTGCAATCTCCCTCGTCAATTGAACTTGTATTAATTGTCAGGCTTGCAATAATTAATCATATAATTTATGACGGCTATTCATCGTGTAACAACTATTCAACGTCTACAGTTTTTATAAATCGGGTTGATTCGCGAGAACCGAACTATTTATTATCGCGACTGTAGATAGATCTCCTTGAGACTCTCATTAATAAAGTTTCTTAAAGAATTTTCGTCATTATTAAATATATGAGGACGAAAATGTAGTGAAATAGAACAAATGAACGAAATTTATTCGATTTCAAAAGCCGACTTCCATTCAAATTTGGCATTGATCAACAAGTTATTTTCGTCTTCCGAATTGTTCTTGGTGAACTGATTCTTGGTTGTTAACACAATTTTAGTTCTGAATGACAAACGACTCTGCGAAATTGGCTCTTTACTTACTTGGATATGGGCAAATAGCTATACAATGCCCTCGAAGTCAGAATTGCAACGTAGACAACACGTTCTCTGATTCTCTCCTTAAAAATTTTACATATGCTTGTTGAAGTCGACATAGTCAATAACTCAAGCCACACTGTAGGATAAGTGATACTGCATAAGAATGGCACGCAGCTGCAACATAAGGCGCGATCAAGTCATTATTCATAAGAAGGGCAATAACTTCTCGCAAATGATGTACGTGTAGTACAATGTTTCAACCTTTATTCACTGTCTGTTCTCTTCTCAGAGCTATTATGGAGAATACATCTCATAAGGATGCTAAGATATGAGCAAAACACGGAACCTCAAGTGCGCTTCATACTCGCGATTACCTCTATCTGAGGCTGACTGGACCAAGTGAGGCCCTCGCTTTCCCCTTCTATCAGCCAAATTTTTCTTTACCCTATCGCTGCTATTGGCAATCACCCGTCAACGGGAATGATCTAGAAAGCATATATCAGCTTCGAACACAGTGAAGCTGAAGAGGCAATCGAAATGACAATTATGTGAGCCCCCTGAAAGGGTAATTGCTGGTGCAAAGCGCACTCGAGATTTCAAGTTTTGCTTATATCTCATCATACTTATGATCGTATTATTGTTTAATCTGCATGTGGTTA
Organism: Angiostrongylus vasorum; assembly: GCA_018806985.1. Lineage (NCBI taxonomy): Eukaryota > Metazoa > Nematoda > Chromadorea > Rhabditida > Metastrongylidae > Angiostrongylus > Angiostrongylus vasorum. The sequence continues at coordinate 190,253 of JADANN010000110.1, read as the reverse complement.
TCGAAGCCTGTTTGGTAGCGGATTATAACAACACTGTTACAGTGCCTTCATTATTGTAAGCAATCCTGTTAACGAAAAACTAACAAGTTTTGTCCCCACTGTTTCTGCTATACAAGAAAAAAAGCGCTCGTGCTTGTTGTGAATATAAAATGAATCAACAAAGAACGTAAAATCTTTGTTAACTTTAAAATCAACTTTCGCATTCCTTTTATATTAGCCATTTATTAATAGCACTTCCTCTTAAACTATCTATGGCTTGCAGTTGAAGTTACCTTTTCTTGATGGTAACTCCAATCGCTGGATAGAATTTGTCATGTCATTTACCAATATAAACATTGTTTGTTAGGAAATAGGAAATACAAAGTGGCAGTCATCATCCCAATATTGGGTGAGTGCAGCAGAGAAAGGCGCTTGAAAGATCCCTCAAGCCGCTCTCTTCCTACTGCTTAACTCCGAAGCTAAGTCGTTCAACATGTTGATTTGCTTACCTAGATAGATATAACTGGAGCATTCGGAGACATTCCGTTGTGCGTCAATGGGACATACGAGTTCATCAACGTCGTTTTTTGTGTGATTTGGTCGAAGACAAAACCAATCTTTCCACAGGCCTTATCAAAGTTGGCAAACACTCGTTTCGCTTGGCTAATGTTTGGTGTTACAAAAACGATGTTATCAGCAAAGGGAGGGGTGGTGTAATTGCCGACCATCGATTTCCCACTCCTATGTTGTCCCATTCCAATCTTCGCATGACATTCTCGAGGGTGGCGGTAAATAATTTTGGCCAGATTATAACGGTTTGTCTAACCCCTCTTTTTACATAACTGCTGCCTTTTTTCGCCTTAAGATCTTTTTCTATTGCTACTTGCAATGATTTGCAAGTTCGCACATAGGTTGGTGGTTGAATATAGCTTCTGCGTCCTAAGCTTTCATAACGCTATAATGAAGATGTTGAATATGCCGATCGTATTCCTCGCCAATATTTTGAAGAACGGTATCTTTCGAAGAGCCGTCTCATGAGTTGAATAAAGCCCAACTTGCTGTGGCTTTAGAACTAAGTTTTTTTTAAACTCAGTGGCTTTCACTCCTTACCGCGAGAAATCGTATCTTATACGGAGATCAGTGACTAAAGCGGCTATAGTTCTAATATCCCACGATTTTAAACTACAGTAGTGATCTAAAAAGAGAACGACTTAGGTAACTGCTACAGACAAAGTCACAAGTCGAATAAGCCATTTCTACAAGAGGTGTTCAGAAAAATATGATTTGATATGAATAATTGTGTAACACGTTTTAAAAAGATGAACTATACTACTTTTCAAGTTTTTTTGTAGTATTCAATTTCAACTTATTATTTACCGTCTACCTTTTTTTAATAGCAGGGTATGTTGTGAAATGTAACTTCAATGATGCTGAGATATTTGCAAAACTCGAACCGCAGGTGTCTGCGGTGGGAACAGAACGCGCTATTACCCTTTCCGGGGGACTAACGCATTCACCACGACACCATGCGTGTCCTTTGTTTCGCCTGTCTCTCAGCTCTTATTTAAGTTACGATCATTCACATGCCGTTCCTCATTTTGAAAGAGTGACCGGCGGTTTCTTCCGCTTTTTTCAATCAATTGATCGACAACGTATACAAAATCGATCATTTTCTGAGCAAAGGACTCAGGAGCATATTCTGAGCACCTAAGAATGTGCATAAAGCTCCCTCTTTGACCAAGATAATTTCGCGGCTCAGAGAGTAGTGGTAACGAAGTGAACAGGCACCACTTGACGGTGAACAGGGTCATCTCTGCTGCATTTCAGGACTGTTCCTGCGCTCCTGCAAATTAAGAAGGGATTCCGAATTTCAACAAGCACACCATAGTTCGTGGTGAAGTTTTGTAAACAGTATGGTAGTGTCTTTCTTACTCTGTCAGCCTGAAATTTTGATTTTCTGGAGCCCATAAATCTTACTTCTTCATCGAAGATTGTATTTCAGGTACTAAAGTGATTAGTCCCTCCCAACGGTTTACCGCCTCATCGTGGCTGGGAGGTGTTCCTGGGTGTCGGACTGCGATGTACAGCGGGGGATTCGTCCTCCCGGCAGGGTCTCCCAAGCTGAGGAGTCCGGCGTTTCCATCAGGAAGCCTAGCTGAGAGTAAACCAATACCAGGATCCACCACCGTCTTCGTATCAAATTCGCATGGTGGTAAATCTCCCTCTGATCCACAAGAGCTGCTACTGCCTGTCGTGGTGACGACCTGGGGGCAGACTTTGGCCAGGCTGTCCTCGGGATTCCAGGGAACCACAATGGCTTAACCAGAAAATCTCTGAAAGATGGTGATTATGCTGGGGGCCCGCACAACTAGTGAGGACGGGCCTTTCAAGTATCAAGTATCATGTAAAGTGATTAGCCAACCGGGGTTTATTCTAAGAACACTTTGTCGTGTTCAGCAAACTAGCGCTAGTGTTAGCTTCCGTTGCTCATGCTTGTAAGCTTTTAAAATCTTATATATGTACATATATTCTTCTTTTCTTTGGAGAATTGGCTTTCAAGCAGTACATGAAATGAAGCAGGGATGTTCTAAACAGCAGAGTAGTATGGCGAAGGCTGTTCTCTAGTTCCATGAGGTCCTCAACTTTTAGGACCTTTATTTATCGATTGGAAATGGGCAGTTGTCGAAAAAACAGTATTGTCTACTATATGTCGAGCTAACAGACAAGAATTTTATACAGTAACTGATGCCATTTCATTTATAATCATCAAACCGGTTCATTTTCCTTTTATGGGATGGGTGTTGGTCTTGCTGGCATCCTGATTAAATAGGAATAAAGACGAAGGCAGATATGTTAAAGTAAAGGACGCGTACCACCCATTTCAACTACTCTTCTGGATTTGGCGATCAATCGAGTCTCATTAGAAAACGGTTGTTTTGATGTGTACATGGCGTGCTTGCCGCAGCATTGCCGCCGCCGTTCGCAAACTCTGCAATCCTTCCAGTAGTATTGTTCTTCTCAACTAGTGGTCTCTGTCATATGTGCGTACACCTAGCACATGCGCGCATATGAAGTGTCTAATGCTTGTTTTCAGGAAATAAAATCGTTTCTTAGGTCATTTCTATATGCGAGAATTGTGGGATTTCCTGTTTATGTCAGAACTGCACATATTCCACATGTTGTGAAAAGGTTAGAAAGAGAAACCTCCCCACGTTGATCTATCCTTAAGGGATGCGTCATGCATTCGACTTCATTGAGCATCGTTTGGAGGTGATTGAATGCATATACGGCCTTTACAATGACTTGGGGAAGCCAACCGAGGTATCGAGCCAGTTCTGCTATCCTCCCGGACAAGTCTTGTACCAATTTGTCGACGAAGGAGGGATAGAGAGCTTGGTGAGCCTGGGGCGCAGCGTTCGATATCATGAGTATTCCAGGGCGCCTCCGACCACTGCGCCGCACCCGCTGCGTCTGTACAGATGTTGTACCGCAGGCCTGCAGTCGTCCATAATACGACGTTATGTTCTAGAGCACTATATATAGGGGGCCGCTAAAGTGTGCACTGCGAACACAGCTATGCACCTTTGCGCACGTTATGTCGGATTTGCAACACTCTATTTACTCGCGCAACCACCCACTTCACGTCAGGGCAATATGTAAAGTACAACCGCAGTTATGCTGAGATGACCCAGAAGGTAGACTATCTATAAACCTCGGCATAAATAGTCGACATATTCACTTAGATGTTCGTATGAACGGGTCCATCCCAGCGGTTTACCTCATGGCTGGGAGGTGATCCTGGGTGTCGGGTTGCGATGTCTAGCAGGAGATTCATTCCGCTGGCAGGGATTCCCAAGCTGAGAAGCAGTTAGGCGTTTCTATGAGGAAGTTCAGCTAAGAGTAAACCAGTACTAGGATCCGTCCACCGTGACTCAACAGAGTCATCCACCACATGCAACTCTAAGCGGTTGCTTTTAGTGGAAGGCAGGTAAAAAACGGCTCTGATGAGGGAGATACTGCCAAAACGTCAGTTACTGTCGTGTTTTATGTGCTGTTTTTTGAAGTAAACGTGTGCTGAATAACAGTCTCACGATTGCTGAGAAAGAAGGCGAGATATTTATAATCCAATGTTGAGGTTAATAGAACTTGGGAACCATGCTGAGATATTTCCAAAACCTGAGCCCTAGCCCGTATTCGAACACGTGATTACCCTTCCCTTTTGCTCACACGTTATCCATGACAACACATGCACCACTGAAACTCTTTATTGCTCTTATCTTCCTCGAATCTGAGCTGCGGTCTAAGTTTTGCAAATATCTGTGTATCAATGGCGTGATGATTTCCAATACCAACTTTTCACTATCCCCCTTATAACCGTGTGGTTTGGTTTCAGTATGTGCGCTTCGGTGCGTTATCAAGATTAAAATGCGCGCACTTTCGTGTTGCCTATTTCGCTGTACAGAGCGTTTTTACCAGTCTTTTTCTGGTCTGTGAATAGTTTGTTGAGCATAGATTTTATGCTAGGTGTTTTTCTACTGGTAGTTACTCTAATCCCGCTATACTTCCTTGATACTTGAATGGCCCGTCCTCACTGGTTGTGCGGGGCCCAACATAATTTCCATTTTTCGGAGATTCTCTAGCTAGGCCATTGTGGTTCCCTGGAATCCCGAGGTCAGCCTGGCCAAAGTCTGCCCCAGGTCTTCACCACCACAAGCAGTCGCAGCCCTTGTGGATCAGAGGGAGTTTTGCTATCATGCGATTTTGATACCAGGACGGTGGTGGGTCCTGATATTGGTTTACTCGTAGTTGGGCTTCCTGATGGAAACGCTGGACCCCTCAGTTTTGGAGACCCTGCTAGTGGATGAACCACCGCTGTACATTGCAGTCCGATACTCAGGAACACGTCGCAGCCACGATGAGGGCGATAAACCGTTGGGAGGTCCCGCTACACTAGCGAAAAATGTACTACACTATGCGCTCGGAATAGACAGCCCGTTTGCCTTGATTCTTAAGCGGATCTCTTAGTACTATACCGTAAAGATTGGAGCCTGGAAACACTTCAGCATCATGAGAAGGTCACACTTCGCTGGACAAACTTCTATAAGCGTATTTTTTAGCATTCAGAAGGCCCTAATCGTCCTCGACGTGCGCATTCATCAATGGGCAAACTAAAAGAACACATCTGCAACTCTTATTACACTCTCCCTGTCATATAAGCTGTAAACATCGACTCAAAGAGACTGATTTTTACAATGTGTGAATCCCAAAGGATGCTATTATAGAAGCAATTTTAGTGTGCACCGAGAGGAGACGAAGATAGGGTGCGATTTTTTTTTAGTGTGTAGACTAATAACTCAGTAGACCGACTTTCCATAAATCCTCGTCATTCCACCTAAACGAAACAGGGGTGCGTCCTGCAGCTTTAAAAACCGTGAGTAGTCACAATCTTGACTTATTATTTACTGCCAACTCTTTTTAGCGGCAGGTTATGCGTTGCGAAATATAACTTTAATGATGCTGAGATATTTGCAAAACTCTGGACCGCAGGTGCCTATGGTGGGGAAGATCAATAGAACTAGCTGAGAGACAGGCGAAACAGAAGGACCCGCATGGTGTGGTGGTGAGCGCGCTACTCCCCGGAAAGGACAATAGCGCGTTCGTTCCCCACCATAGGCACCTGCGGTCCAGTGTTTTGCAAATATCTCAGCATCATTAAAGTTATATTTCGCAACGCATACCCTGCCGCTAAAAAGAGTAGGCAGTAAATAATAAGTCAAGATTGATGATTATAACTGCAGCCTCAGCTTAACTGGGTTCGTTGCCGATTTGGGCTCCCCCAGATCAATCCCGCTCACGGGTGATTGCTGATGGCAAAAGATCAATAGAACTAGCTGAGAGACAGGCGAAACGAAGGACCCGCATGGTGTGGTGCTGAGCGCGCTACTCCCCGGAAAGGACAATAGCGTGTTCGTTCCCCACCATAGGCACCCGCGGTCCAGAGTTTTGCAAATATCTCAGCATCATTAAAGTTATATTTCGCAACCGTGAGTAGTGTCAAAACAAAGTGGAGTTGGTTTATGTAATAACACTTCATAACTGTCTTAGGCAGACGTATTCCAGCCCACTTCATGAACATCCAAATGTTCCTAAAACGTCTACGTAATGCGTCTCCTAACAATGCGCACGTGATGGAGTCCTTCGACGTATGCGCGCTTTACACCAAAGTATCCAGGAACTCCGTAATGCAAGCCAATCTCGAACTTCTTGTCCAACATGAAGGAACGATATATATGCATGTTTGTCTATTCAGCAGCTTACGGGAGTCTTGAAAGAGTGCCTAAACTGCTCGATCTTCAGATGGTCTGGGAAATATTACGCGCAAATAAGGGGGTTGGCTATGGGACATCGACTGGCACCAAGCCTTGCCATTGAGTTTACTTCTAAAATAGAAGCCTCCACTCTCGTTCTCCGGCCGCTACTCTGCTGTAGATATATAGGTGATTGTTTTGCCATTTTCTGTACTCAGGGAGGAGACGGTTAAATGCTTTGAATTATTAATTGAGCAGTCTGAGTACATTAAAGTCACCCGAGAGAAGCTGAAAGAAAATTGGCTTCCATTTTTTAACGTTCATATTATTATTTTGTTCAGAAAGAAATGAGCGTTTTCAACTATAGTATTTAAAATGTCATAACTTGCTGCAAACAAAACTTTATTACTCAAAAATATAAACCACTTGAATTTTTACACTTTTGCAACGAAAAACAATTTTATTCATTCCAGCTGCATAAAATACTGGAGTTGTGGATGCGATGAATTCGTTGGAGGCATTTCTGCGTCGTTAGTGAAGCAATTCTCGAGCAGGAAGCTGTCAATGTGCTTGAAAGAGTGATAACCAGTATGCGAGAGGTCTGATGAATATGGTGGATGAGGCAAAGTTTCGTATCCCAACTCGTCCAACTTCTGCAGCGCTGGTTCCGCAACGTGAGGTCAGGCGTTGTCATGGAGAAGGATTGGTCTTCTTCTGTTGACTAATGTCGGTCGTTTCTATTGGAGTTTACGGTGCATTTCGTCGATTTGCTGGCAATACTTCTCAGCCGTAGTCGTTTCTGGTGGGTTCAAGAAGCTACGATGAATCGGCTCGATTGCAGACCACCAAACAACACTCACCATAACCTTTTATTGGTGCAATTTCGGCTTTAGGAAGTGATGTGAGGCCTGGTCCCAATCCAAGCATTGAGCTGCACGTCGTCGGTTGCCGTAGAGAATCCAATTCTCATTGCACGTCACAATTCGATCAAGAAGAAGGTCGTTTTTGTTGTGCAGAATAACAGCAGACGACACTTCAAAACAGCGGTTTTTTTTGTTATCGTTTAGTTCGTGCGACACCCACTTGTCGAGTTTTTTTTGTCTATCCTATGCGACTCAAGCTAGTGGAAATTGTTCCTAGGATCGACTTTCTATTAACCTCGGCATTGGAATATGAATGCGTCGTTTTCTTGTTCAGCAACTGCGAGGTTGTTATACAGCATACATTTACTTCCACAGAAAAACACACAATACAATACAACAGTAGCTGACGTTTCGGCAGTATCGCCTTCTTCAGAGCCTGGAAGGGTAATCTGATATACAATTTACTAGGCCAAACGCTTCAATAACGCTTACAAAAAAGACGAAAAACTCTATGGTAATTACACGATCAACAGCTTCTCGAAAAAGCTCACCGCTTTTTTACGTGCCTTCCAATGAGGAAGATTAGAACAGCTGATTATAGTCGCATATGGTTGATGAGTGCACCATCCCACATCAGAAATTGATGCGAACATGGGGGGTCAGGTCGCGTATGACCTCTGGGCATTCATCCCTGCTATTCATTGTAGGGTTTTTGGCATTTATCCAAAAGGCCTCAAGAAGTTTTCGCGCTGGTGTTCTAGTCTCCTGCGCAAGGATATTGACTTTTACTTCAAAATCGTCCCCGCTGTGCTTTTGTATCCTATGCGTGCCTAGTGGGGTACTTTGTCTTAGTTTTCGTTTGCCATCTAGGTGTTCTTTATACGGATACACAAAGCTCTGCCCGTTTCGCCAATATATTCATCTCCGCAATTATTACAAGAGGTCAGGTATATCGAACCTGAACTCATGCAATCACCGTCTCTGCCGTAAGGACAAATTACGCAATTTGTTGTTTCGCATAGACGGTCATAGAAGCGGTTACGAACTAACTGACGACGTAGAGTAGCCGGTGGTATTTCAACTATCGCTACCGATTCCTCTACACCTGCCATTCTTAAGCATCGTTTAATCGCTACGTTTACTTCATCGCTAATAAAGGGCAACATAAACGGGACTTTCTTTTGGCCAACTGTTTCGCTTGGGCGCGTCGCTCTCCTTCTAAACTTATCTCGTGGGGTTACTATTTCGTAGCCATTGGAGATAGCTATTTGCCGAGCCAAGTCGCGCGATTCTTCCTTTAGTTCCCTGGTTGTGCACACAGAGGTGGCTGTTCGAAACATGTTTCTCACAAGCGCCCTCTTTGTGTGTGAAGGGTGGGAAGAAAGGAAATGAACGAGAATGTTCTTGTTACTTGGCTTTCGGTACCACTTTGTCAGGTAACCGCTACTTGATAGGTTTATTTGGACGTTTAAAAACGGAAGCCAGTTTTTTCTCGGTTTCTGCCGGGTGGACTTAATGGACCCAGACTTCTCGTTGAATAATTTAAAGCATTTGTCCATCTCCTCTTGCGTAGAGAAGATGGCAAAACAATCATCTACATATCTGCAGTAGAGTAGGGGCCGGAGATCGAGAACAGGGGCTTCTATCTTAGACATAAACACAATGGCAAGGCGTGGTGCTAGTCGCTGTCCCATTGCCAACTCCCCTCATTTGCACGTAATATTTCCCAGACCATCTGAAGATCGAGCAGTTTAGGCACTCCTTTAAGACAGCCATTAGCTGCTGGATGGACAAGCCATGCATATTTATTCTTCCTTCATGTTCAACAAGAAGTTCGAAGATGGCTTGCATTGCGGAGTCATTCGATACGTTGGTGTACAGCGCAGTAACGTCGAAGGACTCCCTCATCTACGCGTTATAAGGAGACGCGTTACGTAGACGTTCTAGGAACATTTGGGTGTTTGTGAGGTGAGCTAGAATGTGGTTAAGCAACTGGGTAAGTATTAGGCCTAAAAAACCAGGTTATTATTCTATCCGTCAGCCCATCTACACAGCTGATGATGGGTCTAACCTTAAATGATGACGGATTGGTTGACGCAAGATCATCAGGTGATACCAACTCGTGTGTTTTAATAAGTAGGCATGGGACAGGACATGTTGATTCATCGATTTTGGAAGTCACTTAAAAAGCGGTGAGTTTTTCGAGAAGCTGTTGATCATGTAATTACCATAGAGTTTTTCGTCTTTTTGTAAGTGTTAATGAAGCGTTTGGCCTAGTAAATTGTATATCAGTATGCCCTTGTAGGCTCTGAAGAAGGCGATACTACCGAAACGTCAGCTACTGTTGTATTGTATCGTGTTTTTCTATGGAAGTAAATGTATGCTGTTTAATAACCTCGCGATTGCTGAACAAGAAAAACGACGCTAGTGGAAATTGTTCCCTGTGCTTACGCCAAGCTGTTCTGCAAGCTGTTGAACAAGTTGTTCGCGTGTTTGCTTCCTTCCACTAGTGCCTTTAATTCGTCGTCGTCGAGTTCACTGGGACGTTCGCAGCCTTCCTTACCTTCGAGGTCGAAATCACCAGATCAAAATTCCCGGAACCATGTTCGCACTGTTGACATGTTGATTCACCAACACTGCCTCCACTCGAAAGTGCATTTCGGTTTTGAGCCGTCTCTGCTGCACTACGAGCGAGTTTGAACCCATAAAAAAATTTTGATGGAAATTCGTTCTTGACATCGATAGTTGCAAAGCTCAAAATTGGTTAAAAATTGAAATCTTCACAAAAATAAAAAACTTGGTTGAAAAAAACAAAAAATTGGCTCTCTAGTGGAATATAACGTTGCAAGGTACAAAGAATATTTTATCGGTAAAAAATACATTAAAACAATAAACATTTCAAAACGCTCATTTATTTCTGAACAACCTAATAACATATAAAACAGCGGTTACATGAGAAAGCGGTGACGAAAACCAAGTAACAGAAACACTCTAGTCCGTTGCCTCTCTTCCCACTTCTCATCACGAGGACGGAACTTTTGTGAAGCGTGTTTTGAGCAGTCACCTCTTTGTGCACAAATAGGGAGCTAAAGGAGGAGTCGCGTGACTTGGATCGCCAAAGACCCATCTCCATGAAATAGCAATCCAAAGTTTAGAACGAGAGGGATGCCCAAAAAACTAAAGAAAGGTTTGGCCGAAACAAAATCATGTTCCTTTATTAGCGATGAATTGTGGCTATAAAACGATGTTTAAGAAGTGAACGAACGTCTAGAAGAATGGGTAACGGTTATTGAAATACCACCGAATACTGTTCGCCGTCAGTTGTTCGTAACCGCCATGTGACCATCCATCTGAAACAGAGAACTGCGTAACTTGTGCTTGTGAAATGACGGTGATTGCATGGGTTGAGGTACGATATACCCGATCTCGTGTAATATGTGTAATATGTGCAGTTGCAAATATGTTGGCGAAATAGGCAGACGACCTTCATGTGTCCTAAAAGAAAACCTAGATGGCAAACAAAGAGCAAGACAGAGTACTCCTCTAGGAACCCTTAGGATACAAAAGCATAATGGAGACGACTTTGTTATAAAAGTCACTATCTTCCTACAAGATGCCCAGACACCGGAGCGCAAATTTCTTGAAGCTTTTTGGATAGATGCCGAGAACACCAAAATGAATAGAAGGGAGAGATTCCTAAAGATCACCATGTGATCTCGCCCCGTACCTTCGAATCGACTTTGATGTGGGGTGGTTTACTCATCAGCCATGTGCGACTCAAACCAGCTGTTATTCCTCAGTGAAACGCACGTAAAAAACGGCAGGTTTTTCGAGAAGCTGTTGATAATGTGATTGCCTTATAGCTTTTCATCTTTCTGTGTGTGTTACTGAAGCGTTTGGCGTAATAAATTGCATATCAATATTACCCTTTCACGCTCTAAGGAAGGTGATACTTCTGAAACGTTAGCTACTGTTGTACTGCATGTGTTTTTGTACGGAAAATGCATGCTGTATAACAACCTCGGAATTGCTGAAAAAGACGAAAAACTTCTCACTACTGGGTCGATGGCTCAATTCCTATGCACTAGACAACTCCTGGAACCCATTCTCTAAGTACTCTTCTTCACCGGCTGTCATTCGGGCGCATCATATGTCCGGCCCTACCTGATTTTCAAAACATTACCATGAATAACTGCGTTCCTGATCTTTATTCATCAACATAGGTCAGAACTTCGAATTTCCTCATAAGGGATGCTCCCAGGACCTCCGTCTTGAGTAGGAACGCTAAAGCTGAGCGATCTTTCATCCAGCGGACGCCGTAATCAGCTCTCAGAATCAGAGAAGTGTAAGTGGGAGTGTTGTGGAGTCGGTGAGCTGGATAACGAATCGAGTGTTCTTTGTGTTTTTCAGTATATCGTCGTTGCTTTCAAAGAAGAATCCGAAGCCGTTTCCCTAATTTCGATCGGCTCAGGAGTCAAGTGGTTCACTATTTTTACTTCTTCAGCGAGATACATATAGCTCCTGCATTCCGCGGTCTTCATTCTGTTGATCATGAATGGAGCATTACAAAGAAACCATTTCCTCATTGACATTGCCTTCTTGAGATATAGTTGAAGACCAGTCTTTGATAAGCATTGTCGAATCCTGCTAACTTTCGTTCCGCGTAGCTGGTGCAAAGCATTTCATGAGAACGATGTAATTAGCAAAGCAAAAGTGGTATAATTTCCGACCGAAAGTTATGATGACCGGCGGTTTTTTTGCATAGTGTTTGTTCCTACAAAAAAAAGATTCTGAGAAGAGACTATAGTTATACTAATCAATCTTGTTTCACTTACAAGTCATCCATTATTATAATGTGTTCACAAAAGTTGTTTTGATTGCAGCGAGAAGGTGAACGCACACGGACCGTCGTTCTACGAATGCCAACTCATCTAAAAGTCAACAACTATGCGAGCACAATTTCGCACTGCTCATCAGTATGTCTTTTATGACTACTTGTTTGCACTGATTTGTCGAGTACATTCATTCGTTGCATCAATCATTCGTTACTACCGGGCACTCGAATTTGAGCAGTGTTGTCATTGTGGATAGTGATCTTTGTTTAGATTGTGCTGATTCTTACCTTTGTCTTCTCTGTTCCATTTCCATTTTCCTAGTAACGGAAAGGAAAATCGAGCTTATAAGCCGAGTATTTCGATTTATGAAATCAACTCGTTATTCCACTATTTGTCGCATCTTCACGGATGAATTTTACAATAGGTAAAGAAATCTTAAGCACAATCATGAATTATTTCCGTGTCCGTAATTTGTTCACTGGCAATAAGAAAGTTTTTTTTCTGCGAAAAAAGAAATCAAAGTCTACTCTTCCAATTTCAGCGTATGTTCAGGGGCGCAGTATGCGCAGTGTTACAGATGTTGCTCGATAATAGATCGAAGGCTACTAGTTTGACGGCTATGGTGAAGCTGGCATTTATTACCATTAGTGTTAAATGTGCATAAATCTAAAAATCTGCCGTTGATATCTCCGACAACAAATTTATGATATGCTTTATCAGTGCGTATAACTTCCTCCAACTGATAGAAGAACGCATCTAATTCGTGCTCATCGGCTGCGTCGGTCGGTGGGTAGCAGTTGATGATTGTGCTGCTCGTGATACGTCAGTTGAAGACAGAGAACGGCTATGCGACGGGATAGGATCCCGTATGAGTTGACGAGGTGAACAATGGACGGGTGGACGACAAAGCCTAAGCCGGCATTCTATGTCGATCTTCTTGATTTTTTGTTTCTTGTAATGCGATCACGTGAAATTTTATGCGATATGCGACTAGAAAGGCGTGAAGCTCGGCGTCTGCGGAGAGCGTTTTGGCATTATACGTGCGGCATTATACGTGCATAGTAAGAAACAATCTCCATGGCGTGTCGTGCGTGTGTTCGTCAGATCCGGTTCCAATGACGTCCCGCGCAACCCGAGATTTTGTGGCCTCTCGCCTGTCGTCTCATCGCCTTACGTCATAGACGGAAACACCTGTGCAGGGTACTGAGGTTGACCTATTGTGGTTGTGCAACTTGGTCCTCTCTAGAGTCCTGACCTAACCTTGCAAGGGCGTATCCAGGTCTCTACCACGATGTGGATCCGAGGGAGGGATGTTTTCGGCGACGAATCCTTCATTCGGTCTTCATAGTAGTTGGTTCGAAGCGATGTTAAAACTGAAATCAGAAACTAAAGTTGGAGTGAGAGAATAACCGACCGCTCAAGAACGATGTAGAAGTCAAAATCTCTGTTCTTGAATAAAGAATAAAGTAACAGTTCGCGTTTGCTCAACAAGAATATAACGATCTGAGTAGTATCCGTGAATGATTTTCTCCATTGCCTTTCTGGACGCTGTAACTGTTCCGCCTGGATGTCGCAGTGCAATCATTTTGGTCTTATAATCGGCTAAGCTTCGGTGGGCTTTGCGAATACTTTTCCCAGCCTCTGCAGCTTTGACCATTACCGCTGCTCTTATCTTTTTAAGATCTGATCTCCTTTTATCGTCTGTCTGCATTGTTTTCCAAGCTCGGATGTTAGTTCTCGGTTGCCTGCAGCTCGTGTGATTCCGCACTGGCGTATCAACTCGAGTGCTTCTGGAGACAGGCGTCTCTTGGTGACTTTCGAACTCTCAGCTTTCATAGCGCTAACATGAAGATGTTGAATGAGCCGATCGTATTCTTCGCCGATGTTATCGATGTTCGTCGGCATCTTCCCAACAACCGACTAATGAATTGAATAAGTCCCAGCTTATGGTGGTTTTGGGACTTCGTTTTTTGAATTTAGCAACTTTTTCCTCTTGTCCGCAAGAAATGGAGTCTTGCTCGGAGGCGATGGTCTGATCACGTGTAGAATTTTGGGAGAACATTGACATCGGTTAAGTCGGTTAAGCCAAACGTTCGATTTACTATGATGTGGCCTATTTCGTTATGATAATCTCCATTGGGAGACTCTCACGTCTAGCGTAGAGGATGGGGCTTCTGAATTGCAAGTTACCATGGATGGTCGTGGTCGCCATGATAAACTCAGCCGCTCACCTTGTTCGTTCCATTCTAATCTCTGGGTCTCAATGTGATGTTCTTCAGACGTTCTTCTTGGCCCAAACTTGGCGTTAAAATCTCCAACGATGACCTTGGAGAATGTATGGTCCTCTCTGCAGAACTTCTCCAAGCCCATATAGAACGCTTCGGATTCTTTTTCGTCATAGTTTGATGTCGGCGCGTTAACGACGAAGATTGTCAAAGCCGGTATTGATCCACATCTTTTTAATTGTAAACGTCCGATTCGGGTTGTTAGTTGTTCGAATTAATCAATGTTCATGGACAATCTCGTGTTGATGCGAAGGCCGACGCCGCTGTCTCCTCTACTGCCTCATTTTCCGAGGAGCAGTTCTTCTCCGGTGTTATAGACGGCGTTGAGTGGGTGGCGTCGTCTCTTCTCGACCAGGGCCGATGACGTCGTATTTTATTCTTCGTGCTCGCATGAGCAAGTCTTCTATCGAGGACTAGGATGCAACTGTACGTGCATTGTAGGTACAGATCGTCACCTTAGTTCCTTGTGATCCAGGCAACTTCCATTGGCCCTGAGATTTTAGGAGCCTCTCCGTACTCGTCCTACCCAACGCTGCGGAATTGGGGGCTCTTTCGGGGTCAGGGGAATGAGGACCGTTTCTTTTACTGTTTTTAGCTTTTTGATACTCATGTATAGCTTGCTGGGCTCTGAATGTAAGGGCTGGGTATACTTACCGGTAGCTTGCCAGGCTCTCGCAGAGTGGACATGGAGCTTATTTGTTGGAGGCGACTCCTAACCGCCTCCCATATACTTCCCTGTCACTTGATTGCAGGCTCTTGGTCGAATTTGCTCGTAGAATATAATCCGCATGAACTAGAACGCACCCACACCACGTGCATGAGTACGCCTCGTAAATACAGAAAGTATGTTCCAAATCAGCGCACCAGATACAAGAATTTTATCCCCTGGATCCACCAGCGCCTCAGGGAAGCAAAGGTTGCTTTTGTCTGCGATTAAGCCCCTATCCGCCACCTGGCGACGCGCCGCGTAGCCTCGCGACTAAGATCCCCCCTCGAGACTCGAGATCGCTCATACGAAGGACCTCCCAGGAACGCTGTGAATCAGTTAAGAGCGAATGCTAAGCCTCTGGATTCGTACGGCGTGCATCGTCCAATTTCTTCAACGTGAACTTTTTTTCAAAGGTGTGGCTAACTTGTGCGCACTTGAAACTTTCATGTCTAAAAAGTGCAGGCATCTCATTGCTGTTCGAGATTAGGGATAAGGCGCGCCTTAATCCTCAAACTGAGTTCTTGGAATACTTCATCCCGTCGAGAAATACTAGAAGTTACCAAAACAGAGCAGCTGTATAGCAAATTTCTTTCGGAAGTCCATTATTTCTTAGAATTTTTTGGCAAGCTACAAAACGTCAAGAAATGGCTAGTCTACACACTTCTTCGTGATTGCAAAAAAGAAACTTTTGAATTTATACGAATTTAATGGTCACCATGTATTTAGTGAGACAATCGACCTTGAATTTTCGACACAAGTTCAGCGACAGTTTTATTATTGGTACAAATGTCACTACATGAACAGATTTTCATGCGAAATTACTGCAGCTAGAAGTAGTGGGTTCTGTGACGACACGGTAATGAGTAGACATGTCTTTAATATAAGAAAGTCATTGGAACTCAAGTGGATACATTATTTCCTAACGTTAGGAGTAACCAAAGCGCTGTGGTGAAACCCTACACGTTAATCAGCGTAACCTTAGCTGCCCTTCATAGAGTGCATTTTGTACAGGAAACTATTAGAAACTTGCAATTCGCTAAACCACAGGCAACTAAGATTTGGTGGAATGGTCAGTGTTGCCAGCAGAGAGAATTGCTTGAGCCCATGGGACCTAGTACATGACATGCCAGCAAGACATTTCGGACTTCTCGAAAAAAGCCTGTCACTAACACAAACTTCTTTGAAGTTCCGAGTAAGAAATCGTTTTATTAGTGGTACAGTCAGGTTCTCAGAACCACTTGTTTGAAACAGATCAGCTTCATAAACGGACAACTCTTAGCAGTTTCTTGACGATTAGTATTAGCAACACCAGAGAAGCTGGTTTTTTTCTGAACACAAGAACGAGTACTCCGGGTGGATTAAACAATATAAAAATACAACCACAAGTATTCTGAGATATGAGCAAAATCGCAAATGCTAAACTAGTTGGCTAAGAACATTATAACCTAACTTTTCAGTACAGAGTTGTTTCTTAATAAAAGCACACTTCGAGAATAACGTCGCTTAAAGAGTACACAAAACATCTAGTTAATGCTATCTGTTGATGCTTCGGCTTTTCTGCGAATGGTAGCTCGCCTGGAGCAAACTAAAATGTGCAGTCGATTTTTTAGGGCGAAGGACGATTCGAAATTTTCATTTTCCAGGTAGCTAATCAGCAGTCAAATGAAGATTGTGGTGGATCCTACATAATTTGTAATTAGGAAGAGTATCAATTTAGTATGCGATTCCACAAGTATTACTTTTGAAACTTGCTAAAGCGACAAATGTGAAGGGAGGTCACTAATTATTAACAAACCATCTAAAGGAATAGAAGAGTTGAGGGCAAGGAATATGAAGTATAGGGTTTGAATGACGGTGGTGTTTCACTATAATGTACAGTCGAACTGCATTTAGCGATATAAATGCACCTTAATTGAAACGGACTTCATTCTTAAACCTTTCCACAGTTGACTCGACTTGTTCAAATGAATCCAATTTCATCCTGGCGCTATTCAGTTCTTCTTCAAAGGTAGAATACTGCGCAGAGAACCGTAAACGGCACACATCTTTTTTGTCTCAGGGCTATTTGAACTTGCTTTACTTCATCCTAAATCGATAACCGATCTATAGAGAATGAAAGCACGAACCAATCGGTCAAATCAACATACTTTCCGCCTTTTCATTCATTAATTCCATTTCGCTGATGGGATGTGCTTCATGGGCGGGAAGCATATTATCATCAAAAGCCGCCACCTTAATAATTCTATCAGCTCTTCTTTGGATTTCTCCTAAACTAAGACGAGAAAAAGTAATTCATAAGGTAGTAAGGAAAATCAATTTTGAATACCCCACCACCTTTTCATTATATCCAACTTTACAGCCATATATGTAGTGTTTTCATTTGCAATCGCCACCTGAATGCAAGAAATTCATCCTACACCAAACACAAAAACAAAAAAGAAAGTTAACTTCTACGAAGCTGAGATATTTGCAAAACTCTGGACCGCAGGTGCCTATGGTGGGGAACGAACGCGCTAATGTCCTTTCCGGGGAGTAACGCGTTGAAGTTATATTTCGCATTATACCCTGCCGTCAAAAAACAGTAGGCAGTAAGTAAAAAGGTTAAAAAAAAGAATGTGTTCGGAGGATAACCACATCTGCATCTTGTAGTAGATAAGTAGAACTGGCAACTCTTATAAATAAGGAAGCTTGTTGGAAATGGAGTGGAAATATCGGCTTGAAATCTTTGATCTACGAGGACTAAACAAGAAAACCAGAAAATATGACTGCAATGAGAATCTTTACTAAATTCTCACAGCGCTCTTCAGGATTTGCCTTCACTTCTTCGTAACCAACATTCATTCACCAGGCAGAAATCACTTACCGAGGAAATAGGGGTGACTGCTAGCTGTGACTCTAAAATATAAAAAGGTTGAAAGAATAAGACTAAGAACATGGTCCGGAAGTAAACAAACAAGCTTGAGATGCACACCGGGTTCAAAGCTCGTCGAGCTCGTCGTCAAGACAAAACCTCAAAAATTAGAACAATGAGTCACCTGTGCAACTAAGACTTAGATAATAACATAATTCGCAATAGGTAAATTGTGCAGAGAATATGTAAGCCTTAGCAAGAAGATCTTCCTTCTGTCTTGTAAACCTCTTCTTAAGATCTTCGAGAGTGAATTCGTAATCAGCCACGGTTCTCAGCGTATTCTTCAAAATCGGTCAATTTAATCTGAACACAAATTTCAAGGTTATCACCACCTCGAAAATGTTTTCTAAAAAAGCTGGAAACAAAGATTCTTGCCTTATTCGCGGTACTACGATTATTGGTCCTATCTAACTCAATCGCTCTAATTACTGGCGTACCTCGCGCCTGAAGTTAATCGTAGAATTCTATAACCTACCAGTTTCCTACCAGCTTTTACAGGTTCAGAGCCCCATATAGCAGATTTTGTTCTATGTTATTCTACTTCATCGGAAAGCGATCGTAAGTGCTCAAGAATCACACGATCTTCTCATTCAAAAGTGATCAAATTCTTCTTAAGCTGCTCAACCGGCTGTGAGAGTTCAGAGGCTTCACAAATAGCAATATCGTACGCACCGTTCTAACAAAGAAATTCCGAAATAAAAACGTATTGAGAAACTAAATGTCAGTTAGGAGAACCCGAGAAATCTTGTAATGCACTTAGAACCTTTTTAAATTGTGCTTCCGATCCCTTGAAACAGTGGGTGATTGTTAAGCACGCAGGTGGAAAGGAGCAAAAGTAGGGGAAGATGATGCGTTGTTATCCTTTTTCAATTTCAATTTCAAGCAGTTGGAGAAGACGATAAGCCTGAAACCAGTCCAGGTCACACAGTGACTACTCCGAATCCTACAGAGAGTAGTCGCTAGTTTAATGCATACTTACAATATCTACATTGTCTGTTACAGATGATAGGGTTCCTGTTTTTCTGGGTAGTCCATTGACTATTTATAACACAAAATGAAGATATTGTAGATAAAGGATAAAGGATAAAGCTCTCTGCGTTGATTAATCTCTAAGGGATGCGCTATGAATTCGACTTCACTAAACATCGTTGGATGTGATTGAATGCATATCTGGCCTCCACAATGGCATGCGGTAGCCTACCGACATGTCGAGCCAGTGCTACCATCATCCTAGACAGCTCTGGTACCAATTCACCTGCTCCGGACGGATGGAGGGCTTAGTAAGCCTTAGGCGCGAAGATCGATCCCGTGTGTATTGCAAGGAGCCTCCGACCTCTGCGCCACAGGGGCCCTAAAATATCTCATAATATATGAACACAACTAAATATATCTCAGCTTATAGTGAACTTCATTAATTGAAATAAAACTCACTGTGATATATAGTGTTTATATAATTTTTCCTATTTCATCACGACAAGAAAAACTAGAATCGAAATACGGGAGTAAATTGTCGTTTCTCAGAGTTTAATAAACCACGGAGTATTCAAAAGGTGGGCTGGAACATGTATGTGCGCTCCTCCTTCATCTAACCCTCTCCGAACTTTTTGCCATAACCATGCATCCGGTCGATAGTTTCTAGGTTATAGAGTACAATGAAAAAAGATGTGAACATAGTTGCTTATGATCACCTGTATCACCTGTATCGCCTGTAGTCCCGTTGATCGTCAAGTGACTCGATCGAGCGCCAGTAAATCTTCTATTCTTCCCTGTCGCGTGCAAGAGTAGCCCAGTAGGTTCTGCTCGCTATAGGGACTTGTCGAGTATCGTTTCTTCCTTCTTGCTTATGATAAAAAAAGTTATTCCTAAAAAGAAAGGTAGAGCAACGGTTGTATCGTATTCTACAACATCGACGCTAAAAAGTTTTATTCATTGTCGCTATAGCACTATCGCATGGCCATAAAACTTCACTATATTCCACCAAAAACTATGGTTATGTGTCCTAGCCGCTTTTAATCATAGGTAAGCAGTTCTGCGCTGTCAGCAGTTTACGAACTCGCGATAAATTCGTGATTGTTGCTTATATCGGCGCCCAGGCTGTGCACTTGCATTGTAATACTAATAACGTATGTATTTTCCTCTTCCTTAACGCGAATAACGTACTTTGCTCATTTTTCCAATCACTCTTATCCACTTAATTGCAGGATAAACATCATTATCAATCAGATTTCGATGGAAGGCTTACATGATGCACTGAGAATTCATCCAAAAAAGGACATGTCAAGTGCCCGAAAAGTAATCCAAATACGAAGTAATGGGAGTTGCAAGATTAATAACCTCAAGAGACATCTGACAAAACCGACGCGAGGGACCATCCATTTGAGACCCACAACGTACGGCAGGCTCCAAACTACCAGTGTTCAGCAAGACTCACGTCCTGGAAGTGTTAAAAGAAATTTAGCAATAAATAGACAACGCCTCATTTATTTCTCCTGTTTAAAAATTTCGATATTGATTTTAATATCTTCATTTTTGCCAGCACCAATTAAATTTTCATTGTATCCTGGCGTCCGGATAATAACGCAATTGACAATAGTAATAACAATAATAATAAAAGAATAAAGCTCTCGGCGTTGATCAGTCTCTGAGGGATGCGCCATGCATTCGACTTCATTAAGCATCGTTGGAGGTGATTGAATGCATATGTGGCCTTTACAATGACTGGCGATGGCCTACCGCTGCATAGAACCAGTGCTGCTATCCTTCCAGACAAGTCTGGTACCAATTTGCCGACCCCGGAGGGATGGAAGGCTTGGTGGGCCATGGGCGCGGGCATTAATTCCACGTGTGTGTTGCAGCGCGCCTCCGACCACTGCGCCACATGCGCCTTTAACAATAATAATAATAATAGTAATAATAATGATAATAACAGCAATAATAATAATAGTAGTTGTAGTAGCCAGAACAAAGGACTGCTTCATTACCACCGCTTATTAAATTTTCCAGCAATTCAAAAGGACAACACCTGGGAAACTACTAAATTCTCGAAGTCCAAATTTGATACTAAATTGATCTGACATGCTGCGTTATATGCAGAGGAACAAAGAGCAATAGTTATAGATGTTTTCAGTCTAACTGTGGACCGGACTGGAAATATGGTTACTATGGATGTTCTAAAATTTCCCCATGTAGGATACGACAAAGAAGCATACTCTTGTGAACTTATATCAAGATTAGGAATACCACGGTCAGGTATTTTTGGGTTGGGCCTGGAGTTACAAATCAGCACACCAATCATATACGCTTTCGCTGAGTTTAAATAGGCATTTTAACGAATGAGAACACCAACCGTCTCAAACTTTCATTCTTCTTAGGTTATTTACAAGAAACCGTTTCATTTCTGGTATCGTCGAGTTCCCGTTGTTTGAGTCAAATCTGTTTCACAAGGTGTCTACTCCACGGCGGATTACCATCAACAACAACAAAAAAAGTTGTTTTTCTCTTAAAAAACAAGAAAGAATTGTTGCAGTAGGTTTAACAATATGGTGCCAACCCTACTGAATTCATTGTGGTCAATCCTCGTACAAGAAGTCGTTTTATTAATGGCATCGTCGAATTAAACCTGACTTACAAACAGTGAACTCTACAGCAGTTCACTATTGCTCTCAGCAACACCACAGAAGCTGCTTTTCTCCTAAACACAAGAAGGAGTAGTCCAGGTACGTCTAAAAAATACGAGGTAAAACCAAAGGATGCTGGAATATGAAGAAAACTGTGTACTATAGGCGGACTTCAAACCCACGACTACTCTTAGCCAAGCGCTCACGTGCTGTCCACCACACAAACTGATGTCCTCGCCTAGTCATTCTTCCAGCCATGTTTTTAATCCATCGGTACTGCCAGATGTCATACGTCAATGAAAAAAAAACGGTAAAAAACGGTGAAATACAGCAGAAATATAGCTCAGAGAATGGCATAACAAAGGCCACCGTTGGTGTGGTGGACAGCACGTGAGCCAACGGACAAGGGTTATCGCGGTGTCGAAGCTCAACCGAGGTTTCGAGTTTTGCTCATCTTTCAGCATTTTTAAGGTTGTATTTCACATCATGCTCTAGCAAAAAAAAAGAAAAGGCAGCAAATAAAGGAAAAAATGTTGTGATTTCCAACAATGTAGTTAGGAGGAAGAACATAGACCTCAATGATTGTGTCATCGTGGACATATCCTTATTCTAGCCAATGCTCTTCGATATTTGAATCTACGTGACCTTTGACAAAGAATGAAGCAGAGTGATCTGCTAGAAAATAAACTTGAAATCATCTAAACCAAACGAATAGTAACTGAACTAAAATAACAGGAAACTAACATACGCGAGATCCATCCGATCGTAACTTCGTAATAGACATGTTAAAGGTACACTTACTTGGATAGTCGATCGGCTCATCCTCACTGATTGTGCGGACCCCATCACATTCTCCATTTTTCGGAGTTTTGCTGGTTAAGCCATTGTGGTTCCCTGGAATCCCTACGTCGGCCTGGCCGAAGTCTGGCCCAGGTCTTCACCTACACAGGCAGTCCCAGCCCTTGTGGATCAGAGGGAGATTTGCCACCATGCGACATTGGTACAAGGACGGTGGTGGATTTCAGTTTGCTGTTAGCTGGGCTTCCTAATGGAAACGCCGGACCCCTTCTCAGTTTGGTAGACCTTGCCGGGGGGACGAATTCCCACGCTGTAGATCGCAGCTCGACACCCTGGTACACCTTCTATCCACGATGAAGCGCTAAACTGTTGGAAGGTGTTAAAAGTATACATTCTAGAAAATGTTGCATCTAAGTCCTAGTCACCAGTTTTATGAAGAATCTTGACTTTTATAGGATAAAAAGGATAAAACTCTCGGCATTGATCAATCCCTGAGGGATGCGCCATGCACTCGACTTCATTAAGTATCGTTGGAGGTGATTGAATGCTTATCCGGCCTTTAGAACGGCTCGCGGTGGCTTCCCGATATATTGAGCCAGTTGCTATCCTCTCAGACAAGTCTGGTACTAATTTGCTGACCCCGGAGGGATGGAAGGCTTTGTGGGCCATGGGCACGGGGATCGACTCCACGTGTGTGTTGCAGCGCGCCTCCGACCACTGCGCCACACGCGTCTTTCTTGACCTTTAAAACAAATAGTGAAATGGAAATGAGAAACAGTCAAAATGTGAATGATTGAAAAGGCCAAATACTCACTGAACTGGAATTCGTTGATAGAAGGGTGCAATGAAACAGTTTAAGAAAAGAAGAATTCATCGAACTCTTACAAGCTAAATACCTTTTTCTAAAGTGCATGAACGCTGGGTAGAAGACAACCAAAGATGGATTAGTTAGAGACAACCTTTTCTTCACCTAGAAAATAGAAGCTTGTATTAAGCGAATAAATATAAAGAACGACAAATTTCCTCACGTCGGTCATTGCGGGTGTGTTTGGATCCAGAATTCCCTCAAGAAGCTGCATTTTGTTCGATCTAGAATTATAAAAGGATAAAGCTCTTGGCGTTGATCGGTCCTTTATGGATGCGACATGCAATCGACTTCGTTAGGCATGGTTTGGAGGTAACTGAATGCATATCTGGCCTTTACAATGACACGCAGTGGCCTACCGATGTAACGAACCACTAATGCTATCCTCCCGGACAAGCCTGCTAACAATTTGCAGACCACGGAGGGATAGAGCGCTTGAGGGCCTTGGACGTATGATCGATCCCATTTATATTGCAGGGCACCTTTAACCACTGCGCTACACGCGCCTTTTATCCAACATTTTAGTGCACGTAAATATTGTGACACCATAATGCTATACGACTAATAACGAATCCCTCCTCAGTGGTTCCCCACTTCGTCGCGTCTTTAGGTGCTCTTCTTTGCAGAAGTGGGCTGCACAGCTGAAGTCATCCTTCCAAAGGTCACACAGGCTAAGGAATTCAGCATTCCTGTGCAGAAGTCTAGCTAGAAAAGAATAAATCAATGTCAAGATTTGTAGACAACCTGAGGAAATCTAACTGCGAGATGGCAAACGTTTCATTTATCAAAGAAAGCAGGAGGCTTTCTGTGATGAGAATGTTTTAATGCTTTTGAGCCGGTGTTCTGGAACTCTGGAGAAATGACGATTTGAGGTCATCAACAGAGCATTAAATGGAGAAATTCTCACAATTACGTATAATCTAAAGGGCTAAACATTAATGCTTTAGCAAAGATTGCTCCTAAGAAAGGGCAGAACTTTAATCTCAGTGGTTTTATAGTTTCTTACGTAAGACATATTTTACTCTGACACTTCAAACACCGTTAGATTTTCTGTTTGTGCATAAATGAATGAGCATTGGAATCAATGCGCACCAAGGACAATGTTTTACTGAGCTTTATGTGGGTGTCGCTGGATTAAGAGCGCTGCATTACTCTCGAATTTCGCTCTGGAAATACTGGTCTGCACCATAGAAAATGTCTATATTTTCACTTGTTTTCTTCATTTCATACTCATTTATAATTTATTTTATATTTTTTTGTTGCTGCATTATTACTATGTCATTATATTCTCTTGTTATTTTATATTTTATTTAATTTTATCCATTGTATATTTACTTATTTTCCTTTACCGAAACGTGAACCGAATAAAAGGCATTTATCTGCAGACTAATCAGTCCTTTCCTTTAATTCCTTGGACTATGCTACAGTAACTGTGTGAGCGCGTGTAGCGCAGTGGTTGGAGGCGCCCTGCAACACACACGTGGAATCGATCCCCGCGCGTATGGCCCACCAAGCCTTCCATCCCTCCGGAGTCAACAGATTGGTACCAGACTTCTCTGGGAGGATAGCAGCACTGGCTCGATATATCGATAGGCTACCGCGAGTCACTGTTGAGTCGAGATATGCATTCAATCACCTCCAACGATGCTTAATGAAGTCGAATGTATAGCACTTCCCTGAGTGACTGATCAACGCCGAGAGGATTATACTTTACTATTTTGTGCTTCAGTGACCGTTCGAGTATTCCCCACGGCGTTTTGTTTAAGTTTGGTCTTATGAAGTGAAATCATATCAATTCTCTTGAAGTCATCAATCTAACTATCCAGTGCGATCTAGTGGAGAACAAACACATGCTATGATAAGACCGAACTTGGAGAAAATGCCTTTGGCAGAATTCGAGTCACTAAGGCATAGTCCAAGGAAATCTGGAGAAATATTTGGGACAGAATAGTCTGCAGATGAATAATTTCGTAGATCACTGAGTTAACGTGAGGTTGGTTTAAATAACTTTTATTCCACTCAAGTTTCCTCACCTTCGCCTTTTTTCCCCATTTTTAACACACAACGGTTTCGTTTCGATTGATAGAGTTTACTCTCAACTGAGATAGGCCACCCCAAACGTGCAGATTGAAATCGGGCGTTGGTTTCCGGAGAACGTTAGAATATATTTCCTAGGCCCAAGTTAGAGCTCTGGCTCATTTTGAACGGGAGTTGTAGCAAACTATACTTTCACGGGGATTCTGTCTAATGGTCGTGATATCCTTGTTGGTATTGAGTATTTAATAAAACACGAGAAACATCCTCATAGATTCATTTCTTTTTTTGATCCAGCAATGCTTTAATAATGTATTTGTCCTTTTTTTGTTCTGGTGGATTCCGATAACTTTTACCTTCTACAGAATTAATCTGACAGTTTGAAATTTTCTCACACTTTTTTCCTGTTAATTTTGGTGTTCCAGCTTAAGCCTATCAAATTGCTGTGTCCATTAGGTTGTAACGCACATGCTTGCGGAATAGGATTCGTACCTTAGATATTAGACCAATAGCTTAGATCGGTCGTCAGGAGTTTGCCATGAGCAACAGCATAGAAGGTGCATTAGTCCGAATTCGGCGGTAACGGATTCACTTCTCCGGATGAGGAGTTCGCTGGACCATTAATTAGTGAATAACGTATTATAGCATCAGTTTACGAGCTCAAGAACGAGGAGGCTTTGATTCTACACTGATACCAATCTAGTGCTCTACCCTCAGTGTTTCCTCTCGTTGAAAGCCTTACCAAGAATCGCCTCGGAAAAAAAAGGAAAATATAAACATTTCCTGTGGTGCAAATCAGTAATTCCAGAATGAAAAGTCGAGGATAATGTAGCGCTCTGAATCCAGTGACACCCATATAAAACCCACTAAAACATCATCCTTGGTGCGCATTGATTCCAATGCTCATTTGCTAATTAGTAATAGGTAAGTGAAAGTTACGAAAATAAACAGATCTTTTGCTCGCAAGATGCAGTTGCTGTTCAAATTTCTATGGACGAGCTAAGATTTCTACCAAATTATTAATATGTCCGAGGCAAATGCAACGGCCGCAGGCAAAACTCGTACATTGGAGATTCCATCGAACTCTACGTATTCCAGCTTGTTTAATTGGTTATCTGTTTGGAATACGGGTTTTGACGGAAGCAAAGGGATAAAAACACAAGTCTTATAGGCTCAGGAAAGTCAGAATTTCATCTTGGTAGATTGAGACTACTTGCATCTTATAGGCGAGGTTCTGTAGATTTTAAGGGCCCGTGTTTTTTCCGACCTCACAGAACTCGTTTATTGTAACGCTGTAACGCTACTGTAGGTTGTCTTTCAAATAGGAAAAAAGAGGTACTCAGTTTTTTATTTCGTCATACCAACGAAACAGGTTGCTATTTCTTTTATCAAAGGATGATAACGGGACACTTTCAAAAGCAAGCAGGAACCGCGCTCCAATTGAAGAAGCGCGTCGCGCAGCAGGTGCCATGCGTTCAAAGTTTCGCGAGCTATACCTCGGATGTCATTATTATTCATTCAAAGTTTGGCATTTTTAAAGCCCAGCCCTAAGTTTCCCGCAGTTCAGAGTGGACTTCATCAGTTGAAACAAACCGCTATGTGTTAAAAAACGGTAAGAAGGCGAAGGTGCCCTAAATGTGAGCTGATATAAGTTTTTTTTTGTACCAACTTCGTGTCAGTTCAGTGATCTAAAAAATCGTAAATCTGCAGACTGTTCACTCCCCGAACATTCTAGTGGATTTCCCTGTTCTATGCTGCCAATAGGCGCTTGTCGAGCAGAGGCTGGAGGCGACACACACGTGGAATCGATCCCCCGCACCCATGCCCCCACCACCACCACCAAGCCTTCCATTCCTCCGGGGTTGGAAAAATTGGTACCACACTTGTCTGGGAGGATAGCAGCACTGGCTCGACACATCGGTAGGCATCCGCGAGTCAGTGTAAAGGCCAGATATTCAGTCACCTCCAAACGGTGCTTAACGAAACCGAATGTGTGGCGCACCCTCAAGGATTGATCAGCGCCGAGAGCTTTATCCTTTATTATCCTTTTTATGCTGCCAAATTAGCATTTTATCCAACTTCGGTCCTATGAAGTAAAAATCGTGTCACTTGTCTTAAATTCATAATTTTTTTTCTGATTTTTCTTCTCACATGATCCGTTATCAAATCTACTGTGCAGATCCCAGCACTTCTTACCTTCGATTCATTTTTCCCTGCATTAATCGTCCACAGCGATCTTCGAACATTTCGCATGTTGTTTCGGCTGTTGATTGAGGATTTCATCTTTTTTTATGATTGTCGTGGAATGCTGGTCAAGTCGATTCTCCTTACAATCTGTTGGAGATGGCGAAGCTAAGGCGTTCCGTCGTGGATTGGAGGAGAGCGCTGGGAGGCTGGTGTGGGGTGCTCTGGTGGGAGCGGAATTTGCTTCCTGATGGATGGCATGACTAACCACTGCGCTACGCCTCCTCTGGTTATCACGTTCACTAATCCAAAACAAACTTATCAATGCAAGCTAATGGCGAACCGAACGAACATATCATATCATAGATTGTTGAGCAATTAATATGCTCCAAGATGGTGTATAGAAATAAAGCAGACAATCCCACGACCGACTTTCTATTAACCTCGTCATTGATCAGATAATTCTTTATATTCTTGTTGAGCAAACGCGAGGTGTTATTTTATTCTTTATTCACGAACAAGCTGACGTTTTGGCGGATTTCGCCTTTCTCGGAGCCTGGAAAGGCCAAGTTGACAGCAATCTATTCGGCCAAAAACCTCCATAACCAAACAGAGAAAATGCTAGACTAATTTCAATCACATTGAACACAGAATAGCTAGCTTCTCAGCACACTCACCGCTTTCTATGAGTCTTCCACTGAGTATGTTGCGCGCAGACCAACCGCACAGAATTCACATGGAAGTGTAATGTGCCCTTACCATCAGAATAATAGGCTTATATACTGCCCAATATCACGCCTGATAATGAGGCATTCTTCCTTGCGGTTCATTTTCGGATTTCTGGAATTGGCCCAGAACGCCTCGAGAGTTTTGTACGCTTGTGTTCTCGATTCCTGTGCGAGGATCGTGACACGTACTTCAAATTCCTCCCCCGCTATGTCTCTGGGTCCTATGCGTGCCTAGTGGCGTATTTGGTTTAAGTTTACCGACTAGGTGTTCTTTTTTATGTGGACACAGAGTGTGTCTACCCGTTTCGCCAATGTATTCGTCTCCGCACGCCTTGCAGGAGATCAGATAAACTATACTAGAACTCATGCAATCACCGTCTCTGCCATTAGGACAAATTATGCAATTTTGCGTTGCGCATAGACGGTCATATGGGCGGTTACGAAACGTATAGGCTGAACATTTTATTACATCTCTTCAAACTCGAGACGTATTCATGCAGATTTAAATCAGTAGAGTTAACTCTACCTACCTTGGTTCTTTGTGTTTAGATGCAATTTCAAACCACGCTTTATATTTTGGAAAGAATGCATGGACTGTTATTGTAATCGTGTTTTTTTTCGGGTAGGACTGTTATGCATTTAATACGTTTTTAAGGGTATGTCATTGGAACATGAGATTAATAGTTCGAGTTAAAATTACCTATTCGCTAAATTCGCCGAAAAAGCATCCTAGCCCCGGATCCGTGGGAGGAACTAGTGGTGGTTTAACATCATAGAAGGATGTCGCGTCTTCCTAGTGACTTCTCTACAACAAACCTTCCACCTGGTGATGTTCCATGCCATGCAAAAGTAACTTTCGAATTTTTAGTATTTTACGTTTTTTATTTCTTTATTTTTCTTGTTTTTGTGAAATTTGTTGCCTTGCGAAGGACGAAGTTGATTCAACTTAATTTTCTTTTACAGTGAAATTGTTTTGGGATCTAATTTTTTCTTGTTTACTGCAGCAAATTTCTTAACGATAGTCCCTAATGAATATAGAAAAATTGGTTTGAGTGATGGGTTTAACAAAGGAATCACTTTGCGTCTTCTATATCTGCATGTGATTAGCTGCATGGCATGATCCAGGTGATGATGGCTCCATGTTTTCTTCTGCACCGATTTGCTAAATACCAACTGTATTCACGAGGGAGGTAATCACGCATGTTGCGTGGGTGTGTTCTCCTTTATGCGGATTGCATTCTACTAGTCAGTTCGGCCAAGAGGCTGAAAAAATCAAGTGAAAGGGAAATATATGGGAAGTGGTCAGGAGTTTCTCCAACAAATCAAATACGCTCCTCTTCTACTCTGAGAGAAACTGCCAAGCTACCCATGAATATATCCAGCCTCTTCCCTCGCTCCCCATTCACCAGAAAGAGTCCAAGATATGGCGACGTTGCATAGGACGAGGACGGAAAGGCTGCTAAAACTAAAATTATAGGACCATTCTAGGGTGCTTAAGTGGCAAAGGACTGATGTGACGGCCTGTACCTGCAATGCACGCAGCTTGTAGCTTAGTGCTCTATAGAAATCATGAAGACAAGAACCATAAAGCACGACGTCATCGGAAAGAACTATTTTTTCGGAACATGCGGCAATGGAGAAATCGGCGGAGTGGGTGTTCTCGTCAACACGAGTTTGACCGTAACCATCGATTTATTCGCACAACGAACTCACCGTGTGGGACGTTTACGGTTGATTAGATGAGGAACAGTGTCAGATTTGACAGTCTTTCTTTTCTGCGCATCGACATCAAGCTGTGATAATGACGAAGTCGAAGGTTTCTATATGTACTTAGAGAAGTTCTACAGAGATGGCCATCCCTTCTTTAAGGTCGTCATTGGAGATTCTAACGCTAAGATTGGACCCAGAAGAACTTCTGAAAAACGTCAAGTCAAGATCCACAGATTAAAATGGAACGACCGAGTTGAGCGGTTGAGTTTATCGTAAAGACTAGGACCATTCGTGGTAACTAGCAATTCCAGAAGAACCCCTCTAAACCTTGGACGTGGGAGTCTTCCAATGAAGAGTACCACACAGCAATAGACCGCATCATAGTAAATCGAAGGTTTCACCTAACCGATGTTGCTATTGTCATAAAACTTTACACGGCATCAGACTATCACTTTCTTCGTGTAAAATTTCATTTCCTGTAGAAAAAAAGAAAAAGCCGTAAAATTCAAAAACCAAAGTCTGGAAACCATCGTAAACTGAGATTTATCCAGTTCACTAGTAGGCTGTTGGGAACATGCAATTTTTGATAACGCCGACGAAGAATGCGATCGGCTCATTCAATATTTTCACGTTAGGCTTCTGAAGGGTCAAAGTTCGAAATTCACCAAGAGGTGTATGTCTTCAGAAACATGCGAGTTAATACGTCCACGTAGAATTGCAGGGGCTACAGGCAACTTCCAGCTTTTGTCCGAACTTGCAAAACAATGCAGATAGGCGATAAAAGAAGATCTCAAAGAGAGAATGGCAGCACTTACGGTCGAAGCTGCAGAGCCTCGGAAAAGCATTTACAAAGCCCACCGAAGCTTTGCGAATTGTTAAACCCAGACCATTGCACTTTGACGCCTAGACGGTTACGGCTTCCAGAGAGTCAATGGAGAAAATCACTCACGAATAATACTCGTGTCTCTTCAAATTCCATGTCCTGACCTTATATGGAATAGGGGGGTGATGGATACGTCGTCCTACCGGTTCTCCCTTTCGAAATCCGGTATGCTGTTTTGTCGATAAATAAGTGACCATCACCTGGTTCTAAAAAGACAAGATCTCAACATCTGGAGAACCTCCTTGTAGCCCTCGTCAGTACACGGTCTGCAAAGCCCTATTTAATGAAAGATCAGGTAGACCATGTTATTGTTCAAAAACTGAGGTCTCCGCAACATCGGCAATAACCACCCAATCTGTCCACTGTCTGTCGTGTATAAACTCTTCACTCGAGTCATCCTAAACAGGATTCACAGAACACTGGACCAAAGGAAAGGATGTGAGCAAGAAGGGTTTCGAAAAGGATTCAGTGCGATGTACTACATCAACACAATAGCAAGACTCATTGAAGTATCGCGAGAGTACTAAAGACCGCTTTGTATCACTTTCATCGATTTAAGGAAAGCTGAAATAGAAGCAGTCATGGAAGCCATTGATAGTTAGTCAAGTGGTCCCTCCTCCCTCATTGAATAGGGATTCTTCTCATGGAGACTCTCAAAGTACGCTTTCTGTTAGGGTGTCATAAGCTGATAGTTATAATCTTCGCTTAAAAAATTGGAGTGTCGTGAGCTCAAAAAGTAATTGCTGATGTATTTTATTTGAGGAATTTCATCAGCACATCGCTCGTGATGCTCGTTGGGATTCTGTCGAAAAGCTGGCTAAGGCAACAGTTCCATCACTGGATCCCAATGCCGTCGATGATCAACGAATTCGTGACGTTATCAATTATGCTCAAAAAGTCGAAACGGCGATGTTCGAGTTAGCTAACGATCGAGTAAGTTGCAAAAGTTGCACGTCCTATTTATTGTGCCGTTATGGTGTTTCTTTATAGAATTGACAAAAATAATTCCTTGACATTTGGATGGTCAATATTAGAAAGCATACTACCCGGCTCAGCATGTTTTCCACTCATTTTTTTCAATGTTGGCTCGAAATACCTGTGGCACGAGATTTCTATGTGCTCACTACAGACATTAGACTTCTTGTATATCGGAGATTTTGAAACTCATGATATATACATTCATTTTGGTGCGTTTGTGTGAAAGTGTCAAACCCATTTCTTAGTTGGGTTATCATGCTGCTTCATGAACATGAACACCCACTGTGCATCGATGTTCGACAAAGAATTATTGACGAGGCGATGAACCACTATTGAGGGCCAGATTATTGGAATCAGGCGAAGTCGGTTTTTGTTGTTCAGAATTGAACATCTAGGGAACGAAAATGGTGCTGAACATTAGTACTAGTGAAGAAGCTATTTCTTATTCATCTTTTATCTCAAAAAAGGAGAAAATGGTACTAGAAGCGTATCCGCATCGATTGAAAAAAATGCATTATGTCAATCTTTTTAGATTACACAATGGGTAGATAGCTCACTGATGAAAAGCATTCATTTGTCACCACTTTCTATAATTTTGTCAACCAATATAGGGCAGCTTTGTTTCTTTGATCTGTGTGGCTCTAAAACATGATAAGAAGAATTCGCAACATCGAGCTGAGAGGTGCTTTTTGCCGCTGCCGGTGGTATTGCAGGTGGACAAACACCTTCCACTGGAAACGTACGTACGGGTCGGTCAGAGCAGAATCAAAGTAGCCGTTTATCAAAATGTGAGTCTCTAGAGATTTGGTTGTTTTCCATTCAGATCTTTGATGTTAAGCTGGTCAATACAAAGCTCTCATTATTAAATTACGAGACCCTGATGGTTCAATTTCCTACTCTACAAGTGTCTCTTCAACGAATTACTTTCTTTTGGCTATAGTTAAATCACATTCTGAAACGAAAGTTAAGAATGAGTGTTCAGGTTGGATATGTGGTGGAACAGTAGTTTGGGAAATACACCTAGTTTCATTTTTTCATTCTTTAGCTGCCCCTGGATCATCAAGTGGAATACCCTCATCTGTATCGAATTTCACAACAAATTCAACAGAAACAGGAAAGACATCAGATTCCACTATGTCGCCAAGAAGGGAAAATTGAGAGATCACACTCCACCTGGCGAAGACACCAATTTTTACGCCTGTAAGTTAAGGTATGGCTTTTTTCTCCTTCTTTTTTAGGAGCGCGAGAGGTACGAATCATTATTTCTTGACTTAATCGAACATTGTTAAGGCATTATTTACGGTCGGTGTGGGAGAATATAAGCTGGGCCAACGAGGCTGTTCCCTTCCGCATGCCTGTTGATCCTAATTCGCTGGTCATACCTGTAATCTGTCGTAGAAATAAACAGTAGTTTTGACGGTATTAGTGTACAGATGACTATTACGCAACATGAAAATCACTTGTCGGACTTGTAATTTTAGTGGCCAGTGTGTCAGTGCTATTTTTTTAGTCTTCTGAATACTTATTCGCTTTCAATCTTTAACGCCTCTGCAAATGCTACTCGTTTATCTCTTGTTTAAGAATTGTGACCTAGTATTATTTTGGAATATGTCTTTTTTTAGAAATATAATGATAGAGTAAAAACACCCAATGGATGTCCCAACTATCTTTGTCACGTTGGATGTAGGTCGGTACAATATTCCTTGGGAGTTCTGCGATGATATGTAGCTGATATTTGATAACGCTTGTATATGCAATCATAGGAATAGCGAGGTGTATAAATACTGTGCCAAGGTAAATATCTGCGTTTAGAAAGATTTTGTAGTCGTTAGAAAATGTTGTGGAGTAAAAAAGAAGGCTAAAGCTCTCGTCGTTGATCAATCCTTGAGGGATGGTCTTATTGACTAACAGAAATCTCAAATTTATTAAAGACGATAAGTAAATCGTTTTACTTCATAACGTCGCAATGAAATTTCCACATCTCAGCTTTCTCATTGGTTTTTGTGTAGGCAGAGCTTTTAATTTAGAAATTTACCACTGCATTGAATTATTTCAGTTGATCGAGATGTTTGTGAGAGAAATGGATCAGGTTATGCAACACATGGGTTATTGCTGTTCACGAAAGTTGTCGTTTATACCCCCTAGCGTTGTTGTGTAACAGTAAATCGATGTGCACAATAGTTCGAAATCGGCGTTATCGGGTGTAAGTTGTTAGCATCGAAGTTTTGACAAATTCGTCATTTTTTATAACTTATAATTTTCTGCTATTTGATCCAGTTCTACACTAGGACAGTTAAAGCATAATGATTACTTTAACCGAGACACCGAGTTTCGTCCGTAAACAGTCAGTGCTGTGGGGACTGGGGAAGAGAAGGAGGAAGAGCGGGAGAGTGAGTGGGTGGGGGGAACCACAAAAAGTGTTTGTTCTGAATAGGTAGTTGCAACAACTTTTGTATTGCGCAATTTTTTGTGTTTTGTATATTGATTGGTGTATTAAATGCTAAATTACTTGCGTACGACAGAAATACATGTAACAAATTGTTTTAGGTACGAATCCGGTTGTCAGCATGACGTAACAGTATCGAAGTGTCATACGTACTGTGTGAAGTGTTTCGATGCTTTGCCACCGGAAAGCATTTCACCTTCTGAGAACCCAAACGAGCTGTGAAATATGACACCTAAAGACAGATTTCTGCAGATGACGAGCGACGTAAGTGAGTATGAACCGTTTGAAGTATGCAAATACTGTCACAAAAAATGGCATAGATTATGTGCACTACACCACAGAAAGGTTTGTATTGTTGAGAATGTAAATGTTGTCTGAAGTCTTTTAGATGTTAAGACACACTGCTTGGTGTGTTCATCTTCCAGAGGTAGACTTGCTTGAACTAGTTTTTTTTTCTTGAGTTTTCTTTCCATGCTCTGCATGAGGCGGATTACAAGATTCCAAGTTGGCCAGAGTGTTTGTGTTTCGGCAGGGCAGCACGATAGAATTTTTGGATTTATCATTTGGCCACTGCTTCGTTTCAAATCACTTCAACTGTCACCTGTATCACCTGTAGTCCCCTTGATCGTCGAGTGACTCAAGCGAGCGCCAGTAAATCTTACATTTTTCCATGTCGCGTGCAAGAGTAGCCCAGTGGGTTCTGTTAGCTCTAGGGACTCGTCGAGCATCATACCTTTCTTCTAGGCTTTTCGTGAAGAACTTTGACAATCGAGTCGGTGGTCTTCCTGCAGTGCGTTTAACATCGCGAGGAATCCAGTCACTAACGGCTTTTGTCGATCGGTTGTAGTTCATACGCATTACGTGTCCGGCCCACCTTATCTTCGACCGTTTGGCGTACAGAATGGCATCTTTGATTTTTGGTCGTTGACTCAGGTCGGGGCTTCGGATCCATTGCTTTACCAGTGTGAAACGGGATACTCCTAGCATCGTCCTTTCGGCCGCGCGTTCAGTAGCGCTGAGTGATTTTACATCATGTTTACGCAGCGACCAGGTTTCTGATGCATACGTTAACGCAGGAAGCACCGTTAAGTCGAAAAGGTGGGCACGGAGTCGGGTGTTCTTTGTCCTCTTCATTAAATTCTCGATGCTTTTGAAAGCTCCCAAAGCCGCTCGTTTCTTTATGCTCAACTGTAGAGCTAAGTCGTTCATCATATTGATTTCCGACCAAAATAGACGCATCTGGAGCATTTGGAGATATTCGTTACGTTGAGCGTGAATGGAGCATACGAAACTGATCTGTTTCTCATAAACATCGTTTTTGTGAGATTTCGTCGAATACTAATCTTTCCACAGACTTTATCAAAGTCGGTAAGCATTCGTTCCGCTTGGCTAGTGTTTGATAGGACGATGTCATCAGCAAAGCGAAGATGGTGTAGTTGCCAACCATCGATTTCCACTCCCCATATTATCCCATTCTAATGTTCGCATGACGTTCTTGAGGGTGGCGGCAAATAATTTTGGGGAGATGATATCGCCATGCCTAACTCCTGTTCTGACGTCGATGTTAATATCGTTGTAGAGTGGTGGTATCTTGGTTGTGAAAATTCTGTACAGCTCATGAAGAATCTTTATGTACTGAGTAGGGACTCCTTGAGTATCAAGGGCTTCCATGACTGCTTCTATCTCAATTGAGGCAAAGGCCTTCTTTAAATAAATGAAAGTGAGCCAGAGCGGCCTTTTTGTACTCTCGCGACACTTCAGTGAGTCTTGTTATCGTGTGGATGTGGTCCATCGTATTAAATCCTTTTCGAAACCCTGCTTACTCACATGGCTGTGCTTCGTCCATCCAGTGTTCTGTCAGTCTTGTTTAGGAGGTGAACTCGAGTGAAAAGTTTGTAGACGACAGACAAGAAGCAGATTGGGCGATACTTGCCGATATCGTGGAAGTCACCCTTTTTGAACATTAGCACAGTCTTGCTGATCTTCCATTGAGTAGGGATCTTGCATTCAAACAGGTAACGTGTAAAGAGCTGAACCAGTGTGTTTATAAGGACTGGCGGAAGGTTCTTCACGTGTTCTGATCGTATCCCTGTCCAGACCTGGAGCTGTTCGATTTTTCACCGACGAAATGGCATGTCGGATTTCGGAAAGGAGAACTGGTGGTGGAACATATCCATCCTCTTTTATTTCATATGACGAAAGGTAGACATGGCTATCGAAGAGATCTGATTAGTATTTACGTAGGATTTTCTCCATTGCCTTTCTGGACGCTGTAACTGTTCCGTCTGGGCGTCGGAGTGCAACCATCTTGGTCTTGTAATTGGCGAAGCTTCGGTGGGCTTTGCGAATACTTTTCCCAGCCTCTGCAGCTTCGACCATTACCGCTGCTCTTCTCTCTTTAAGATGTTCTTTCATCACCTGTCTTCATAGTTTTGCAGGTTCGGACGTTAGTTCGCGGTTTCCTACTGCTTGTACGATTCCACTCTGGCGTATCATGTCAAGTGTTTCTGGAGACAGACGTTTCTTGGTGACTTTCGAACTCTCAGCCTTCATGGCGCTAACGTGAAGATATTGAATGAGCGGACCGTATTCTTCGTCGATGTTATCGACAACGACATCGTCCCAATAGCCGACTAATGAATTGAATAAGTCCCAGTTTATGGTGGTTTTGGGACTTCGGTTTTTGAATTTAACTGCTTTTTTCACCCTTTCACGAGAAGTAGAATCTTGCACGAAGGAGGCGATGGTCTGATCCTGTGTAGAATTTTGGGATAACAGCGACATCGGTTAGGCAAATCGTTCCGTTTACTATGATATGGCCTATTTCGTTGTGGTACTTCCACTGGACGATTCCCATGCCCAGAGTTGATGGTGGGGCCTCTGGAATTGCGAGTTACCATGGATGGTCTTGGTCGTCGTTGATAAACTCAGAGAGCCGCTCACCCCTGTTCGTTCCATTCTAATCCGAGGGTCCCAGTGTGACGTTCTTCAGACGTTCTTCTTGGTCCATTCTTGGCGTTAAAATCTCCAATGATGACCTTGAAGGATGTGTGGTCTTCTCTGTAGAACTTCTCCAAGGCCATATAGAACGCTTCGACTTCTTCGTGATAGTTTGATGTCGCCGCGTAAACGACGAAGATTGTTAAAGCCAGCACTGATCCACATCTGTTTAATCGTAAACGTCATTGTAGGTACAGATCGTCACCTTAGTTCCTTGTGATCCAGGCAGCTTCCATTGGCCCTGAGATTTTAGGAGCCTCTCCGTACTCGTCCTACCCAACGCTGCCGAATTGGGGCTCTTTCGGGGTCAGGGGAATGAGGCCCGCTTCTTTTACTGTTTTTAGTTTTTTTGAACCCACGTATAGCTTGATGGGCTCTGAACGTGGGGGGCTGGGTATACTCACGGGTGGCTTGCCAGACTGCCAGAGTGGACATGGAGCTTATTTGTTGGAGGCGACTGCTAACTTCCTCCCATATACTTCCTCGTTGCTTCATTGCTGGCTTTCGGCCGAATTTACTCGTAGAATACAATGTGCATATACGTGAACACACCCATGCGCGCATGCATTAATACGCCTAGCATATATGGAAAGTATGTGCCAAATCGGCGCAACAGAAACAAGGAGTCCATTCTCTGGATCTATTTGCTTCTCAGGGAAGCAAACATCGCTTTTGTTCCGCGATTAACCTCCTATCCGCCACCTGGTGACGCGCCACGTAACCTCGCGGCTAACCGGCTATCGGGATCCCTGATGTGGAAATGATCCGTGGTTCAAATCACTTGGGGGTATCTAATGTGGACGTTTCAGAGTGTATGGGTGGATTTTGTCGTGCTTCATAGATTGTTTCGATTGATTTGTAGCACTTTGAGGATTTCATTACAGTTCTCGTTGCGTCTCGATTTGTTGATGACTGAATTATTGTAGCACATCTTTATTGAATGCCGTTGACATATGGGCGTTTGTTAGACGACGTCCATGCATCGTAGATTTATAGAGTTTCGTCTTATTTTCATCATTCGTTTATATAATCAGATTTGCAAATAAATTAATAAAAGGGCAAAGATCTCGGCGTTGGTCAATCCGTGTGGGACGCGCCATGCTTCGACTTCATTAAGAATCGTTTGGAGGTGATTGGATGCAAATCCGGCCTTTACAATGAGTCGCGGTGGCCTACTGTTGTATTGAGCCAGTGCTGCTATCTTCCCAGATAAGTCTGGTACCAATTTGCCCACACCAGAAGGATGGAAGGCTTGGTGGACCATGGGGGCGAGGATCAATTACACGTGTGTGTCGCAGTGGCGCCTCCAACCACTGCGCCACATGCACCCTTATATCCGCGCATAGGAATTCAAAACATCGGCGCTCACAACTTTTGAAGCGTCTTCCACAAATTTCACGAGTCCAATAATGGGTCGCAAAGAGGAGTGTCTTGTCACGCATGACCTCGCACCATACCTCAAGCTGAGTGACTGACCCGAGCCAAGCGTATTGCTTGCTTATGTACTACTCTGTGCGGCTGGTCTCCACCAAATAAGTGGGAACTTACAAGGAAGGAAACGGTAGGTGTTTAAGAAAAGTTATTTACTAGCCAGTGAAAATTTATGTTTCAATTTGTACCCGCTGAGGTTATGAAGGTGTTTGGTTGGATAGATGGTGCATCTTTCTTGCATTTTCTGGCCATCGAATTTTCTGTAGTCGCCTTCGACTGTTCTGTATTGACATAACTCGCAAATTTTTTCCTATTGTTACGTCATCCTACCTTCGATATTCGGGCTTGTTGTTTTACGTATGAAAGACTTTTTGACTTCGTTATCAATCAAGGGTTGGAAGAGCGAATTAACAAACAGGACTTTTATGTTCAGTTCTTCTATTTCAATAAAGTTATATTTCTTTAAACTTTAGTATACATACTTCATAGCACTGTACTTAGCTCTTTGTGTTTGTTGCAGTGCTACTCAACATGAATTTTAACCTTTAGGTTTCCTACAAGATTGTGCCATTAAATATGGCGTGTCTCACAACAAGTGTAAAAGAGGTGGTTACTAGAAAGCTTTGTTCCGGCAAAGCGTATGACGTTTTCGCACTTGATCTTAATATTCTTCTTTAGAGAACAGCGCTCTAAGCGGCTGCCATTGCGAGCTATCTCGGGATCCTGCTAAAAATCCGGACCGGAAGGTTTGTCTATTCAAAAAACCCTCTTGCTCATTATAATTCGGACTCCATACATTGTTTTTTCTAAAGATGTTTACGAAACGCGATACTCCACATCGAGATTATCACGTGCAACAGAATTTTTTGTAGCAAGGCTTAATGGTCATCTTACTGGTCAGCCAAGCGTGTACGTTGAATTTTAAGGGGTTGGAATGTGCTCATTCTTTTCAATTATTAGTCTTCGAACTTCGAAAATGCGACAGTTTGGTAAAAATTGTGCGTGAGTCTTCGTATATGCATTCTTCTCCGACATTTTCTATTAAATTTCACTCTTTTGCTACCAATAGGGGTTTTTCCGGTGATATCTTGATTTCTGTGGCATTCTTGACACAGTGCTTTAACGACTCTATTATTTCTTTTCTCTAATTGATCCTATGTACTATAGACTGGGTCTTTATGAGATGTAGTTTTGCCAGATCGGTGGTATTACTCCAGGCACTATTGTGCCTCCACTGACTGGAGCCAGTTCACGAAGCGGTAGTAATTTTAGTTCTCCGGAATACGCACGATGTGCATTAAGAACAGCTCCAGAAGTGCTGATAGTTGATGTCTCTATATGTATCGATTTAAGCAATCGGTTCTTAGAACAGGTGGACCAGTCATGCAGTGAAATATGGTGCTCGTGACAGCTCCAGCTCCCAGAACTTCACTGTGAATAAGCTAAGTTTTTACTAACAGCCAGAAATTGGTTGAATATTTTGAGTTCGTTTGTTTGCTGTTGTTCTCTCAAATTATTAGTCATTTCTCGTATATCGGCTTTCGTAAGCCTAGTATATAATGGTCAAAATCTTACGGTTTCCACTAATGTTGCAAATCCGGTGTGCCTAGCAATTCTTCCGGATTATTTTCCGACTCTCACCCAGTATTTCTTTAGACCAAAAGCACCTTTGCATGTAGTCGTAGAAAGAACAGCGTAAGTCGGTGAACTGCGGCTTAGTTCTAAAACTCTGAGGAATTAGTATTGTCAAGACTGTTTTTACGTCAAATTCAGCCATAGTTTTTTCGCATTGCGCTTTTTTTCAACACTGCAGGTCTGTAGGACTCCATTCGCATGCGGGGACATTCCGGATGCAACTGATGACGAAATGCAGCAGATCGGTGGTACAGCTACAGCAGAGATTCCGCCACTGCCGGCCACTTTACGGTGCATTTCGTCGATTTGTTGGCAATACTCCTCTGCCGTAATGGTTTCTCCCGGACTGAAAAACCAGTGATGAATAGACCCGCCTGCAGACCACCAAACACTCACATGACCTTTTTTTGGCGTAATTTCGTCTTTGGGAAGTGCTGTGGAGCCTGATCGGAATCCAACCATTGAGCTGAACGTCGCTGGTTGTCGTACAGAATTCACTTCTCGTTGCCCGTCACAATTCGATCAAGAAGAGGGTCGTTTTTGTTGCGCAGAATAAGAGCAGACGACACTTTAAAACGGCGGCTTGGTTACCGTTTAATTCGTGCGCCACCCACTTGCCGAGTTTTTTTCGTCTTATGTGATTCAAGGGAGTGGAAATTGTTCCTGTGCTTACGCCAAGCTGTTCTGCAAGCTGTCGAACAGTTGTACGCGTGTTTGCTTCCAGCAGTGCCTTCAATTCGTCGTCGTCGAGTTCACTGGGACGTTCGCGGTCTTCCTTAGCTTCGAGGTCGAAATAAGCTGATCAGATTTTCCGGAACCATGTGCGCACTGTTGATTGACCAAAGCTACCTTCACCTGAAAATTTGTTTCTGTTTCGAGTCTTCGCTGCTGCACTACGACCGAGTTTGAACTCATAAAAAAATTTGATAGAATTTCGTTCTTGACATCTAAAATTGCAAAGCTCAACATTGGTTAAAACATTTAACTTTTGACAAAACATAAGGACCTGTTCAGAAGAAGCACAAAATGAGCTGATATGTAACCTAGCTAGGTACAAAGAATACTTTGTTGGTAAAAAATACAGTAGAACAATAAATGTTCTAAAACACCCATTTATCTCTGAACCACCTAATAAAAGCTCTCGACGTTGATCAATGCCTTGCCATTGCCATGGGAGGCGCCATGCATTCGATTTCATTAAGAGGCGATTGAATTCATATCTGGCCTTTACAATGATTCGCGGTGGCTTACGCTGCTACTCTCCCAGACAAGTCTAGTGCCTTTTTTGCCGACCCTGGAGGGATGGAAGGCTTGGTGAGGCTTGGGTAAGTGGTCGATCCCATGCGTATTACAGGGCGCCTCCGATCACTGCGCAACGCGCGCCCAAGTTTCTGTAGTAGAATGTTTAATTCCT
Organism: Angiostrongylus vasorum; assembly: GCA_018806985.1. NCBI lineage: Eukaryota > Metazoa > Nematoda > Chromadorea > Rhabditida > Metastrongylidae > Angiostrongylus > Angiostrongylus vasorum. Next base: position 148,640 of record JADANN010000110.1, on the reverse strand, counting down.
CAATCATTTATGTGGACCACAGCTGTGACAGATTTTGCATGCGGGATATCCACATTCTGGGTACGGAATACTATAAGCAGAATCATTGTTTTCGCTTGACTTTGGTGCGAAAACGTTGTAGGTTTGTTCGATGTGACGGCTGGATATTAGAGTTCTTCGATATCACAAGAGAGTTGGTCAGATACGCCCTTGAGGCTGGGTGGACACGATGGAACAACGCATCTACATTAACGACCACCAAGTCCCGACATGTTAATTGTGCATGGACATAGCCTGAATGTACACAATTATACATGATTATCAGTTTGAAGTAAGACATTCAGACTGTTCGCTTGTGTTCGATATCGAAGCCTTTCCACAACTCCTATGCAGATCCTTGCTTTATCATGCTGCCATGTTTAACCCGATAAGGTTCAATTTTTTCACAAACGGGTCGTTTAAATCGACCGCTAGGAGTTGGCAGCAACACATAAAAGTAGGAGAAAATTTTTTGACAAGAATTACTTCAACCATCCAGGTCTCCCACCTCTTAAGAGTGGAGATTTGGTGCTAAAATTGGCTCGGAGGGTCCGTCCGATCAAAGAGACCTATATAGCTCCTAACATTTCCGCCTCAACCCTCCAGCGAATCGAACCAACGAGAATACAAGGACATTTACAAGGAAGTCTGTAAATCCACAAGTAGGGACCCAACACACAGATCCATAGACCTTTGTGATTGGTGGTTGCGACGAAACGAATCAAATGGAAAAAAGTGCTGGAAGCAGCACATCAAGAAATTTCTGGTCATGTAGGAAAATGAAATAACAACTGCAATTACTGTTGTTCTTATTCACATTATGTCGCTTTTTGATTTTGTTAATATCGAAGCTTACTTCTCCAGGTAGAGAAGACGCATTGTGAATGATATAGCAGTTCGTGCTTTGGCACGTTTGACGATGGCAACACGGCAACATGAGCACAGTGAACAGATAACAAAGATTAAAGATAGGTGAGAGTTGCACTAACTTTCCACTTCAATTCTATGAGATGCATTGCCAGAAACTGCCAATCGTCGCTTAATTCAGCTAGTGATGCACTGGTTTATAGGCGGAAGAATGCTTTCAAACTTTCTTTCTTAAAAAGATAGTCTCAGCGATTTTCAATCGACTGCAATCAATACATCCGTCTTCACATTTTCCAACGTCGACAATGCTTTCGTCAAACTTGTGCGATGAACATACTATTTGCCTTTAGGCTATCAGAGTTTGGTTTCAAAGATGTGGTATAATCGAAGTTAAGCATGAACAAGGCGAATCTTGGATTCAGTCCGAAAAGTTTGTAGGACGGAAGCTCAGAGTGTGCACATGCTCATGTGCGTTTCTACATGGGCGACTTCCGCGTGTTAGGCGATTTCCACAAATAGTTAAGATTTTCTTCTTCAACAAGAACGCAGATTGCATGCATGGTTAATGAAGGATAGGTACACGGCAAAAATCCATGCAAGCCTATCAGCTCTGTGTGATCGTTAAAACCAATAGAAACTTCCGAACTTCGCAAGGACGTTTTAGTGTTGAAGTATTTAGCAGAGCGTCCTACAATATAGAAATTTATAATAGCGCCTAATAAAAAACAGCAACAAACAACACAACAGTGATATAAATCCCATGTACAATGTAATCAAAAGAGTAATTGATGTAAGAATCACTACAAATTGGATAGGGGCGGATTGCACAGTGACAGTCATCATCCAAGCCTTTCATCCATCCGGGGTCGGAAAATTGGTACCGGACTTGCCTGAGAAAAAAATAACTCTCTGCAATCCAAATGGGAATGCCCCAGCCCGGCTATCCCAGGACTCCAGAGAGAATTGCTCGACCAGCATTCTACAACATTCAAGATGAAATGAAAATCTTCAAGCAGCAACGAAAGCCACACGTAAAGTTGGAAGATCTTCGTAAAGGAATTGAATGTGAGAAGTGCTGGGATCTGCACAGTAGACCTGAAGATGAGTCAAAATAAAACAAAAAAATAATAATAAAAACAAATTGGATAAGGTTTACATAGCTTTAGACAACGACAGATGGGGTTAATATACACTCCATTCGTGTTTATATTTACGGCCAAGCTTGTCACAGAACGCAATTGTCCTGTTTGATCTTGTTGCCCGGCTTGCTGCTGTGGCAACATCAAACACGAACCGATACCCATGGATGGCCACCGACGCTACAACCATTTTGTTGTTCATGACCCAATAATTTGAGAAACACATCTGAACAACGTCGAATTGCTGCCCAGAAATTGCAGGTGACTGACTCCTCCCTTAGCGCAAATGGCGATATTGTTGCTGCTGGCAAACATACGGTCCCGCCGGAGCGAGCTAATCTCTTCGCTTTCGGTTCGAACTCTGCGGTGGTGGACCAAAAATAGTAACGGGAATGTAGGTCACTATCTCCTGGACCTATATTCGCCGGCCAACTACCTCCTGCCATCTGGATGAAGCAGTTTCAATGAGAATCTTAACCGTTTTATTTACTGCCTTTTACTAGTTTTCGCGGCAGGGTATTATTTGTGAAACAACCGCAATGACGCTGAGATACTTGCAAAACTGCGGACCGCAGGTGTCTACGGTGGAGAAAGAACGCGCTACTGTCCTTTCCGAGGCGTAACGCGTTCACCACCACACCATGCGGGTCCTTCGTTCTCCCCACCGCTAACGAGTGATTGCTGATGGCAGAGATCGATAGAACTAGCTGAGAGACAGGCGAAACGAAGGGACTCGCATGGGGTGGTGGTGATCGCGTTAGCCGCCGGAAAGGGTAATAGCGCGTTCGTTCCCCACCGCAGACACCCTGTGTTCCGGGGTTTTGCAAATATCTCAGCATCGTTGAAGTTTCAATGAAGTTTCTATCTCAGGAGCAATTTTTTTTAATCACATGGAAATCGTTCATTCTCTGTTCTCTTGACGAACTACTATGAGGTATTTACGCAACGCTTACTCAATTTTTGCTGATATTTAAAGTGACCCGAACCACATTACAATTTGATAATGTTCATGATGATGTGTAGTCCAATAGGATAATCAGAGTAGAGAACCATTAGAGTGAACAGGGTCAACGATTGCCAGCCAGCTATGTTCTGAGATCTACATTGCTGCTAGTGAGGTAAATTTGGATATGGGACACCAATTCCAAAAAACTTTTAGATTTCTCTAGTCATACAGTCTTTGTAGCACTGTATACTGCACAGTGTTGCCATGATTAAACTGTCAATTTTTCAAGAAGGATAGCCCTGATTGCCCACGTAGTACAAATTTCTCATTCATAGAAAATAATCTGAACTTTCAAGTGGCCAACATAAAATTTATTTAGTAGAAAGTGGAAGCTGTTCTTTTCTATGAATACATGTGAGACTCCCGCTTTTTACAAAATTTGCAATGCACGAACATACACGTATTCTGTGTAACCGTTGCGTGCCCTCCCTTCTAAAAAAGTAGTGACTGCGCCAGCAGTTTCCACCTACTAGGCTGAGTATCACTGGAAATAGTGAGCAACTATGGGGTTGCACTTTCGATGTTCTGGTGCCGGAACTTCATTTTACTCCATCATTTGTGTGCCTTCGAATGGAGAATTCTGTTATGTAGCCGTCGGAAAATTAGAGGATTTCATGAAAAGTTACAACCCAATCGCGAGGAACACTATTGTTCAGTGCAGAGTAAAGCCTCTTTAAGATCCCCTGTCATGTTCTGATTTCCTCGACTACCGAACTTTCCAGACCATACTTGCTAGAAATGTGCCCCCCAGGAACGAATCCAGCTAACGAATGCTGATAACGTCACCGAATGACTAAGCATATCAGATGGGTGGCAAATTCCATCATCACCAATCCTCAAATGCCATTGTATTCAATACGTTCCTTCGCCACTGTCGGTGTTTGTATTCGTCAATGTTTGGTTGTTACCGATAGGAGTTCACTCTAATCACCGCTTCAGATATGGATTTGTACGGAACGTGAATCAGAAACGAACCGTCTAAACAGATTCAATCTTTCTTTAGAGTATTTCGGTTCTCTTATTTGACTACCAGAATTCTACGTTATGTTGTTGCCCTTGAAACGTAAACGTTTGACAACGAAATTTGTAGGGTCTTTTTCTTTATTGAATCGAGTTCGTTTCCCGTTTTTGTAGAGCTGCGGCTCTTCGTGTTCAGTGTTTCTCACACTTATCCGTTTTCTTCATTTTCAGCTATCCTTATTCAGAATGATAAAGATTTTTGTGGAAGCATTCGATTCTCTGTGGAACCTAGGTGCGCAGTTCTTTCATGCAATTTGTTCCAGTTATTAGTAGCCTTAAGTGCTGTTGGTCATAAACAAGCGTGTTACAAATTTGATTTGTTTTTTAGTCCGCGAGTGCAACTGCCTTGGATACTGTACCGATGCTCATGAACATCTTCTGGAGCAAAACACTGAAGTAAGTGATCAGTATTCATTTAAATTCTACACAAGATTGCTTTTTTCCTTTAAACTGCATGTCCCTGAAAACTTATTCTTACTAATTCATCACTTTGATCTTTAAAAAGTAAAAAAATATTAGACCGAGGTTTCGGTACTGTGTACTATAGTATACGAACAATTCCCTACTCCTAAAAATTATTGCACTACTCGATGTTTCGTTCGTCATACCTAAAATGGAACAATAGTAAGGTCACCATGTGTTGCAGGTTTACCGGGACGCAATGATGCTCGGTGGAGCATGGGAGAATTGCTTCACAATCTAGGTGATGAAATTCAGCACTTCAATAAAAATGTGTCCGGAAAACGAGTAGACGTTACTTTTACCGTATCTACTAATCGTAGGTGTGTCACCTGGTTTTTCTGCTCGTAAAAATTATTCGATTACAGTCTGGCCTTTTTAAGCGTAAATATTCGTACATTTGTATACATACATACATATATATACATGTACATCACATGTCTCATCAGTACTCCCAGCTAGTCCTAGTTATCGAATTATTCGAACTGGTAGAACTAATACCCTCATTCGATCATGACGCGCACCACACCACCCAATCGGACCGGTAGTTCGAACGATTTACTCAAACATCATGTGTGAGGTTCAGCAGGCTTTGGTGTGAAGTCCGTTCACTCTGACAAATCATCGCTGAGTGTATATGCAGTTTATTAGCTGGACAAGAGCGTGAACTGTCGCCCACGTAAAGTTTAAGCGCATAACTATAATATTCTGGTCCCGCGTCCAAGAAGATGTTCATGGATATAATTCTGGAAACTGCAGTTCAATTTTGAATATATAGGGGAAAGCCGATCTCCTCAACGAAAGTTCTTCCAATGCCAGGTACATGTTTCCCGCGTTTAACCCCTATCCACCACAGAGAAATATTACACGTAGTCTTTCGACCATCCTACACGAGAGACGTCGAATATGAGAGAGGTGCCTCGAAGAAAAATATAGAAACCATAAAAATACTTAGAGTTATATCTTCATGTCCTTCTTCACATACCAGATAAATCGCAATGCATCACCGTTGCCTAAGCTGTTTGATCCATAGGATTCTGAAGTGACATAGTTAACTCATTCTTAGGTTCTTTTATAAACGGTGGCACCAGAGTAATTTAGAGGAGGAAACTGGTGTTATCGGAAAAAAAACTTGCCATTCAGATGAAAAAAAATGGTGGTCTTGAAAGTATTACGAAATCTCGTTGAATAATGTCATACAGAAGTCGATTTCACTAATGACGGCTAAACGCACGGCATTTCTGGGGATTTTCCTGAATTAAGATACTGTAACAATAATGGATGTACGGTCTGAGTAAGCCAATATTTCTCTGAGGACGTAGCGACGGCGCCTGTGTTGAGAAACGAAGCTACTGCTAAAACATAAGGGAACTCGAGTGCAGAATGGCATTTAGAACGAAAGGGCTGCTACTGGCCCCTCAATGAAACGGAACAATTCATTCGTTTTCGTCCTTTTTTTCTTTTTTTTGCTTGATGGGTCCTTCTAATTCTGACATCTCATCATTTGTAACATCTCTACTACCCTATTTTCTTATTAACCGAGTGATTCGAATTAGAGCCACCAAGCCTCCAATTTTTTATGTCTATCCGAATCAAATTGTTTTCAATAAGGCAAAGAACACTAAGGAAGTACTTTTCTGTTTTGCTGAGAGGTTCCCTGGATTACCAATAAGCGTGTGACGGCAGCTTAAAACCAGCTTTACTTGGATCTCAACAGGGGCTTGTAAGAACGAAAAAGGCTGGACGACTTGAAGGTAAATTAGGAATTTTAAACCTAGTTTTCAAGGCTGGACGGCGTGCCGGTAAGCTGGGAAATTTTAAGCTAGTTTCCTGATACGTCAGTTTTATTGTTAGAAAACTCCGTCATATGCGAAATCCTTATATTATGGAATACGTCACATGAAAATGTATCAGGAATTCAAACGTACCTGGCGGGTACCTTAACATAACTATTCATCGCAGAAAAAAAACTTGCGAAAACAAAGGTGCTTAGTGTTTGGGATCAATAAAGGATAAAAGGGTTCAGTGTGGGCTTGTAGGCTAGAAGTTGAAAGTGTCGCGCAATGAACACGTGATCGCTGGTTGTAAACTACTATGAGCGGCGTCGTAGAATTTCGAAGCAGGAAAGACAAATGAATATCTCGGTGACCAACCATTCTTAGAATAATTTTCGATCAGACGTTGTCAAAGACGGTTCGTAAGTAAATTGATTTTAGAACACAAGCAGGTAAAAATCAGGCGTACCTTTCAAATTACGATTCCTTTAGCTCGAAGTGCTTTTGAGCTTCTGCGCTACAAAAGTCATCGTTGTGTAGGTGGGAATGATTTCAGTAAAAGCAATTTGCATAGAGCATTCCGCACTACGCAGGAGAATTCCATCACCACTACTATCACTGTGATCACCCTAACTGGAAAGAAATAGGGTGTGCTAATTGCCGATTATTTTTGGATAGCATGAGTGAAACTATGACTAGCGTTCCCAGGATCGACTTTCTATTAACCTCGGCATTGGAATATGAATGCGTCGTTTTCTTGTTCAGCAATCGCAAGGTTGTTAAACAGCATACATTTACTTCCATAGAAAAACACAATACAATACAACAGTAGCTGACGTTTCGGCAGTATCGCCTTCTTCATAGCCTGGAATGGTATACTAATATACAATTTACTAGGCTTCAATAACACTTACAAAAAGACGAAAAACTCTATGGTAATTACATGGTCAATAGCTTCTCGAAAAAAACTCAGCGCTTTTTTTACGTGCCTTCCAATGAGGAAGACTAGAACAGCTGATTATAGTCGCATAAGGTTGATGACTGCACCATCCCACATCAGAAATTGATGCGAACATACGGGGTCAGGTCGCGTATGACCTCTGGGCATGCATCCCTGCTACTCATTGTAGGGTTTTTGGCATTTGTCCGAAAAAGCCTCAAGAAGTTTTCGCGCTGGTGTTCTAGTCTCCTGCGCAAGGATATTGACTTTTTACTTCAAAAATCGTTCCCGCTGTGCTTTTGTATCCTATGCGTGCCTAGTGGGGTACTTTGTCTTAGTTTTCGTTTGCCATGTAGGTGTTCTTTTATACGCATACACAAAGGCCTGCCCGTTTCGTCAATATATTCATCTCAGCAATTATTACAAGAGATCAGGTATATCGTACTTGAACTCATGCAATCACCGTCCCCTGCCGTAAGGGCAAAATACGCAGTTTGTTGTTTCGCATAGACGGTCATGCAGGCGGTTACGAACTAAATGACGACGTAGAGTAGCTGGTGGTATTTCAACTATCGCTACCGATTCCTCTAGACCTGCCCTTCTTAAGCATCGTTTAATCGCTACGTTTACTTCATCGCTAATAAAGGGCAACATAAACGGGACTTTCTTTTGGCCAACTGTTTCGCTTGGGCGCGTCGCTCTCCTTCTAAACTTATCTCGTGGGGTTACTATTTCGTAGCCATTGGAGATAGCTATTTGCCGAGCCAAGTCGCGCGATTCTTCCTTTAGTTCCCTTGGTTGTGCACACAGAGGTGGCTGTTCGAAACATGTTTCTCACAAGCGCCCTCTTTGTGTGTGAAGGGTGGGAAGAAAGGAAATGAACGAGAATGTTCTTGTTACTTGGCTTTTGGTACCACTTTGTCAGGTAACCGCCACTTGATAGGTTTATTTGGACTTTTAAAAAAAGGAAGCCAGTTTTTTCTCGGTTTCTCCCGGGTGAACTTAATGCACTCAGACTGCTCGTTCAATAATTCAAAGCGTTTGTCCATCTCCTCCTGCGTAGAGAAGATGACAAAACAATCGTCTACATATCTGCAGTAGAGTAGTGGCCGGAGATCGAGAGCAGGGGGCTTCTATCTTAGACATAAACACAATGGCAAGGCTTGGTGCCAGTCGATGTCCCATAGCCAACCCCCTTATTTGCGCGAAATATTTCCCAGACCATCTGAAAATCGAGCAATTTAGGCACTCCTTTAGGAGAGCCATTAGCTGCTGGATGGGCAAGCCATGCATATTTATTCTTCCTTCATGCTCAACAAGAAGTTCGAAGATGGCTTGCATTGCGGAGTCATTCGATACGTTGGTGTACAACGCAGTAACGTCGAAGGACTCCATCACGTACGCGTTATTAGGAGACGCGTTACGTAGACGTTCTAGGAACATTTGGGTGTTTGTGAGGTGAGCTGGAATACGGTTAAGCAACTGGGTAAGTATTAGGCTTTAAAACCAGGTTATTCTATCCGTTGGCCCGTCTACACAGCTGATGATGGGTCTAACCTTAAATGATAACGGACTGGTCGACGCAAGATCATCAGGTGATACCAACTTACGTGTTTTAATAAGTAGGTATAGGACGGGACATGTTGGTGTATCGATTTTAAAGTGCGAAATAACCGATGATTTTAAACCTGCACCCTTTACCACGCTGACCCATTAATTGTTTAGCTTTGGGTATTGACTTTTATATTCCTTTTTCAGAGGATGGGCGATAGAGGGTAGCATCACTAAGATGTTCCTCTGTTATCTCAACATCCAGCTGGCGAGGAATAACTACGAACTCTCCCCCTTACCACTAACAGGCAATCTTATTGTTTTTGAGTTTATTAATTCTCTAACTCCTCGCATGCCACATTTCTGTGCGGCTGTAAGGTTAGAGATAAACTTTCTATCGGGGTAATGATTAAGGGTCTTGAGAACGCCGTCCGAAAACATGCAGAATTTTATGTCAACTCCATCGTTAGGGTACTGCTGTCTCAAAAAAACGTCTTAGGGAATGGACATGGTGGTAGTGACGCCGCCTCTTGATTTTTATCTCTATTTGATGTTTCTTGTTTGGCCTGATAGCGGAGTCGATCTTGAAGCTCATAAAGGTTGCATGGAAATGAAACGTGTAGGAAGGTCCCTCCTTTGAGGTTGCTAAGCCCTCAACTCCTCAAACACGCTAGTCCTAGTCATGAAGAAGGCGATACTGCCGAAACGTCAGCTACTGTTGTATTGTATTGTCTTTTTTCTATGGAAGTAAATGTATGCTGTTTAACAACCTTGCGATTGCTGAACAAGAAAACGACGCATTCATATTCCAATGCCGAGGTTAATAGAAAGTCGATCCTGGGAACGCTAGTCATAGTCACTCATGCTATCCAAAAAATAATCGGCAATTAGCACACCCTATTTCTTTCCAGTTAGGGTGATCACAGTGATAGTAGTGGTGATAGAATCCTCCTGCGTAGTGCGGAATGCTCTATGCAAATTGCTTTTACTGAAATCATTCCCACCTACACAACGATGACTTTTGTAGCGCAGAAGCTCAAAAGCACTTCGAGCTAAAGGAATCGTAATTTGAAAGGTACGCCTGATTTTTTACCTGCTTCTGTTCTAAAATCAATTTACTTACGAACCGTCTTTGACAACGTCTGATCGAAAATTATTCTAAGAATGGTTGGTCACCGAGACATTCATTTGTCTTTCCTGCTTCGAAATTCTACGACGCCGCTCATAGTAGTTCCTTGTGGTTCCAGCACTGAGTCTTTCTTCATTTATAATTCTCTGTTTGCACATTGTATTACGTAGTGAACAATATATTGAGTGCGTTTGCTTGTTAAATGTCTCAATAGAAATTTCAGACATCGACGATTTTTTGAATAGGTAGTGGCTTCCACTTACTTTGTTTGCTGTGATATCCTCTATCATCGTTCTTAGGTGGAATTAACGGGTGTGAGGTCGTCCACTGCTGTTTTATCCATACTGATGGTATAAAGGGGAAAGCAACGGCATTCGTGACAAAGACGGAGAAATTCTCAAGCAACAGTTGATACCCTATGTAAAACCTGGAGAACTTCGTGGAAGAAGTACGCGAAGAAACGAAGCACGTGATGTAAGTGTTGGGATCTGCACAGTGCATGGTTTTGCATCGTTTGAAAAAAATTCCTCTGTCCAGTGATTTCCAGTCTCGAAGAAGAATTATGGTCATAGAAAAAAATAGGAATATGTGAAAGGTAGCATAAATATACTCAAATTAAGTTGCAGGGCATTTCTACATGCTAAATATGGTTAGGTGGTGTGTCATATCAACATACACAAGGTGCCATGCTATATAGAGGAGAGGGAATAGATCCAGATCCTTATATCCTTGCAGAATATGAAGGAGCCTTTAAAACCAGAAAAAAATTAAAACAAACGAACATTGATAGCCTAAAACGGTGTTCATTTCTAGCACCGATTTAGGTTCAACTGAACATCTGAGTGGCCAAAATACGTCAGGTTGGATGACCATCCTGAGAGAGATTTTCGCTGGGTATCGTTAACGCAAAGACGCACAATATTATTTAAAAACACAGCGTCAATATTAGCAAAACAATTTTCAGACCGACCATCATTTAACCTCGGTGGCAAAATAACGAACATGTATTTAAATCGTTGACCTTACACGAGGTTGCTAAACAGATTTGCTTCCGCTAACGTTTCGACGTCTTCGTCTTCATCAGAGCCGATGATCCGCGTCGGTGGTCCACAGTTGTTCGCTACCTCGACAAAATACCATAACGAAAACGCCACATCGAGATAACGACCAGCTGTGGACCATCATCACGGACAATCGGCTCCGGTGAAGACGAAGACATTGAAACGTTAGCCGAAATAAATCTGTTTATCAACCTCGTATAACCTCAACAATTTAAAGACAGCATCAATATTTTGAGAACGAAGACCAACAATGCCTTTGCGACAACCCAATATATGGACTAATGTTAAACCTTTGGGGGATCAGTGGAAGTGAATAACATTGGATGCCGTTCAGAATGTAGCCATTCTTGTGAGCTGTAAACCATATTGTGTGTTTTTTTCTACCTACAAATCAGAAAAAAGTCTGTAACATATAGTTTTTTCGCTATGATTTAATGCTTTACTCAACTTTAAAAAAAACTTTTTTGAGCCACCATTCACGGTGATTGGCATTAGTGGTAGCATTCTAGAAGTTCTTGTGACATTCGTTATATATTACTTGCGAACACTAAGACAATGAGACAATAATAAGCATACAGGTGAATGGATTATCTTCCGTGAACATTTCACTGTTATAAGAATGAACTTGGGAGAAAGAGATCGAGAATCGTTGTCATGTAATGTACACCAAGTGGTAGATGTGTGTCTTTCCGTGTATGGTTGTGAGGAAAGTAGCGCAACACCTTGGAAACGCTTCGATAGAAGGCGAAGAACGTCTGCTGGAGTGTCTTCAGAGCGATATTGGAGTGACAGGAGACGAGGTAGCGGTTCACAACGATGTCCCCTGTGGCTGTCAAGGGCGCGTATATTCCTCTCTCCGTCACCTATAAAGCTTATTGCTATATCAGAAATTTTGAAAAAGGATGAAGGATAAAGCTCTTGTATTGATCAAGTCCTGAGGGATGCGCCATACATTCGACTTTATTAAGCATCGTTATAGTTGACTGAAAGCATATCTGGCCTATACAATAATTATTAGTGGATTATCGATGATTTGAGTCAGTGCTGTTATCTTCCAGACAGGTCTGCTACCAATTTGCCGAACCCAGAGGCATTAAAGGCTTGGTAAGGCTGGGCGTGCGATCGAATTCGTGAGTATTGTAGGGCACCTATACCCACTGCGCTAAGCGCGTCTTATCAAAGTTTTTAAAAGCAATAAAGGATGGAAAGAAACCGAAGTGGTTCATCTCTTATCTAGAACCCACGCCCCCGGGTAACTAAAATTAGGCCGTTTTTTTTCACATGCCTAGTAAATAGCAGTATAATTCATGAGAATAATAAATATTAGCCGATAAATGACGACAAACAACAAATATCCAGAATATTAGATTGCTAAGTGCTTATGTTATTCTTGAGTGCATTTTGAAAGATTCTACTCTTTTGTGAATTTACCGTGCCGCTTACTCCTCCGATTATTTATACTACCTGACCTAAAGAAACAATGGTATGTGGAAATGTTTCACAAAACAGATCCTTGAACATCTAGAGAACCATCTTCGAAAGCAAAAAAAAGTTGATTGAGTCGCGAAGCTAAACGACGGTTTTAGTATACTACATCACTATTAGAATTATTCGTAAAATTGAAAATCGCTACATGTTAGTTCTGTGTATGGGGAACGAGAGTCGGCTTGCTAAATCTTTGTCAAGAAGTCGTGAGATTAATGGCAACATTCACCATAGTCATAAGAATAGTTGTCGACTTGGAAACATCGTAACCTCTCTTTGACAGAATAAGGCTAGGAAATGTCTGTAACAAAGATTTGAGGGCACTCTAGACTATTTACCAAGGGATTCCATCAGAAATCACACAAGGGCAGCATCAAACATGTCACTGGGAACAGAAGACCACGAACGCAATGCCATAACCACTTTCGAACTTATACCACTTTTGGAAGATACTTTTAAAGGAACAGAAAAGCGGGTTTTGCAGGATAATAAAGTCGGCTGCTGCAATCATCTAAGTAACAAAGATGCAAAAAGATATGACCTTAGTGGACTTAATTTCGGCGAGAGTTGTTAATGACTAATAATAGAAGACGGTTCCCTACAGTAGATCTAATGTAGCTTCATTGTTCCATCATAGACTATAAAATTTATGAATCTATAGAGCTATAGCGTACATCAAGATTAAACCAGAAGGAGATAAAGCGAGAAAAATTACCTTTGCTATTGAACTTATTCGTCTCTGAATGAGTTTCGACCTGTTCCCGGTGACGAGTACGCATTGGTCTACTTGAGCATTTTTGGCTGCAATCAAACGAAGAGGTGTGCCTCGGTCACAATTCGCCACATACATCAAGTGATTTGCTGTCAGTTTGAGCGACTCTCCATAATCCTGTAGCACAAGAAACCACTTTCAAGTTGACAAGGAAACCCTAAGTAATGCATACTCATCTTTTTGGGTAGTTATTTGCAAAAGAGAACCTCATTTGGGTGCACAAAATCACTCGACTCCTTCATTCACATTGTCAAGTTTAGTTGGTTCAGTGTTTTTGCTCTGAATGCGCTTACCGTATGAATATGCAGAAACACAGCCTCTTCGTGTTCAAGTTTATGAAGGAACATGATCACAGGTGAAAACGTTACCATGGATTCGTCGATGGTTAGAACCAAGTCGCCGACCACTACGTCTTTCATGGCCTTCGACCCTGATGGAGTCTCAACCTTAAATTTTGAACGCACGACTTGTAGCTTAAATAAACCTATCGGCTTGAATTTATCATAATGTAGTACGAATGTCATTTGTTTTTACTAGAAATTCGACTGTGAACTACTTCACCTTCATGTCCCCGCTGAAACACTGCATCTGGTCGAAAACGTTATTCAAACTGGGAGTCTAAAACACCACATCCATAAATCAGTTATTTTTGGGTTACTTGATAAGAAGCTTTCGAGGAATTTTTAAAGCCAAATGCTTTTCAATGACACTTAAAAATATAAATGCTTCCCGCACTGGTATCCATCAAGCCTAGAAAACATGGAACAAGAAGACACGAATAAAGAAAACGAGCTAACATATCGGTAAGGAGAAGAGCTAATGTAGTAGTATTGCTGAGCAGATGGTGCTGGTTGAAGTGGAACCTGCTTCTGCAACGGCGGAATGTACGAATATCGTTGTAGAGCGGGACTTGGAGGCGACTCTTCAACAAAACCTTTGAATTAAAACAAAAATTTGAATATTTTTCGAAGTGTGAACCAAGAAAGGGGGTTGGCAGAGCAATAGTAGTGATGCAGCTTTGCCGCAAAGGCTCTAATTTAACTTGCTTCTGGCCAGTCATGCTTCTATCCCATCTCACTGGGGCAGAGAAAATGATGCAGGACTTGCTCGTGGTAACCTTGTTCACTCCATTCCACAAAAAACTTGTGCCTTCTTTTGAAGAAGGTACGGAAACCCGCTGGCACGGCTAACTCCGAATTCTTAAGAAAGTCAACCTGACCAGCGTTCAACAGCTTTCATGAGTACTACAGAATCGAACGCAAGAGGAAAAGTTTCTGATACGCTGTGATCGATCTTTAGATTAATATCAGATGTTTCTGCAAGAGATTAGGGTAGACGGCGTTGCCTTAAAACAACAACAACAAGTACTTATCAGTCTGCTTTAAAATGTATCAACTTTCATGTTCCTGGCATAATAAGTAACAAATTGCTCATGAACGACTTCAAACATTCGATCATGTATGTCTTTTTTTCATTATAAAACGCACTTGTTGAAACAGAAGACATTAGCAACCTCACATCCTTGCCAATAAAATGCAGGTTTACTCAAAATATGTGCCTTTTTAGAAATCATAATCCCTTTTTCCACTTTGCTAATGTCCTGTATTTCTAGTTAGAATCAAAGCAATGCCAGAAATCACCACTATTCAAGTAACAACTTTCTTGGAACGTAGCAAGACTTCCTCCGATCCGGGTCAGCAACCATACTGTGTGACCGTCAACGAAAGCCCCTAGCATGGCTGCCATGAGGATTCAAAAAAAAGGAAATCTTGGTTCACCAGAATATTGGTAGTCAAATGAAAATTGTTATGAGATATACAAGATTTTCTATGAGAATGGACTATTTACCAGAAGTAAGGAGAGCTTCATATTTTGAAGTTTGACAAAATTTTAAGCTTCGCATGAAAATGGTGTTTCAAAAGCATTAAAAAATACTTTAGGCAGGACGTAACTACTTCTTATTTACTCCGTATTTCTTTTACGTCACTGTATTATGTGAAGTACGATTACAGTGATGTTGAAATATTTGCAAAACTCCGGACCGCAGGTGTTTGCGGTGTAAATGGGACCTCGCTATTAGCCCTTCCAAAGGGAAACAACAAGCTTCGATCCCCGCCGTAGACACCTGCGATCCGGAGTTTTGCAAATACTTCAGGCAAAGTTTCAACTGCCAGTATATCAAGTTAAGTATTAAAGCGTTGGTTTGCCGCAAAACAAAGACGATTTTGAGCGGCATGTCAGAAGTGCTGTTACTCAACAAGGTGAAAACGTACCAGTGGAAAATAAAAAAAGTGGATAAGGAGACTTAGATCTCTATGAAAAAATTATGCAGGCTTTTATTTTTAATTCTAGTGGTATGAACTGTGATATAGGTGTGTAACTAAACTGAAAGGTTAATCGATAGAACTAGCTAAGAGACAGACGAAACGAAAAACCCACATGGCGCAGTGGTGAACTCGTTAGCCCCGGGAAAGGGTAATAGCGCGTTCGTTCCACACCGCAGAGTTTTGCAAATATCTCAGCAACATTGTGGTTGTTTCACAAATAATACCCTGCCGTGAAAACTTGTAAAAGGCAGAAAATAAAAAAGTGAACATTGGAAGGTTAATATTTGGCAAGATATTTGCTAAGCTTAATGAGCTGAACTTCATATGTCTTGCTCTGCTTGTAGAATAGCGTTTGCTAGCAATGAACTATCTATGATTGATTAGTGCAGACATGTAGAAACGTTGAAGTTTTTTTTTCCCTTTTAAATAGAATTTTCTCGCACGAATAGTTCCTTGCTATGATCATTTCGAAAGATGCTTCATTAAACGACTCTATGTGATATGAGCAAAAAGTCATTATAATCTTATTTGGAGCAAATCTGGCTAGGAAAATATTTTGGAGTTCACCTAGTTCTTAACCAGTGTGCTAAAATCACTTTCATGATCACAAGTTGTTACCATTGATCAACCAATCGTCAGTAACCGTCATAAATAAAAGATAATTGTCGAGTAAGGTTACTTAATTCGACCGGTGCTCAACTCCACTGGATTCGATGCGCCCAGGAGTACCTACAGAGCAGGGAATTACAACTGTGGAGATCTGATTCCCATCACTGCTGCTCTAAGAAAGGCAGAGGCGCTGAAATGTTACTCGCTACAATATTTTGTAACTACCTCCCACCATGGGTCATTGTAAAGGCCAGGTATGTGTTCAGTCACCTCTAACGATGCTTAATGAAGTCGAATGCACGGCGCATCCCTCGAGGACTGATCAACGCCGAGAGCTTTTTATTTTTAACCTCATAGTTGCTTATTAATGCAGAGTTCTGCTGCAACCTCTTTAGTCCCAAATCTTGTACGCGAAACTTTACGAAGCTCTGTGCATTTGCATTTAAAAGCCATTTTTCTACAGAGTGCATGCTATGATTATATCTTCAGTTGCCGAAGTTGCCTTATGTAAATTTTTAACTCATTAGGCTTTGGCTTTGAAACAGTACGATTTTCATACCCTAAGAGCACCATCTGAATTGGTTTAAAATCACTGTATTTGTAAATTGAGTTTAAGATAATGAGTCATAAAGGAAATCATTATGCATGAAACAGTCTTGAAAATGGCATCCAGCAGCGACATAAGCAAGAAATAATTGCTACAACACGTGTCTCTGAATATCTCGACAAGAAGTAGTATCGTTGCTTTAGTGGAAACCTAAAATTGGTGTCCGCCAGTAGTTGGAAAAATTATGTATCAAAACGAAGCAGAGTAGTTGTATGTTTACTTAACTGGAATGGCGCAAAACAGCAAGGGAGCGATTATCTAGTAAATGCTAATTCGTTGACGTAGAACATTGATAAAAATCTCCTCGTATCTTTGGGACTTAGTTATGAAAACATTTCAAAGGCAGTAGTCAGATAATGATTATTTTAAATCTTCGTTAACACATGTATTCTACATTTTCGATAAGCACCACCATAATTCTAACTGCGAATGATGATGATAAGTTGCATTGTGGAGCGATGAGAAGTGTTCTTCCACGCGTTGCACGCATTGCACTCAGTTCATATTGGTGGCAGCACCTCGGGATTATTGGCCACGCCCTGTGGCATACTCTCCGTTCGCGAACAAATCTTTCCAGTAATTGTTTCCTGTGGGCTGTGAGAAAAAAGGATATAGTTTTTTTTTAGAATGATGTTACAACATCTACGATGGGGGCAGTTATCCATTTAATACCTTTGCAAAGCAAATAGACTATCAAATAGAAACGCACTGGAATCAATGCATGTGTGTTAATATGATATAACTGCAAGTTCTTACTTGGTAGATAGTAGCTTGCTTCCTTATAAGCAGGAATATACTGTGTTGAGACATGATAATCTCTAGGTGGTGTCGGGGGTTGTGGAAGTGGTCCATGTACGGTGTTCGTTGAAATCGACGTTACCTATGGAAAAATTGTGCTCACTTACTAGTTTGCTTATCTTTTTCTTATCTAATTATTGAAACATTGTTTCTTCACTAGTTTAGCTGTGTTCTTGCTTACTATATAGTTCAGCTCGTTAGCATAATTTATTCCAGCACTTCGTAACAAATGTTGCAACATGTTCTGACATTGGTCCAAGTCAACAGCAATTGAACAAATGCTAGTTTTCTTTTGGTAATTCTCAATTATTACTGTTAAAGGAAAGCAAACCGGGGATTGCAATGATCACTGCTGTGGTTTAAAAGTCCTGGACATAAAATAGAGATCACCGCGGAATATTTCTGATAAAATCGACGACATCGTGTTCTCGATTTACAGAAGGCTTCATTTCAACGAAAATGTTAAATATTGGGAGTGAAATACTGCACCAAAAAAAATTACGAAGGGTTTCCCGGTGTCCTAGCGTAGCAAACTTGCATGAGCTCATGTCACTAAGCTCTTAAGACGCAGCAATAAAATAAAATTAGCCTTTTGCAGCATAAATAGATCACACTCACTCTCAAGTTAAATAATAGAGAAAAAAAGACCAAAAAACCCTCTATACGTGAATCGGGAAGCGCAGTGTAATCCATACTATTGGGACCGCTTTCAACCAGCACATGAGGATCACCCTTCAAGTAACGGTCATCATTGTTAATTAAGAACCGATTCAAAGTTGTTCCAATTGCAATACAATTGCAAATACCTTGATCTTAATAACTTCACGAGGATTATAGACGCCACCATCTGAGCGCATTTGAGCGAATGGCCATAAGCGATGATTTCTCCACAAATGTGTCCTAAGTGGATCAGAAGTGTATTATTAGACGTGTAGACATTAGACAACAAGACTACGGGGACGCATCTAGTCACCAGTTCGTCGTGCCCTGCGACACTCACGTAGTCGTTGGTTTGGTTCTGCGAAGCGGCCTAGTGAAGCCAACTATTCTTCAGTACAACTGCCCTAGATTTGTCAAGGGGGGATGAAAACACCGACTTCATTTATCAATGGCCTCTCGTATGTCATTGCATAGGCTAAATATGCATTCAGTCAGCAACCCGATACCTAGTAAGTCGAATGATCTGATCAACGCACTGCACTACATGATCAATTCCTTACAAGTAAATATAAACCTATATCGTTCAAGGCAAAAAGCATCCTGTTTTTATTCTGGGGTTTTTGTAAACAATTCCAATCATCAGATCGGTTGTGTTTCTGTTGCATGCTTGACATCTCGAACTCAGTAACGGCTCTGGGGCAGCGGTTGTCGTTTAGACTCACCAAATCAATTACCTGAGCTTGGATTCATATTTCCAGCTGACCGATACGAAACAGTCCTTGCAACGCACTTTCCAAATATCAGAATCTCGACAACACGTTAATAGTCGATTCTGCTATCCTGATTTTTCGAGGTGTACATTAAGGCGGTAAGAATTTCAGAGTCTACAAGTGAGTATGGACTTGGGTGACTTTTCCATCTTCTCACCATACCTTTGGCGCTCTTTTGAATTTTTTAAGACACTTGGTCTTTACTGCTTAGCTTTGTAGTTAGGTCGATAGACACGATGTCTTCCTAGACAGATATACATGACCGTTCGAAGGTATTCCTTCCTGTGTTTTCTCTTTGCCAGAAACTAGTATTGAATAGTGTTCTCGAAACAAGTACTACAACTAATTAAATAACAAGAAGAGATATGAAATACTTAAACAAGTAAAATCTATTGTGAACTTCGCAAATTTTCTACAAGTTAAGAACTTTTCCTGGCAAAAAAACACATAAGTGGCATCTTAAGGTTGCAGTCACCTTATTATTCGAGGAATATAAAAGTCGTAGTCGTAATCGTCGTTGTTACCATCATACACACGCGTTATTTGACGTCTTCTGTAGACCGGACGACGTTTTCGTATTGCCGGATGCACGTAGTCGTCATGAACTTGTCGATTTCTAGATTGAAAGTTATTCGAGGGGTAAATAAGAATCCCAATGAAATTTCTGGCATCGGAAAATGTATTGGTACTGGAGGAAACTTGTCGGCAATTGATAGTGAAGAGAATTGTTAAGCTATCCGATCGCAGTATCTCACCTGACGACTTCAACCACATAGTCGTAGTTATCATCCTTCTTTTTGTTTACATTCAGTCTCCGTTTGTTTCGGGAGCGTATCTTCATGACATGATCTAAACAAAGATCTCATCTTCTGATTCGATATCTGTTTTTCGTACTGTAATTTTGTACTCTTTGATAACAATTCACTAACGTTTGCTCTGTGTAGGATCGGTAGTGCACGGGATTCGATGAATGGTGACAACATACTGCATTCTAAAATTATTTCACCTATACCGTATCTGCACTGAGTATAATTTCTGCGAAAGTACTGAAGGAACGCTGAAGAATTTTGCTTCCACAAAGCAGGACATCACGTCGAGAGGAGTAGTGGAAGCTATCAGCACATTTTCAAACAAGGTGCTTCACAGGAAAGTTCTCACTGGTAAACGTAAACGAGTTACCTGTAGAAATATCTAACCTGTTGTCACTATTTATCGCTTTGCGTACTGCTTTAATGAGGTCGAACGATGTTGAGTGATCTGACGTCTCAATAATTCCTCCTTCATATCTGGAATGAAAAAAAGAGGAACTAAATAGAAATAAATATAAACAGGTTACAAGAGCAACTGAGTTTATAGAGAATATCATCGCTAACCTATCATCTTTTCCTAGAATTACCGTTCTGATTAAGTACGATCGATACATTCCCGGATATGTGCAGCATTCAGTTTTCAACCTGTCCACAAATAAAATCACCATTCATTTGAATTTTTCGCTAGTGTAATGGAAAGTAAACGAACGTCGTATGAGTTCCATTGTTAACTTCCATCAAACCACCGGTCCATTCTAAATCGCCAGTGCAGACTGTATCTTGATAGTTTTCACATTTCTTAAAAAAGAAAAGTCGTTCTTTGTCCGTTTCGAAAAAAACAGAGGCTACGTTCACAAAAAATAGAATTGACATGTCCTTCGTTTTTACATAACAATAAAATCAACGGATTCTATAATGGTTGAAAGATACCAGATCAGAACGATTGCGGTTACAGACACTGAAGGCATATTGTTTCCACTTTTTTGGAAGTTGTTTCTGAATTTTTTGCTTTTTTTTTGATTACTTAGCACCCTCTTCAAAAAAAAGAACTAGATGGTATTAGCAAAAAGAACACTGTGCTGATCAAATAAGTGCTGAAAGAAATAAAGAAGAAATGATTAATGAGGTTAAAATCTGGGTTGCAACTTCAATTTGTTAGATTCCAAAAGTATACTATAGTGTGTACTCCTAGAACTTTGTTAAATCTTTCAAAAACCACTCAGCAATCTCAAAATTGTTGTACATATTCAGTAATCAGTTATGTTTTGATTTCAAATGAATAGCTTCCAATGGTTTACCGCCTCACTGTGGCTGGGAGGTGTTCCTGGGTGACGGTGGGCTGTGATGTAGAGCGGAAGGATTCGTCCCCACGGCAGAGTCTCCCAAGCTTAGAAGCAGTCCGGCTTTTCCATCAGGAAACCAGGCTAGGAGTAAACCAATATCAGGATCTACCTCCGTCCTGGTATCAAACTAGTCGTAGTGGCAAATCTCCTTCTAATCCATAAGGGCTGCGACAGCTAGTGGTGGTGACGACCTGAGCAGACTTTGGCTAGGGCTGACCTCGGGACCTCAAGGAAATACAGTGGCTAAACCAGCAAAACTCCAAAAAATGGAGATTATGCTGGACTCCGCACAGCCAGTGAGGACGGGCCGTCCAAGCATCTAAGTAATCAGGATTTTTGTGGATTTTCAATGTGAAGGAAACTGTTAATCTTCTCATTGAGCGATTCGTTTAGTAGTGAACACCAGAAATCTGTGTCCGACATCAGGACTGAGTGCGGAAGAAAAGAAAATTGAGACACAGGATGAACAACGGGATGACATGGAAGCAGACTAAGAAGTTAAATACCTGATCTAGGTATTAACAAGGGAAAGAGGTGGTTGAAAAAAAGACATCAAAGTCAATTCAGAACTATTTGTTTTCCCTCCAAGTAATATTATTTAAGTGTCCATCTACAGGACCAGTGTCCAAAGAATCTGCAGTTGTTAATTAGAAAAAAATCCATGAAGATTAAAACACGGCTTACTATTGATCAACACAGGCTCCTATAGATTATATGCTGCTAACAGACTTAATCGAGTCAATCGATACTTAGAACTAGTTGTTATGAGTACTGCACATCACTTCATACATATGATGTTATTTAGAAACTGAAGAAACTAGTGAAGAAATCGTTGAGTAGAAAATTAAACTAAATAGGTAGTTATTGCTTTCGTTTGACACTATAACACTGAAATCTGTACCACAGTAAGTTCTTCGCGTCTTCGGTGATATCGCAATGGAATGTCGTCATTGGTATCGTTAACCACACATAGCGTTGATGCGCACGATAATTCTGAATAATCACGTCTTACTTCGCAGCTATTGTCCATTAATGTCATACCATTACATTGAAAACTTTTTTTTTAATTCGCTCGCATTAAATGTTATGTAAGAGAGCGGATAGCACAGTGGTAACGATGCCGATCATCACGAACACGGTGCTGGTTTGATCCCATTCCTGACTCACCAAGCCTCTCGTCCTTTCCAGGTGAGGAAATTGCTACCGGACTTGTGCGGGAAAAATGCACTCTCTGCAGTCCAACTGAGAACGCTCTAGCCGGGCTATCTCAAAACTCCAATGACAGTCGACTCGACCAGCAATCTATGACATCCAAGATAAAATGAAAAACCCTCAAGCAGTGGCCGAAGCCACACGTAAAAGTTGGAAGACCACAGTGGATGATTGTTGCTAGGAAAAGAATCCAGTGTGAAAGTGCTGGGACCCGCATAGTAGACTTTAAGACTGGTCGTATTAAATTAAAAAATGTTATGTAGTGGTTAAGGTTTTAACTATAAAAATTTGTATAATATGATATCGCCACTTACTAAGACCTTGGTCGGTGACCGAAATCTGGTACGGTATGGCGTGACTGCCACAGGATCCGCCGTTGTGATTGGAATGTGCTTGTACATGAATTATTACAATTACGTATATGAGACTTTTTGAGAAATGTCCTCATTCTGAAATGTTTACAAATCCGTCTGTAACTCAAAAAACAAAGCGTTAATGAAAGTGATCTTTCTTTTTAATGGATAACGAGAAATCTAAACATAATCTCTGACAACTACACGTGACAATGAAACGCAACCATTTGCCAGATAACCAGAGTTATGTGCTCTAGAGTGAAAAAAATTTTTTCATGAGATCTCAAGACTTGAAATATGTCGAAGGACGATGAACTATGAATGGTTTGTTCACGGATTTCGGATCTTAGTTCCCGACTAAATGGATCTTTTTTTCGTGTTGTTTGACTGAAATACCGATGTCGTAGTGTCAACAAATGTATGAAAAGCAATGGAACTCATCGAATGCAAGAAATTATAACATGCCTTATTTCGTGAAGTTAATACAGATACTTAGTTAGGCGGTACTTATTTTGTTATGAAATCAACCAATAAAATGTAGAGAAAAGGCGTTTTCTATTTATGATCAATTATACACACTAAAGGCATACGTCAGAGTGAACCTTCTGCCCCTCACCGCCAAACAACAACAACAAACCCTTATATTTGTTAAAGTTGTGGAAACGAATTGACTTTCGACTGCAGCTTCAGCTTACGTGGGTTCAATGCCGATACGGGCTTCCCAGATCAACCCCCGTTGGCGGTTAACTGGTGATGACACTGGTAGATAGAAAACCAGCTGAGTGAAACGCAGAGCAAGAGCCTCCGGGGCACAGTGTGCAATGCGCGAGCGCCCAGAAAGGGAAATCGTGGTTCGATCTTGCCAGGGGCCCAAATTTTGCCAATATCTCAGCATCGTTGTGGTTGCATTTCGCATTACACCTTGCCGTGAAAATTGTGGTAGGCAGTAAATGAAAAAGTAAGTTTTGAGAACGAATAGTATCATTTGCATTCCAGTGAAATCTAGTAACATGTCCAATATTTGTGAAAAAAAATGAAAAATCTGAAATTTTCCGTTACTTATAACATGTGGCAACAGTATAAACAAGAAAGTAGCGGCGTCTCAACAATGGATTTCACGAATTGAGCTGGTTACTTCAGGAGGACGAAAACTATTCGCACGCCAATGGAATAATCCACTCATCAAATTTGCATACAGATATCTCTATATTTACACACATACATATATACATGCAAATAACTTAATTAAGAGAGTTCCTTATTTACATTGTTTCGCTAAGTGTTGTGGACTAACAAATCGAATACAGGTCGCGTTGAACATCCGAAAATAAACGCACCGCACAGGGATCGTCGAAGAATAAGACGATGATGATGACGTGAATGAGGATGAGGAGAATGAGGAGAGCGACATAAAATGCGGACAGTGAGTCCAATCCCCGTACTTCTTCAAGGCCAGGCTGCCGCATGTGAACTTCCGCATGGTTGTCGTCACAGTACGACATGGGACCGTCTTCTGACCAACTATAATGGCACAAATATTTATCCAAACGAGAAGCTTAAGCTCTTATAGAAGTATATAAGAGAAAAAATTCAATGAACGAGAATTTCAATCTTGATTGATGAGAGTACTGTTACGTTCTACTTTGGTGAAATGGCAGAAATTCGTCTTTTATTCAAACAGAATTTTGAGTTCAGTGCGTTTTCGAAACTGCGACGAATACTCAATTTAAAAAACCTAAAATAGCTGGTACCTTAGTGCATTTATTCTTCTCTTCGTCAGTGAAGTATAACGGTAAAGCACTTTGGACCCGTGAAGCATCATCGACGGGAGTAAAGGGATATTTGTCCTACAAGGTAAAAGTTGTAAGTTTTTCATTGAGTCGAATCAATGAGTCTATCCTCTCAGAGTATTTTAGAATCACTAGATTTGAATGGACAGAATACTTGGTTTAGCCAGGGCACGAGACTATGCTCCTATGTGTCTACCACATGCCACTTCTTTAACCGCTGCATTACGCTCTTCTCCTGGACCAGTACTGCGACGCATTCCAATTAATACAGACATACACATAAGTACATCGAAAAACTACTTGGAATTATAAGCCGTACCTTGGAGGCTTCCCATGAAAATGAAGTGGTGAAGATGTCAATAATCTGCCGATAAATATTCGACATAGGTCATGTACTAGTCCATTACATCACTAACAAAATTCTTGTCATGGAGATTTTATAAAGTATTTCCATAACTACGAATACTTCACTATTGTTAGTTTTGAATTCCAGTCAACCTTATCCCAAGAAGAGCTGGAAAAACTAAAATTCTGAACAACGCCGAGCCGACTCAGTTCGCTCTACTGCAACTGCTTTGGCGAAGACGAACGAAGCGCTGGGCCTTTTCCTTTCTATTACGGGTAGTCATACATTAACAAAATATCGTACGCAATCCAGCCTGTTCAAAAAAAAAAGTTCGTGTCGGCACAGTGTAAAATAGAACAAGCACGTGAAAGAACCAGATTCTTTTGAGGTGTAGGGTCTAGTTGGTGTGGTACTCTTCCAAGACAGATGCAGTAATATTCTTAAAAAAAATAAATCTAATTTCTCGCGGCTTCGATGACCAGTACTAGCCATCCTTCTGTCGTCATAAATCCACACCAACATTTACCTCAATGGATGCATTCGGACAACTTAAGATTTCCATCGTGAAATAGCCCTCTTTCTCAAACTCCACTAAATTATTGAATTTGTACCATTATTTTTTTCATATTTGCACATCATTGTTGTTGCTTGAGAAGGAAGGAATTTCCTGGTTGCAGTACTGCGATACACAGCAGCAGCTCACTAACCTAGCTGGGTCTCCAAGTTAGGAATGAGTTCAACATTCTTCTAAAGATATGAAGTTAATGGATTTTCGACTTTATTGGGCTGGTCGCGACAATGTTCTAATAATAAATGAAGTTACAATATGGGGAGGAGGAGGGGTATAAACATTTGTCCAGCATGGTGTCCCTATACTATCGGCATTGGTCATCGTGGCCGAGCTTCTCCTGAAATTCCTAAAAATCTTAAACAAATTCGTTATCACGTAAAACAACATTTTTGAACAGATTACAAGACAATACAACAGAATCTCTTCTATAAATCTATGAAGTTTCAAATCATCAAATAGTCAGTTGTCTTGACTGAATTTTTTGATGCAACCCTAAAAGTCTTAATAACTATTGGAAACAATTTATTGAATAACTTCAGCATAGGAGAAATCGCCAAAACAACGTCGCAAAGTCATAACACAAAAATTATGTCGATTAGAAGAAAAAAGCTTAGCGTAGGATTATTACAATAATTAGTGATACTTCTAAAGATAGAGGGTATTAGTCCATGCAAAGATTTGTGTAAGATGAATAGCGAAGCAGTTACTACGAGAGAAAATTGTTATGAAAGAGTTATCGCTCTGAAGTCGAAGACGGTCTTAGCAGTTTATTCACCCTAGTTTTTGTAGCATAGAGTGAGTGATTGGTAAGTTCTAGAATTCGTTTGCAACTCAAATACGACATTGAGCAAGAATGTACTTATTATCGGAGCTGCATATGACTGTCAACATATCCTGACCATTCAGTCATCATTCTGTTGAGGAACAACTAGAAGAGCAATCAACTTGATGATTTTACATTTTACTCTGTAAATGAGACAGAAACTTTGTAATAATTTTTACTTAAGCCTTACGAAATACCTCGTGATTGAAATTACTTGTATTTTGGTCGTCTCTTCTCTTTTTCTGTACATCTAATGTTCAGCATAAGAATTGTACATACAACACATAAATATAATATCGGATGAAAATTTTTTCATAGGAACTTCAACAATGCCAATAACAACTTCTGACGAAACAATATAAGGGTTCAGTGAAAATTGCGGAGTGTATGCAGCTAAGGAACGGATAGAACTGAGTGAAAAAGGACAACAATGAGAGAGAAGGTGTGATGTTCTAAGGGATTCGATTCTTTACCAAAATACTACAAATCGATAATTGCTGTTTTGAATTCTGTTGGATGTAAACGATGTTCGATTTGCAGAGTTGGTGCACATTCAAACCGGCAGAATGCAGCAATTCCGCTTTCGTTTCCGTCGATGCTTGACAGCAGACTGGAGCCACCTCTTCCGGAAGAACAGTGCGACGCATTAGAGAGTCTCCTAGTTATTTGAGCGCATGTGAACGCATTTGGAGACGGTAAAAAACCATGATTGGTTGTGCCTAGATAGGATGAAGACGACTGTCTCCTTTTTCCGAAGGTGCCCGAATCGGAGAACATTAGAGCGCTATCTACTACAGATGCTCTCGGAGGGAACAGAAATCGGGTGGGAGTGGTGCGATGGCCAGGTACATTCATGTACGACGACTCAACTCGCGCCGCTCCCAGCTCGCCTAAAAAAGGGACTGAATAATGTGAGTGGCTTGAAAGTTCAGGAGCGATCCAAGAAGGGGAACCTATAGCCGAGTCCACTGAGGGCGCAGCAACTTCAGCGACAGCGCGAGGTACAGAGTAATCTTGCTCCTCATCAACGTGAACTACTACCGATCCAGGGTCAGTCTGTTGACGGACTAATCGTGCATTAGCCGTTGAGAGATCACTCGGTTGGTTACAGTACTGATGTTCCTGGTCGGACGAATGCATATTTTCCGACCCCTCGGCGCCGTCACCCATCACCAGAGCAGAACCGCCGCCGTCCACATTTTCATCACAAATTGTATGCTGTGGATCAGAAGGAAGAAAAACAGGAGCTGAAAGAGGTCGCGTACGTAGTTTCCTTCCTAGGCTACTGTCACTTGACGGAGGCGGTGGAGCACCATCGATATCGTCGAACATGGTCTCGCTATCAGCGTCCTGCAGCATCCAATCCAAATAATCAACAATCATCTTGAAAGTCGGTCGTTTCTCCCTTTTCTCCTGCCAACACGACACCATAAGATCATAAATCTCTCCTGGACACTTTTGAGGTGCTTCCATCCTGTAACCACCTTTGAGTACCGAGTATAGTTGGGGCATGGCAATCGTTGGATAAGGTGTTCCTCCCATTGTCATAATTTCCCACAGTAAAATCCCATACGACCATACATCACTTTCGACGGTATACATATGGGAATCGAGCGCTTCTAATGCCATCCATTTAATTGGAAGCCGTCCGTTTCCTTTTTTTCGGTAGTAGTCGTTGCAGTGAACGTCTCGCGAGAGGCCAAAGTCTGATATTTTCATAACGAAATTCTCAGTGACGAGAACATTTCTTGCAGCTAAATCGCGATGGATGATCTT
The DNA here is from genome assembly GCA_018806985.1 of Angiostrongylus vasorum. NCBI lineage: Eukaryota > Metazoa > Nematoda > Chromadorea > Rhabditida > Metastrongylidae > Angiostrongylus > Angiostrongylus vasorum. The sequence goes on along the minus strand of JADANN010000110.1, from coordinate 120,624 downwards.
CTTGTTCGCCATAAATTCCATTCCTTTCGCAATCTGCCATGCAAAATGAACCAGGTGTTTGTGGGTGATATTGTGTATAACAACCTTGTTGTCACACCTGTCCGACCATTTTCGTGGCTCTAGATAATCAGAAACTTCTTCCCCTTGTTTGGTCACTGCCTCCTGGTTTTCCTCGCGAGGGCGATGGATACGAAGGAAATCTCTCAAGTTTCCATATTTGCATAATTCCAGAACAACATATAGTGGCCCGGAACCAGTACAACATCCAATCAACCTCAGCAAATTGTCGTTACGGCCAATAATTTTGAATGTTTCCATTTCGCTAACAAGATCGATGAGTTCCTTCTCGTGTGCTGACGATTTCAATTTTTTCACAGCCACCGGAGTATCTTCTTGAGGCGAGTCCGGGTCGTTCTTATCTGGATGCAAGTTTGCCCTCCAAACTTCACCGAATGCGCCTTCTCCAAGAATATCAACTAGTTGTAGTCTCGATCTATCGATCTCCCACTGAGGATCCGGATCGATTTCGTAATCGGAGAGCAGTGTCAAGTCGGAGCTTAAGCGCGGACGACGTCCTTTAGAGGATGATGCATGCTCAACAATCTGAACCTGATATGTTGAAGGAAGATCCGAACACCCATCTTTTTCGTCTGGATATGGCTTATGTGTAACAATCACCCTCTTCCTTTTTGGCATCAAGACTGCACGATCTTCTAATTCGCGATGCTTCTTCGTGATACGGCAGCAAGCATAGTACGCAACACAAAGACTGAGCATCAGCGAAAGCAACATTACTATCAACAGTAAAAGAAGTATGCTCCATGTTGAGTATTCTGGCTCAGGGTTTCCTGTGAGCAGTACCATTCCAAGAAATTCGTTTACCGTTAACGTAGCATTTGCAAGTACTGATCCAAGCGAATTTCCTGTTATACAGGCATATATGCCTTGATCTTCTAGCGTAACATTCACTAACGTTAGTGTTGACTCATCGTCGTTTGTAACAACGTTGGCATTCTCAATTGCGTCCATCTCAGTGTACTTAAACATGTATTCTTTCGCTGTTTCATTGTAGTAGTGCAGTGACCCATTGACTCGATCGATTCGCACCCAAAAAATGTAGGGTGTCAGATCGGAAACGACGCGACAGTTGAAAACAGCTGTGCCATTCACGTTTACCGTTTGATTGACTAGAATATTGGGGACGATAATAGGTGGTCCGCGCATGCGATTGATGATCGTGACATTGAATGTTCTCCGAATGGTCCCCAAAGAATTAAATACCTCACACATGTACTTTCCTGAATCGCTTTCAGCTGCATCCTCTACCTCTAGCATACCCTTTCGAATTTTAAAATCGGCTCCAGTCATACGTGGACTGGCTTCCGTGATTATAGCACCATTTTTGTGCCAAACAACCCGTGGTTCAGGATAACCGCTTGCACGACAGCTCAACTTCACTGTTCTCCCAGCTGGAGACGCCAAACTTCGAGAAGTTTCATCCCCATCTTTGAAGCTCGGCTTCACTTCTGGCGGCGGTGGCTCGTAGTTGACCTCTTTCTCGATCACTCGCCTCCTGTAAGTTGGTAATACCGAGGGTGTCGTTGAAATAGAGCTGATAGGACGTTGTTGTTTCATCTCGCGAAGTTTAGACATCGGTTTTTCGTCATCGTGTTCGTCCGAATTGTCGTCTTTCATAAGCGTAGCATGCACATGCGCCGCTGGTCGTGTGGTCACCTTCGTCGTCGATGAAGCCGTCATCATCCTCGACGTCATCGATGTGATCGTGGTCGTCCTCAACGCTGTCGATGCCGTTATCATCAATAAAGGTACACCGAACATATCGCACGGTGGATCAAGACATGCAATTGGGTCCTTACGCGATTTTCGGGCACGCTTCTCGATACGGGACGCATACTTATTGCATGTTGTTGTAGTAGCGATTGAGTAGTCGATATCGTGACGTTCTTTATCGTTCGTTATCTGCCAGAGACAGATGCATTCCATTGGAATCGACGCTGGTGGTAAAGCGAATGCTGCACCCGATCTCATAGCAAAATAGTCGCAGAAATCTGCAACTCCACACATGCAAACAAATCATGCAAAAATCACACAAAAGAGGAACAGAAACTTCTAGAAAGAGAAAAAGTGAGGGAAGTGAACAAGGAGCGACATTCACAATGACCTAGCTCGAAGATCTAACGTCATTATGTGACTCCATTACTTTTGCATAACGGCATCGCATAATTCCATCACGTCTATTAAACGGTTCCTAGCCATCTACATGATGAATCTCGCTCCAGCTGAGAGGTAATATCATGCCATATTACGGCTCAAACCATGCTGACTTGCCTATTATTTCTACTGTAAAATTTCGGTCCACTTTACCGAGATGATTGCTTACTCTGCAAGTCCACATTCCCTACAATTATTCACTATGTATAAAGAGAGAATTGTATGCAAAACGTAAACGGTATTCAGTACCCAAACCTGATCAGAGACTTCAACGGCTTTAATGTCCAGCGTCATATGCTTCTTGTTCTCACGAAAGCGATGACCGAAAGCTTCTTTATTCAGAAGTTCACCATTTCGGTACCACTTCACTTCCAAAGGGGACTTTGACATTGCCAAGCATGTCAATTTTACCTAAAGAATTAAGCAATTGAAGCCGTACCCATTCAAGAAAAGGATTCTTTCAAAATGATTAGAAGCAGGCCACACAGAGTGCCTAGTGAAGAGTATGAATGACATCTACGGACTAATTCTGCTCTCTAATCAGTAGTTTGAGAGCGATGTATGTGATACAGCAGGTGAGCGTTGATCGGATATTCTAGGATTCTGTGGAAGAAACCAACGGCAGCTAAGTATATTGCAATAAGTCGATACAAACAATTTCCGCTCGAAATCGAGTTTGTCTGTGTTTTCTTCCACTTATCGTAAATCCGTTACTGATATTAACTCCACTGATTACGTTTCTTCACCTGATGGGACACACGTATTCAACACATTAGTGGAAAACAAGTGTTAAAACAAAGATCTCTATCTCCTGATTAAGCGCTGCTTAACAAAACGTACTCCATGAAGACCTCAATTGCTATTTGCCACTCTCTTTTTGTTTGAGGTATTGGTAGATGATCTCTAACATTCTTCACATCACATAACTGTATCGCAAAAGAATACTACACCAACTAACTACGCAGTAATACTTAATGTTAAGAGTTCAATGTGAGTCAGAACTCATTAGATGTCTTTAGTTAACTCTGGAATTCAACTAACACCTATCACCAGTTATCACAACTTTGGGGAGATTTTTTACAAGTTTTTGTCCAATTCTCATCAAAATGAGAACGTGTTTAGGTGCGAAGAGGAGCGGTCGAGCAACGAAGTCGTTTTGATTGATGGCGGCCACCGTACAAGAAGAATGCAAAGTCGCCTCTAGTTTTTTGTTAGAATGATGACAAGCAATTATAAGAACAAAGTTGAAGTGGCTAAAACCCTTTTCACGAACCTTATCGCCGAGAAAAACCTCATGATTGAGCCGCTCGAATGTTTTGAATCGGGGTATTCCATCTAAATAAATGTTCTTTCAGAGAGTTTTGTAATGGTTTCACTTAATCGTGCTATTTTAATATGCCTGTTTCAGGCTTTTCTCTCTGTCTTTCCTTTCCAAGAAGACCACGACTTGATAAAAACAACCTCCATAAATCTAGAAACGGAGCTAAGGATAAATTTAAAGATATAAAGGTATACAAGGTACAAAGTAGATATACACACAGGTACAAAAGGTACAGGGCCAAGATTAGGTAGATGGTCTCGCACTGAGATGCTCCCTGGCATAAAATTGAAAGTGAGTAACAAACTAACCAGATTATGTGATAAATAGTCAAAACCGTATTGCATATAAGAAGTCACTCAATTCATCATTGTTTACCTAGGCTTCGCATTTTTTCCAAAAATTAATCTCTAAAAAGAAAACCAATAGCTGTTCGATGCTATTGCATTGTCTTCTATGCAAAAATTCTACTTCTCTGTTGTAAAGTTCATACAGCAGGGACGCAACGATGTTAGTGAGTTTTTTGTTCGTCTACTTACCGCTTCTGCTTTCACTATTGCGAAGGTCGGCACGATGTCATATGGCACGAAGTAACTAACAGTCAATCACAAAAACGTCACACGTTACGACATTCTTTGCGATGTGTTACGAAATATTCGCACGAAAGTGTGTAGCAGTAGTGCTGACGTCTTACGAATTACAAAATACGAGATCCTACGACGTTGTTAAGCAGTAATGCCAACATCCTTTGGATTACGAAATACTCGTACAAAACTGTTCAGCGGTCTCATGAATATCATTACGGTAAGAGAAACGCAGGTTTTTTATCAGAATTTTCGCCATCCGTTATTGTTCGGTGCCCTATACTACCCTTCCAGTGGAGACTTCAGTTTCTTTTACAATTAAATCTAACTAGAGCGGTCACTAATGAGTTAGACTTTCAGTACGATCGTTTAAGGAAAGAAATCACAAGAATGAAAGCATACAGAAATCGACTAGCAGTAATATTAAGGATATGGCGTTGATCACCCCGTCATGAATGTGTCATGCATTCAACTTCATTGATGGCATAATAGAGGTGATTGAATGCAAATTTGACCAAATCAAGGATGGTTTGTAAAGGTCTAGCGATGTGTCAAATCAGCGCTTTTATGCTCCAAAATAAGTCAATTTGTCGTCAGCACTAGAGTGATGGATCGATTGTCGTTTACACCACGTCACGGGATTGAGCCAAACATCCTGCGTACATTAGAGGGCACCTCTAATGAATGCGCCACATACGTCCCATCACAAACATTCACAATGATCATACGCATTGTCATTAAGAAACGGAGAGTGAGCACTAAAGACGATACCACATAGAACGTGTGAAAACACACCATAGATAGATCTAATGTTCAATACTTATGCTTCATTAAGAAGAAAAAAATTCTATTGGTGGCAATTGTAAGTGAAAAATTTGAACATACCTCTGGAATAGTATTGCTCTAAGCCATCAGTGAATAATATGACAGATGCGAGCAACACTAGTAGTGAAATATTCATTGCTATCGAGCGTCAATTAGTGGCATAATCTGGAAGATTGAAGAGGTAGGAAGTAGTATTAAAATACCGTATTAGATTTGTAGACACGAAAATAATCGTTCGATTCAATACTTTATAGATTGGGCTGATAAAATACCACAGTTCACAGCTCTTCATCAGTGTTCGGGAAACAATAGAGTTTAAGAGGTTATTAGCCGACTAAACGAGAACAAATTCCATTTTAATCCTAAAGTTAACGAGCTATTTGCAAAGTGTCGAAAATTACAATGGTCGCTTTGGATTTTTCCCAAACATTTCTCCTCTAAGACATACGCAGCGGTTATGAAATTTCGATGAAGGCCCGATAGTTTTCCGATGACTTAGTTACTTAATGATTCTAGAACTTAACAGGAGCACAGAAAATCTTCTGAGTATTAGTGAAGTTTGGAGATTTTAGGAATTCATGTGCGTGAGGACTTTTCACGCAAGTGCGGTCGGTAGTTGCCACTATCAACGACGCAATTCATGCAGATCAATTCTCTCCATCTGGACGAAATCGCTCTTCTTTAATCGTTTGATGTTTGAAATACGAGCCTCGATGAGAAAATCAACGTGAAGGGAAAAACGATTCATTGGCTATTCCGAAAGCCAAGTAGTTCTACCTAATGGTGAGGTCTAGATTATACCAAGTATTACCCGAGTCAACAAACTTTTTATACGACTTGAGTTGGGTCTGTTTCAAGTTAAGAGCTGTAATTATTTCTCATACGGGTACACACTGATACTAAAACTCACGACAATGATTTTGTTTAACATAAAAACCACCGGTAATCAATTAGTCTTCTAATTCATCATGTTAAGGTAAAAAATAAGGATAATCACATTTTTTCTCATAAGTAGTCATATAGATTTCCATCACTTCACTCAACTAGCACACGTTAACTGAAGAACTTTCTCAAGAGTTCTGCTCTTTCTGAAGATAATCTAAGTCATGAAAGGTGTTTCAAACAAAGGATCTCGATTCAACTTCTCCTAGAACGATTTCATGGAGGAATCTTTCAAGGGTCAGCCTCAACGAGCTACGTATTCATTACTCTATGATTCCTTATTGAGAGTTCCATTTCAGATTTATATTTAGCACTGGATGAAAACATAAATGGTGACTAACGTTTCGACAGATATACCTCCAGATCGTAAATGTGTTGCAATACAAGAATTGGTAGATGTGAAATTGTATAAAACAATAGGACTAAGGGTTGCGAAAGAAACTATAAACGCTTCTTTCATGCTATTTGTAAGTCAGTGCAAGTTCCCGAATTCAGAATACATCACTACAGTTGACTGTACCTGTTCGTATTACTTGTTAAATGAATGCATTGCGAAGTTCTTTTTAGAAATCTCTACACAGCAACACATTTTTGTTACTGTCACACCAAAAGAAGTACTTATCGAATTAATACGTACGGTTATGACAAAAGAAGTAAGTAAAACGTCAACCATTTTCAATAGTGATAATGATATATGTAACCATTTCGACGGATTCGTTGGACGTTCTGCTATGATTTGTGTGATGATCCTGCATAGAAAAAAAGAAACATGAAAGTACGGTCGTCAACGAGATCATCAGTAGAAAACGAAAGAGTGGTGGTGAAAAAAGTATGATGTAGTTTGAAGGAAAAATAGAGAAAACAGACAGAGAGTTGCTCAACGGCGATAAATCTTCAGATTGTGCCAGTCGGCGTTGACAGTTCGTCACAGTGGCACCACCGGCCGTTACTCGTAACAAATTGACGAGTTGCGGACTCGACACGCTCGACTTTCACGTGCTACTAGAGGAATATCGAAATTCTTTCTAACACTATTACTCACTTACTTCTGCATTTTCGTACAATATAAAACAGGGAGATATATTAAGAATATATTAAGAACATTTTATAGCGCGAGATACAAAGACGACAAAAAACAACATGCGTTATTATGGAAAGAATTCTTCATTAAGTTGTCAAGTACTTTGAGAAGGAATCATGGTACCAAAAATACTAGTAACTTAATGTTAGGTGCTGAAATGAATGATGTTCGTCTGAATCGTTGACTCTTAAACTAATATTCTTCACCATGGATAATTAATGGCTTGACAATAGTTGCTGATATCACAAATATTCATGAAGAGATTTACGAGTCGAAATATTCTCACTAATAAAAAACGCAGAATCAATTTGTTTCTCTCTTCTTATTTTAGAAATATCCTTTTTCACAAAGACACTCTGTGAAGTGAAACCAAACATTGAATTCAACGAGTTAATTCGATAATACCCTGGACGTAGTGAACGTAGAGAAAACTGGTGTTAAGCGAATCCATAATTCATTGCTTCTTATTCGTAAAGTTGGAGAATCCTTACAAGGCAAAAATCAATGCTTAAATGGAGTATGAATGTAAAGGGAAGAATACCATTTTTCCCTCCAAATTCGACGCGGTGATGACATTGCAGTGATGGTTACCGACATAGTATAGATCATTTACTGTGTGGCATTTAAAGTTATAGGGTAACAAAAAAAGTAACAACAAAGCTGAGCAGAACGAAACCCATTGATTGTTATCATCAATCGATAGTAATAAATTGGATCGATAATCTTAGTAATAGGTATAGATGGAACGAGTCTAAAACAGGTCGCGCGAACCACGCTCGCGGCCCTGTTGCGCTTTCCGTCTGCGCGTTTTATTCTCTCAATTCCTTTTTTCTTTCATTTTTTCACAGTAAACTCCGCCTTTATGAACTTACGAAATAGCGTGATAAGTACCGTAGTCTAGTCGGACTTAGAAAATCATAAGCATTCATCATTAGACTTCCAGTTTCGATCCATAACGTGAAACTTCAGCTGCTACCGTAATCACTTGAACGTCCTGATTACACGAGCACATCACGCATCATGATGACTACGACACGCCTAAGCTGTAAAAAGCAATAACAATTTGACTACAATGGATGCATATATACACACATATATATTTATACTCAGATGCACAAAATAACTGTTACAGTAGGCTAAAAATTCATAGTGCAAAACAAAAAAGTATTCGGAATAGACAACGACATTCGTTATCATTTCTAAAAAACACTAGGACAGCATTAAGCATTTAAGCTATTCTCTTAGTGATGAAGAACTTTTAATGAGGCTATGATATCAACAATATGCAATAACGGAGTTTTATTCGACATACTACTTGTGAATATCTTCATTGTTCACGTTTAACAGAGTGAAATCTGGCACACTAATAATTTCGTTTGAAATAGTCCTACATGAAGATCAGCAAATGGCTAGATAATGTGGTTGAGGAAATATGTAGCTAAGATTGATAGGGTGATTGTAACTAATCTTCGCAAATGACGATAGGAAATCGTTTTCACTGATTTTTCTTTTTCGTGAGCGAGCAACACCTGTGATGAGAGAGACTCCAGAACGAACGACGCTCTCAAATTCCAAAAAGATGTCATTAGATATGTTTTCTATAGCCGTTAGAAAAAAGAGTTTAATCGAATAACACTACGATGAGGCCATTTGGAATAAATTGTGATGAAGTTTAATTGACGATATCAGCAGAGCAGACCAGCCAGCCAGTCGTCTCAGGTTTCAGTTAATCTCACCGAAGCTCTTACCGCCATTGAGGGGTTTCTGGATGTTCGTACCAGTGAGATAAGAGTATAAGATTGCAAATGGAGAATAACTAGGAGTATATAGATAAATATTTCAGCTTGCAATTATTGTTACCCAAATTACTCATGTATGCATTCATTAAAGCCTGCTATTGTTGATTGTTTAGATTTTGGAAATTCAAATGCACGAGTGATTGGCCTAGATCTTCCAAATGATTTCATAGAGATGGGAAAGTTCGTTTAATGTTAACTTCGTTGCCAACTCGAAACGAAATCGAAGAAACAGAAGCTGTTAGGAGTCACTTGTGTTTTTTGCTCTCTGTTAAATTGAGAAGATGATCAATGTAATAAAATACATTGTAAGCTGTTTCTGTAATACTAGAGTGAGCACTTAATGACGACAATGATTCGACATAAGCTTAACGTTTTTCCTGTTAATCAAATGCAGATGTGGTTCACAACACGGGATTATAAACAAGAAAAAACGCTATGCAGCTTAGAGATGCTTGCACATTTCGTCTAATAGGGCGGATGTCGTTTAGGATCTTAATCAAAGCGTTGAAAATGATGACAAGAGGAAACCGGTGCTACAGGTTGAAGAGATAGAACAGACCAGAAAGGCAATCACATGAACGGCCTGGTTGGGTGTTCCAAAGTTATTCTAACATTCAAATCGAAATAATCGAAGAACGTAAGGAAGATTAAACCTGGTTCCGAAGTTAGCCATTTCCGGTGAACTATATTTCGCTATAGAATTTTCAGAGGTTTCTAGATTATCGTTAATTATAAAGACTAAACTCATTGGGGTAAAATGAAATTTACCAGATAAAGAAAGAAACAGAGCAATCGTTGAGAGCAGGAGATCCTTATCATATAAAAAAGGCGTTTTTGTAAAAAGTGCTGATTCATCAAATTTTCTTCTACCATTGACGCATCTTTGCATAAAGTCGTAGTTCTCATGAAACAAATTGATGGCAAAACTGATATGACAAGAACGATTTTTAAAGAAGAAAGAAACAGAGAATGACTGCACCACGAAATCAGAAACAAATGCTTGAAACACAACATAGAACACTCGTTGAATGAAGCCGATAACGGCACGATAAAGACGGTGCACGGTTCGGCTTCTCTCTGTGTCATGCTTGCCGTTAGCACATATGCCTAATAATAACTGAATACAAATGCGAGACATGTGGCCGAGGCCGGAAGCCACGCATATGGAACGAAAAAGTCGCACCAGACGACGCTATATAGTGCGTCGGCATAACGCACAAGAGCTCACAAAGCAAAACCATTCGACGCTTCTTTGACGCGTTAACAAACAGACCCCCGACCGACAAATTGAGCTACACGCAAATGAACGATCGCTGGAACAGGGTGACGGTCGAGTTCGAACTCGACAGAAACACCAATCACAACGAACGTCGAAGATGTGCGCATGAGTACCGATCATTATATGGAACACTTTTAAGCTGCAACTAGGAACTCAACAGACCAATCAGCGATTACCAAGAAATGGCTACTTTTCTTACACGATCCAACATAACATACTGTGCCTATCTCAGCAGTTCTTCCCCTTGATTCATCCGTTCATATCCGTCATTCACAAAAATCTTCATATCTCTCTGTGTGCACTTCATTACCGTTTGAGAATTTTCTCTTCTTCGTTTGTGCTGATGAATAGCGATCAAGTAAATTCTTCCTAAACTTTGTGACAGACGTGCTAAGGCTTTCCTAGGTGATCATCAGAGACGCTCGCTGTCCTTTATGGATCGGAAGGGAACTTTCGTAACAAGTCTGTTATCAATTTCCCGCCCCCAAAAGAACGGGAGAGTTGACTGACTTCGCGAGACCGACCAAGAGATCATGAGCACTAAATTGGATCTCTACTACTGCGCCACCCCTGCCTGAGTGGTTAAGCAATGATGTAAAATGATTTTTGCCATGTGCTTTTTCCTGACACCAACATGAAGCAAAAACACGTAAAGGGGGTTGTGATGAAAAGTTGTGTTCTTTAAACTAATTTTTGCTCACAAGAAAATAAAATATTAGACGTTCAAGGAACCTGAAGCCTTATATGGTAATTTCAGATGCATTTTTGTGGGATATTCCGCTCGCTCAAATAGGCTAAATTACCACTGCTAAAAACAGAGAACCAAAAAGTTCTTGTAGTCGCCTTCAGTCAAATCCATTGCGGAATATGATACCTGGAAAAGCTAAGGGTGTTGTAACTTTAGATGCCTTTGGTATTTTATATAAAGAGAACGTGGAGTTTTACTGACTCAAAAGTGTCGACTAAATTCATTCCTTAAAATGTCAGGACAGTTGAACAGAATAATATGACGAAATTTATAACTATTATTTTGTTTCTCCAAAAATCCTAACGATTGCTCCAAACAAAAGATAGCTTTCCCTACAATCCTTTAATGATGGAAGCCTATTATGCTTCATAATGTTCACTTGTGTGCAGGAAGCCCAATGGTTAAGATGCCACATAAGTGTACATGAATGGTTGATAGTTTGACTTCGCCAAAGCAAGCCAACCACGCCTAAAATCCATTAGGGTCCTAGATTTGGTAACATGTATTAAAAAAAGATTTGTGTCTGAAAATTTGCTCTCCGACCAACCACAGTTGCCACTTTGGAATCGTATTGAACGACTGGTTGTCCTTAGCCGTGCCACAAAATTTCAATTTGCACAACAATAATACGTTATGAGAATAAACAGATGTCTCACGTGTAGATGCTAACCCAGCAAAACACTATAAAACGCTTAAAGTATAAGAGGAAGCTTCGCTACTTAATTACTCAGAATAGTCAAGTTGAAACTAACGAATGAAACTGAGACAGTAATGCCCACCTTTCATTTACTGTTAATGTTTTCAGTGCCAGGATGTGATGTGAAATACAGCCACAATGATGCTAAGACATGAACAAAACTCGGAACTTCACGTGCCGTCAAATCTACGATTACCCTTTTCGGGGTTCACGTGCTACCCATTGCACCAACAGAGGCCTAAGATTACCTGGAATAAAAACTGTAGTATCGTTCCATAGACATTTAAATGAAAAGGATAAAGCTTTCGATGTTAACCAATCCATGAGGGATGCGCTATGCATTCGACTTCATTACGCATCGTTTGGAGGTGATTGAATGCATGTTTGTCCTTTACAATGACCCACGGTGGCCTAACAATGTATCGAACTGTAGCTGTCATCCTCTAAGAAAAGTCCCAATTTGTCGCCACAGAAGGATGGAAGGCTTGGTGAGCCTAGGGCGCAGGGGATCTATCCCACGTGTACTGCAGGGTGCCTCGGACCACTGCGCTACACGCGTTCTGTAGATATTTACATAGACTGAGGTTATTCATGTTATCATAAGACAATGCAGGTCATCTACTTTGCACCGAAACACTTACGTAGTACACAACACATCTCTAGTGTTAGGTATTAAATACTCTCACTGCAAACTTTAATTCCGACTTTCACTAAACCTTGACATGAATAATCAATGGCCTGGTTTAATCGTAAGCTTACCTGAGATTGCTACAAATCTTCATTTTCTGGATGGCTAACGTTTCGGAGGTTTCGCCTTTTTCACAGCCGCGGTTATCCGAGTCAAGCGTACATATCAGTTGCTTCTTCTTGTAAAATAGGTCTTCGTCGCCATCACATCGAGTCGAATTGAGTAGAGTAGAGCTTGGAACGAATGAAATAATGTCATTCTGCACTGCTTTTTTATACTGGACTCTAGCCACGCTGAGGTGACCTGACCTCATCAGGCAGTTTCGTAGGATACCTACTTACTTACTTACTTACATGGACGGTCCGTCTTCACGAGCTGTGCGGACCCCCAGCACATATGCCATTCGTTCCCTTCTCTCGCAATCGTAGTCCATGGTGGTGGTCTTGCTCGAGCATGGGAACGCTTGCGAGTCTCGTACCGTGGTCTGTAAAACAACTGCAGATGCGCGTACAACTGAATAACTTTGTTTACGAACACGTCCGCCCAACGTGTAGGTGGTCGTCCTGGGGGACGTTTGCATTCTCTTGGAGTCCACTCTACTGTTCTTTTCGTCCATCTGTCGTCCGTTCTTCTCATTATATGATCTACGTTTCGCTATCGATGTATAATCTCCTTGTGATGTGACAGATTTCGAAGGTCAGAGCTTCGCATTCCGGCTAAATATTGACCAAGCGCTCTGTGAGTAGTGCGAAGCATTCTTGACGTAGTTAAAGTATCAACCCACGTCTCCGCAGCATAACAGAGCGCTGGGAGGACCGTAGAATAGAAGAGATGAGCGCGGATTTTCGTGTCCTTCAGTTGGTCGGTGGCTTCTTTGAGAGGCCCGAATGCGGCCCAAGCTGCTCTCCTTCTATCTATTACCTCCTTCATGTTGTTTTCTATGTTCATTGGTCGCCCAAGGTATACGTACGAGGTGGTCTCTGCAATGAGAGAGCCATCCAATTCAATTTTTTCACCTTTGCACCATGGGTTTTTCATGAACTGGGTCTTCTTTCAAATTAAGCGAAGTCCAATCTTTTCCCCGCTTCGTTGAGCACGTTGATCATCATCTCTGCTTCGCTAGTACTTCTTGAGAAGATGACAATGTCGTCGGCAAAGCGAAGGTTTGATAGGAATTTTCCATCATTACGTATACCCCTCTCATACCAATCGAGTGACCTCCTTATCCACTGCACTGCGGCACTGAACAGCTTTGGCGATATTGTGTCGTCCTGTCTAACCCCTTTTTTCTATGGGTATGGTAAGAGGTGGGTGGAAAAGCTGTATTTGCGTAGTGCAGTTCCTACAACAGTCAGATAGAGTTCGTATGTAGGACGGGTCCACTCCTTGGTCGAGGAGCGCTGATAGGATTGCATTCGTTTCGCCACTGTCAAACGCTTTTTCACAGTCGACAAAGGTTAGGACTAGAGGCAGATGGTATTCCCGACAAACTTCGATGAACCTGGACACGGTTTGGATGTGGTTCATGCAGCAAAATCCTTTCAGAAATCCCGCTTGCTCGACTGGTTGCGCCTCATCCAATGCCCTTGATATGCGCAAGAGGATAATCTTCGTGAAGAGCTTGTAGAATACACTCAACAAGCATATGGGACGATAGTTACGAAGATCCCTTCGGTCTCCTTTCTTGGGCAGGTTGACCGTACGCGACGTCCTCCACTCGTCTGGGATTTTTTCCTTTTGAAGGTAAGCTGTCATATGATTTGCGAGAAGTACATGTAAACTGTGGCCTTCAGCTCTTAGGAATTCGGCGGTTATATTATCGGATCCTGGACCTGTCCCTCTTTTCATGCTTTCTATCGCAACTCGAACCTCTGACGGAAGAATTCCAGGTGGTTTTCTCCAGCGGGGATATTAGGGTCCGGAACAGGGGATTGTGGAACGGAAAAGGTTGGTGTAGAACGTTTCCGCTATTAATTCCATATCATGGGGGGAGCTTTTGACGATCCCATCTTCGTTCATCAGTGCTGTCAGCGGAGCATTATAATCGCATAAGTACCGACGGCATTTTTCCAGACTGCTTCTTTTCTGTGCTGCTTCCAGTAGTTTCTTCTGGTTGTACCGTTGTAGATCTTCCTGCAAAGCTATTCTGCAGCTGGCATTTATTACTCGCCATGTCGAACGTGTTGCAATAGGATGAAGCTTCAATTTCCTTCTCTTTTCGAGCAACTCCTTAGTAGTGACGGAGATGCGATCCGATCTTCTTGCTTGAGGAACTGAGGCAAATTTGGCACAGCTTTTCAGTCCTTCGACAAGCATCTCGTAGTCTTCGGTCGGGTCTTCTTTAATCTGCCAGTCACGTTTGGATAGGGCTTCGTTCAGAATGTTCTCGTCGTATACAGCTAGACTTTTTTCTTCGTGGTCGATGAAGAGAGTTCTTTTCCAGCTTGTGGCTGAATCGAAACTTCGCGCAAAAAAGGCGATGATCGGAACCACTACAGAATGACGCGACTACCGATGTGTCAAGTAGGCACCATCCTCTGTTTCTCAGAATATGGTCGATCTCCGCATAAGTCATGCCGTTGGGAGACTCCCATGTCCAGCGGCGGCTTTTCTTTCTTCTGGAAAAACGAGTTTCCATGGAAGAGACGTGCTGTTGGCAGGAGTCCTACGAGACAGTTCCTATTCTCATTTGTTTCTCCTAATCCAAAATTTCCGATCCTGTATTCGCTCTTGTAGGCCTTTTCCATTCTGGCGTTAAAGTCTGCGACAACAAATTTATGACATGCTTTATCACTGCGGATGACTTCCTCCAACTGATAGTAGAACGCATTTAATTCGTACTCATCAGCTGCGTCGGTCGGTGAGTAGCAGTTGATGATAGTGATCTTCTTATGATGCGACAGTTGAACACGGAGGACGGCTATGCGCAGAGAAAGGATCTCATATGAGTCGACGAGATGGACAATGGACGGGTGGACGACAAAGCCTACGCCGCCGGCATTTCGTGACGGGACTTTTTTCTCCACGGTTCACGAGAGTCCCGTTGTTTAGTTGGCATATGTCAGTCCTCTTGATTTTTGTTTCTTGTAATGCGATCACGTGAAATTTAATGCGATCTGCGGCTGCAAGAAGGGTGCGAAGATCGGCATCTGTGGAGAGTTTCTGACATTATACCTGCATATTAAGAAGCAATCTCCATGGCGTGTCGTGCGTGCGTGCGTCAGATCCGGTTCCAATGACGTTCTGTCTAACCCGAGATTTTCTGGCCTCTCACCGGTCGTCTCACCGCCTGACGTTATAGACGGGAGCACCCAGTGTGCGAGGTACTGAGGCTGCCCTATTGCTGGTCGTGCAACTTGGTCCTCCCTGGAGTCCGGACGTAACCTTGCAAGGGCGTATCCAGGTCTCCACCACGATGTGGATCTGAGGGAGGTGTGTTTTCGGCGACGAATCCTTCGCTCGGTCTCCCTCAAACTTGGCTAATTAGACCGAATATATATCCTACGGATATATATTCCGTAGGATACATGGTAGGGTATATCTAGAACATTGATTATTCATGCCAAAGGTCAATGACACTAGGAATTAAAAGCTTTCTTTGGTATATGCTTGCTAAAATTAGCCAATCATACATCATCTGCTCGACGAATTTTGATAAGAAAAGGACGATTTTGGTTGAAGTTAACCAAAGACTATCTTAACCTTTTTATTTGTTGCCTATTCTTTTTTAATGGCAGAGTATGTTGTGAAATACAACTTCTATAATGGTGAGATGTTTGCAAAATTCCGGACCGCAGGTGTTTGCGGTGGGGAACGAACGCGCTATTATCCTTTCCGGGGAGTAACGCGTTCACCACCACACCATGCGGGTCCTTCGTTTCGCCTGTCTCTCAGCTAGTTCTATTGACCAATACCATCAGCAATCACCCGTCAACAGGGATTGATCTGTGGAGCCCAAATCGGCATTGAATCAAGTTAAGCTGAGGCTATAGTTATAAGCACAATCTTAACCTTTTTATTTACTGTCTATTCTTTTTAACCAAAGATTGTTCTATATCTTGGGGAACTGCAGGGTGAGGTCAGATCATGCCAGTGCACCTACACCCCCATACAAAAGGAAGGCGATAGGGATGATACATGATTCATGTGGTCCGCTTCTCTACCCGATTTGTTTCGATGGAACAGCTAGGAAGAGCAACATCATATGAAGATTAGCTGTTCGCTGTTCATCAACCCTTACGGATGCGTCATGCATTCAACTCCATTTAAAAGTTCGTAAAAGCAACTGGATCCATATTTCGTCTGTGCAATGACTTGTCATAGCACACCGATGTATCAAGTCAATTATTAACTCAAGAGACCGACTTTGTATAACCTTGGCATAAATGTTCGATAAATATATAATCTTATGAACTGCGGTTTTGAAATGATGCGAGGTTGGTATAAGTTTTCATCGTTGTTGTTGCTGTTGTTGTTCGCTGACTCTATGTGGAATATATGTATATATATCAAGGGGCGGATAGCAGAGATAGAGAGGATAGAGAGTAGGGTAGTGTTGCCGATCATCACGAGCACGGTGTTGCTTCGGGCTGACTCTGCGTTCACTAAGTCCCTCAGCATTCCGGGGTCGAGAAACTGGTAGCGGAGTTTTGTGGGAAAAAAAACTCACTTTCTGCAGTCACAGAGGGAACGCTCTAGCTCGGCTATCTCAGGGCTCCAAGGAGAATCAATGTGACCAGCATTCTACGACATTCAAGAAGAAGTAGAAATACTCAAGCAGCAGGCGAAGCCACACGTAAAAGTTCGAAGACCTTGGTGGATGATGGATGCGAGGAAAAATCGAATGTGGGAAGTGCTGGGATCCGCCCAGTAGATGTGAAAGATGGGTCGTATAAAAAAAATACATATATCTAGACAGTGTTTTTATCCTTCTTAACAATACGGTACCAAAGTGTCGATCCTGGAGAAGTGTAGGCTTGGTTTTCTCGAAGCAAAGCAGCGAACCAATGACACGTGCATATTGCAGCTTACTTCTAACCACTTCACAACACGCTGCCCTTCATTTGTTGAGTAGAAGAGGTTATTGCTAGCCGTGGTTACAATCTAAAGGTACTGTCGAAAAAAAAATAAAATATAACGAAAGACAGTGCTTGCGAATGACATTGTCCAGTTTGAGGATAGTAATTCCGTCATACTCTCAATGCAGTGAAACAACTACAACGACGTCAAATGTCACAACAAGTTCGTTACCATGATCGACAAGAATGTCGATTTGGCGCTAAACAAAATAGGGAGCTGATAGAAAACGGTGTATGGATGAAGAAGACAGAAAGCAAGAAAACGAGGACGAGGGCAGAAAGATATAATAAAAAGATGGATGGGCGAACGAATATACAAAAGTTCAGCCATATTTTACCTAGTTAACACTATAGAAAGTGAAATAACCATCGTAAGAAAATGCCTCAATGAAGCCGCACCATTCCAACTCACTAATGTTTTTCTAAAACATTTTGTGAATTACTTAATGGAGAAATCTCCATTCAACAACAGTGCCATGGGTTATTGCTAACTAGACAACAAAATGGTCGCTCACTGCCCAGTGATGACAACCTGAGAAAAATGCTGGTTTGTCTTTGAAACCAAGAGAAAATCTCGCCAAACTAGCCAATTAACGGTCAAATAGAAATTTTGCCTGCACCAGACAAGGATCTTGTATTGGCTTTCACTCAACTAGATTCTACTCTACGATGCTATCAGCGATCGGCCATCAACGAGAATTCTACTTTCGCTGATTAAGATTACCTAGAGGTGGATGATTTTAGGCAGACACCGTTCGTAATCCGAAAAGTATTTTAGATACTAGAAGTTGGAACTATTTTCTAAATAATTATAGCGTTCTTACAGAGTACTCAAGAATTCCACTACCCAAGTGCAGTGAAATAAAAAAAGTGAATAGTCATGGTTTAGAAACTGCGAATTCCTTGACGTCGACAGCACGTAGTAACCTTTGCAGTTTAGTGCAAGTTTATACATTTTCCCAAAACGTCGAAGTAGTTTCTTTCCACTCACCTTAAATGATTATTATCACTGGAAAGGCTTACATGCGTTGATTTAACTAAAACACATTTCAATTCTAAAATATTGTCATCATTCGATTATGCCGTAAAATTCAGCGTGGTGCTTAACTGTGACTAAATTCGCAGATCATTTCGCTTTGTCCCTTTTTTTGGAAGGTTCAGAAAGCTTGTTCGTGCTACCAGACGTTCCAAATTGCTTGACGTTTTTTTTTGCTATTTAGCTTCTTATATCCGTTCCAATTTCTCGTTTAAGATGAAAAACGGTTACGAGATATGTAAGATTTCACTATGGTTTCCCTCTTTGCAACACTTTAGCCATGAACCGTAACTTCTTGAGACTATTTTGCAGGACTATGCTCTTTCGTTTTTTGTTAAACCATTCAAATATTCCCACAATGATGCTGACATGTCTGCAAAACTCTGGACCGCAGGTGCCTATGGTGGGGAACGAACGCGCTATTGTCCTTTCCGGGGAGTAACGCGTTCACCACCACACCATGTGGGTCCTTCGTTTCCCCTGTCTTTCAGATATATTTCTGTCTGCCAGTGCTATCAGCTATCATCCGTCAGCGCCATTGATCTGGGGAGCACAAATAGGCATTGAACTCCGTTAAACTGAAGAATCACAATGTAGGCAGTTTTTTATTCACTGCCAGTTCTTTTTATGGCAGGGTGTGATGTGAAATATTCGCATAATGGTGCTGAGATGCTTGCAAAACTCCGGATCGCAGGTGTCTGTGGTGGGTATCGAAATGACTATTACGGAGGCTAACGAGTTTACCACGACACCATGCGGGTCATTGAGGAAATGCTTTTACATCATACCCTGCCATGAAAAAAAGTAGGCCGTAGGTAAAAAAATGGTTACATTCAAACACTGCTTCTACTTTGAGAGCACACTTTGAATATATGGCTAAGTGGTCGCTGAATAATAAGATGAAGACGAGGAAACTGCACAGATATTTTTTTCTCTTCGTACAAACTCATAAATGGCTGAAATGAGACGTTTCGGCGAGATAGTGCCATCACAGTAGACCACTACTATCCGCTTTGAATAAGAAGTCAATAATGAAGTGAATGGAGCTAGTATAACACATCTACATTTCGCTGTATTTAGTGGACCAACACATGTCTTTAGATACAGCATTACCTTACAGGTATTTCTTTTTAGCATATTTATTTACGGAAAGGCTGAATTTCTGGGGGGATTCAGCCTTGCATGCAACGGCGTTGGCTTCTTCTTTGCAGACGGAATGAAATACCACGTACCGAATCCACATGAAGTTGTTAGATTGTTCAGAAATAAATGAGCGTTTTTAACTATGTTATTTTTAAACGTCATAGTTGCTTCAAACAACTTGTTGACTGGTGATTGCTGATGGCGCTGATCGGTAGAACTACCTGAGAGACAAGCGTAACGAAGGAGCCACATGGTGTGGTGGTGGACGCGTTAGCCCCCGGAAAGTGTGATAGCGCGTTCGTACCTCACCGCAGACACCTCCGGTCCGGAGTTTTGCAAATATCTCAGCAACATTGTGGTTGTATTTCGCTTAATACCCTGCAGCAAAATTTAAAGTAAACGTTGTCATAACTTGCTTCAAACAAAACTTTATTGACTAAAATAAGAACTGTATTACACATTTTTCCAACAAGAAACAAATTTGTTTATTCCAGATGCATAAAATTCTGGAGCTCTGGAAGCGATGAATTCGTTGAAGGCATTTTTTTGCGTTAACGTTTTTTGGTGAAGCATTTCTCACGCAGGAAGTTGTCAAGGTACTTGAAGAAGTGAAAGTGGGTGGGCGACGGCCTGGTTAATATGGCGGATGAGGCAAAGTTTCATAGCCCAACTCATTCAACTTCTTTAGCGTTAGTTGCGGAACGTGAGGGCAGATATTGTCGTGGAGAAGGACTGGCTCTTTCCTATTGACTAATGCCGGTCGTTGTTGCTAGAGTTTAGGGCGCATTTCTCGACTTGTTGGCAATACTCCTCCGCCGCAATCGTTTCTCCTGGATTCAAGAAGCTCTGATGAATCAGCGCGGCTGCAGACAACCAAGCAGCCACCATAACCTTTTCTTGGTGCAATTTCGGCTTCGGAAAATGCTGTGGAGCTCGATCGCAATCCAACCATTGAGTCGAACGTCGCCGGTTGTCATACAGAATCCACTTCTCGTCGCACATCACTGTTCGATCAAGAATAGGTTCGTTTTTGTTCCGCAGAACAAGAGCAGACGACACTTCAAAACGGCAGTTTTTTTTCTTTTTGGTTATCGTTTAATTCGTGCGGCACCCAATTGTCGAGTTTTTTTGTCCTTCCTATGCGACTCAAGTGAGTGGAAAATGTTCCTGTGCTTACGCCAAGCTGTTCTGCAAGCTCTAACAGTTGTTCGCGTGTTTGTTTCCACTAGTGCCTTCAATTCGTCGTCGTCGAGTTCACTGGGACGTTCGCGGCCTTCCTTACCTTCGAGGTCGAAATCACCAGGTCAAAATTTCCGGAACCAAGTTCGCACTGTTGATTCATGAACACTGCCTTCACTCCAAACTCCATTAATGTTTCGAGCCGTCTGTGTTGCACTGCGACCGACTTTGAACTCAAAAAAACTTAATAAAAATTCGTTCTTTTCATGTAAAATTGCAAAGCTCAAAATTGGTGGAAAGAAATTTAAATTTTGACAAAATATAAAAACATGCAAAACTCCGGACCGTAGGTGTTTGCTGTGGGGGAGCAAAAGCGCTATTACCCTTTCCAGGGTTCACGCGTTCACCACCACACCATGCGGGTCTTTTGTTTCGCTCAGCTAGTGAACGTGTCAGCACCCGGAAAGGGTAATACCGCGCTCGTTCCTCACTGCAGAAACCTGCGGTGCAGAGTTTTTCAAATACCTCAGCATCCTTGTGGTTGTATTTCGCATAATACCGTACCGTGGAAATTGTAGAGGCAGAAAATAAAAAGTAAATATTGTGATTTCAACTACAGCCTCAGCTTAACTGGCTACGATGCCGACGTGTGCTTCGCAGATCATCCCGTTGACGGGTGATTTCTGATGGCACTGATCGATAGAACTAGCTGAGAGACCAGTGAGACGAAAGACCCGCATGGTGTGGTGGTGAACGCGTTACCCCCCGGAAAGGGTTATAGCGCGTTCGTTCCCCACCGCAGACAACTGTGGTTCGCAGTTTTGCAAATGTCTCAGCATCCTTGTGACTGTATTTCGCATAACACCCTGCCGTAGAGATTTTAGAGGCAGGAAACAAAAAGTAAACAATATAAAACATGGTTAGAAAAAAACATAAAATCAGCTTTCTAATGATACATAATACTGCAAGATACAAAAAACATTTTACTGGTAAAAAATGCATTAAAACAATAAATATTTTAAGACGCTTATTTTTTTTCTGAACAACTCAATGAAAGCTCTCGGCGTTGATCAATCCATTAGGGATGCCCTATGGATTCGATCTCAGTATGAATCGTTTGGAGGTGATTAAATGCATATTTGGCCTTTACTCGCGGTGGCCTACCAGTGTATCGTGCCAGTGCTACTATCCTCCCAGACAGGTCTGTTACCGATTTGCCGACCCCCGGAGGGAGGGAATGCTTGGTGGGGGCAAGGGCGCAGGGAATCGATTACATGTGTACTGCAGGGCGACTCCGACCACTGCGCCACACGCGCCCCTAATCCACATAGGATGATCAAATTTGCAAAGGACTGTCTCTCTTAACCATTAAAGAGGTGGTAAACGGCGGTAAAAAGTTGAAAGCTACCAAGACGTCAGCCAATGTGAAATCGATGAGTTTTAACAACTTCATATCGCCTTATGAAGATCACGTGATCTCTAACTCGTAAAACATTTCTAACGTTATCACAGTTCTCTCTACCTTTATGTTCTCACTGTGATCCTCACGTAGGACCTCACCGAGGTCCTTATTGAGGTATGAATTGTCTTATGGAATGGGCATTATGCGGAATATTTCGACATAACGCTAATCTCCCTCCCATCGACACCTTTCTTGATCTACTGAGAACAGTGCACGGCACATTGACACGTGATGCGGCCGTCCTTGAACACTGGGCAATAGGTGTCATTTAAAGAACCGTTTAAAATCTTTCGTTGAACATTGTATTTCAATGACATAACAGCTATCGCACAAAATGTTCTAAGGTTGTGAATCTTTGGTTTATTTCACTTATGTTACGCTACCTCTTGTAGTTATCCATTATGTTCAGATTACTTTGTATTAGCTTCAAACCAGTACATGATATATGGTCTTCACTTTTGATTTGATTGTGAAGGATAAAGAACACGATACATATCGCCCAAAGATCCTTCCCTTTTTTTCCAGTTAATGTGAACATCAGTTCCAAATATAAATGGCCACTACATATATCACCTTTCTGCTGTTGGTTGTC
Organism: Angiostrongylus vasorum; assembly: GCA_018806985.1. NCBI lineage: Eukaryota > Metazoa > Nematoda > Chromadorea > Rhabditida > Metastrongylidae > Angiostrongylus > Angiostrongylus vasorum. Next base: position 97,941 of record JADANN010000110.1, on the reverse strand, counting down.
TCTATATGGAATTACATAAGTATCAGCGAAATCGACTTGTTTTGCTTAGACCCAGAAAGTCATTTTGTGGATTGTGAAATGCTAGGTGGAGTAAACATTGTCTCTACCCCAGACAGACGATCTCTATACTGGTACGGTAGTGACGCAGCGCGCGGTCCTAAGCGCATATTGCGAAACAGTCCTTTCCTAAATCTGACGCAATCGCGCCTTATCCTTAGAACATCCACCAAGATTACGTTGTACTGTTGCTTTCTGTATGCTAAAACCATAAATACTCAGTTTATTGTTCGTTGTATAAATTTATTGACTAGTTTTTTTTATGAATGAATGTTTAGTGGTTTCGATTTTGTCTCGTAGAAGTCACCTATACATATCACTTATTGAGCTTCTCCCTATAACTTACTATGAGTACAGAGTTCTAGAACATTATGCAAGGACAATTCGAATGTTAAGAAAGTCGCAGCTGATGGAGGTCTAGAGAGAGACATAGAGGGAGAGAGAGAAAGAGAGAGAGAGGAGGGAGAGAGAGAGGGATTCGTTTCGCAACTTCGTCTCGGTCTCACGGCCGCTGCTGTAGATTACCTTTTTTTTCACATCTTATCATTGGTTGGTGGCACCGTAAGACGTATGTAAATGGTACTTAGAAATCAAAATTAGAACTCTGTACTAGGTTTGAGATACATTATGATAAGTTTCTTGAAGGCAGCGAACTTGAGCATAGCACCTTTTATACGTTAATGATTTTCTTTCTTTAGATTATTCCGCGGATTCCACGGTATTTGGCAAATGGTTGATAACCGTTCTAGAGTAGGTTTAACACTGTTCTTTGAACTCTTATTTTAACTTTTCATGTATGTCGATCGTCCCAAAGTTTTTACCGCCTCATTGTGGTTGAGAGATGTTCCTGAGTGTCGGACTGCGATCTACAGCTGGGGGAATTCACCTCCCTGGCAGGGTCTCCCAAGCTGAGAAGGAGTTCGGCGTTCCCATCACGAACCCCAGCGAAGAGTAAACCAATGCCAGGATCCACTACCGTCCTGGTATAAAGCTAGTCGCATGGTGGCAAATCTCTCTCTGATCCACAAGGACGGCGACTGTCTGCGGTGGTGACGACTAGGGGCGTACTTTGGCCATGCTGACCTCGGAACTCCAATGAACCACAATGTCTAAATCAGCAAAACTCCGAGTCATAGGAAATTATGCTGGAGCCTGCACAACCAGTGAAGATGGGCCATCCAAATAACCAAGTATATACGTCGATATCATGGAGCTTTGTTTTTAAATTGCCCAGTCAGTTCGAAATATGGTGAAATTTCTTTGAAAATTTTCTATTGGAATTGATAAAAGCCATCTTTTCTGAACCGTCTATTTGCAGTTCTTCGAGGTGTTACATGCTCTATTCTTTGGCAGAACGGATGGTAATCCTCGGAAAAGGTCAATGAGATGGAAAAGTAAGTAGCAAATTAGATTAACTTTCCTTTTTATGAATACCGACTTTCTTTTTTACCTCGGTGTGTGTAATCAATGTCATGTTTTGTTTATAAGCCTACTTGGGATTGTTGCAAAGTGGAAAATATGACATGACATAATCCACCCCGCACTACGTAACACATTTAGCGTGTCATAAGAGAAATTTTTGAGAGTCTCGTGTAAGCTTATTACCGAACCAATACATTGTTCTGTTTCTGTTAATAATGTGCTTTTATTTAAAGACAGTCCTTTAGCTTTTTTTGACAATTATCCGATACTATCTAGAGATGGGGGAATTACTGGCAATTCAGATGTGTATTTAGAACGGTTATCAGTAATCTATGGCTCTTATAATATTGTTAGCTTTTTTTCTGAACTAAAGGTAACAAAAAAAGTAAAGTGGACCTAAACGGGAAACAAGGAGTCATTCCTGTCCCTCTTTGACAGTGGAACTTACATGCTAAAATTTACTTTGAGGGAATACGAAGATGTGTATTGCACTAAATCGGTTGTCAATAGAGGATGCTTATTGGGAGGTAGAGAAATTTGTTTCTATAGTAATTTTTGCTCCTGTTAAGCTTTCCTAAGAGATTAAGATCAGTGATATATGTAATAGGAAACAACTATAAATCTGCCGCATCTCCTTTTTTTTATCCGAAGAACTGAAATTCCTACGTATAGTTGCGCATTTGCGTAATTGCAGATAAACAGCATGCAGCTCTGTGTGAAACCGAGAGCACTTTGTTTCTAGTTTTCCTCCTTAAAAACCTCAAACATGAGATTTGAGTTTAATACAGCTAGTTGCTTGTGATAGCTCCAGCGGCCCTAGTGGGCTCTAGGATAGAGTACTCGACGTTGATCAGCCTTAAAGGGTGCGCCGTGCGGTTGAACGTAACACAAACATTGTTGACTTTTGTTAGCTCCTCAATGTGTGAAATCAATGTTTTTTACCTCTATACAAGTTTTTTGTTCGAATTCTCCGACCCTTTGGGAGATATATTGCTTGGTGAGCACGGAACGCAAGGTCAATCCAGACTCCACGTCTGTATTGCAGGCTATCTGTGTTCACTGCGCTACACGTGCTTCTAATGCTTTGTATGCTTTTTAAAAAAAGTAAATAAAAAATACGACCACAATTGTGCTAAGATATCTGCAAAACTCCGGACCGCAGGTGTCTGCGGTGGGGAACGAACGCGCTATTAGCGTTTCCGGGGGCTAACTCTTTCACCATCACACCATGCTGCTCCTTCGTTTCGCTTGTCTCTCAGCTAGTTTTGTGTGGAAAACAAAGAATTTGTGCTTACATAAAGAAATAACATTGCAAGCGATGATGCAAACCCGAAAAACAACATTTGGATGCGAAGGTACCCATTGAACTGCTGTCACAGGTATAGTCCTTGCAATGTGTAGTCAGGGGGCACTTGATATCTTAGTGATTGCACCAAAAACATATGTTTCCTATTGAACTCTTCCTAGCGTCCATATTTTTGAAAAATCTTTCTCATGTGAGTTATTGAAGCTTAAGGAATACAGCTTTCAGTATTTTGCTATATTGTGTGCGATACTACTATGGCAATAGAGAAGTAAAGTCAGAAACAAAGTTGTACCTGTAAATTCCTACTAACAATCACTTAATCGAGTACTGGAATGTTACGTAGAGTGTTAAGCTTCCGTGCTGTCGTCACCAACAACTGCATAGTTGATTGTTCACTGGTAAAAAAATACAAGTACTGTTTAACCATTGTTCCTTCAAAAGAGTCGATTATGGGAAACGTGAAAACTTCATGCTTTAGACCTGCCCTAGCAGAATTTGATTTTCTTTCTGGCAAAGCATCCATTACTTACAACTTTTCGGTAGTCCTAATCTTTTCTTTGTCACTAATTTGAAAGTGTGGCGTATTTGTCAAAGTTTTAGAAGAGAGTGTAACGTTGTTCTTATTGTATACAAGCAAGGTAAGTCTTTGTTTTTATACTTCATATAGTTCTTCATGGGCTCTAATGTTTTCCCTATTTTCCTTGAAGTTATCATTGCAGTATACATATGTTAGGTTAGTAGTACTTAGGGATTTATTCTGTTGAAGTAGATGTGTTTTTAAGATGTGCTAATTGTTCTATAACATAGGTAGGTGCATTATAACACCAGGAATCGAGAACACTTTGAATTAGAAACTTTTGTCTTGCTTAGTTTGAATATACATACTGTCTGCATATTTTTTAGCTAAAAGTAGTTCTGGTTTCTGTCAATTTTTTTCAGGGGTGGGGTAAAATGCCTATTAAGCAAGCCTGAAAATACCGCTTATTTTGCCTTACTGTTCTTTAGTTAATTGTTTTTGTTGTAAAGTCTTTGATAGCAGTAGACAGCTCCGCTGCTAAACAAATAATGCCGTGGTTGGCGACGCGGTTGCTGCGTTATATTGACCTGGGATGGCGGAGCGGGTGCTTCGTAATGCACACCATCATTCGTGCTGGACAACGTTTTCTATTCGAAAAACTTGTACAGTTCATCGTATTAAGCAGTAATGGGCAGTCAGTATATGTTTACCTGATCACACGAAAGAATTTGGGCTGTATAATTCCGTAAGATTGTTTTGCCTTTGACGCAGATTAGGATAGCGGTGGTGGCCTATTTTAAACTCTTCATTGATCGGGCCAATGTGCCTTATTTGTTGTGGAGGTTGTAGAATCCTGTTGTGGAGATTGACAGTCCTGTTCTAGGGATAAGCGAACCTTGTGAAATGTTCCTTGTTTAGATGACTCATATCCATTAGTATATGTTTATTCACAGCTTTTGGAAGTAATTATTCTACCCGTTTCTTAAAATGAACTTTTTCCAGATAAAATAAAAAATGACCTCTTCTGGAGGCTCAGAATCAAAGGACATTATCATTTGTATTAACTGCCGACAGCTAATACAACATCGACTACATGTGAAGTGCTGCGAATGTCCTGCTATGATATGTATAGATGTAGGTCGATCAGTCACTTCTTTCATTTTTTTATTGCTTAGGCGAAGTAATGTCTGTGGCTTAAGAGTTCTGGGTTATACTGACTTCTTAACATTAACAGGGGACTCTTAATGAGTGTTGACTTGTATAGGTATACTGTTTTTTAGTGTTTTTCGTGTGGTTGTGAAGCAGGCCGTCATTTTCGTGGCCATAATTATGAAATTCGTGATCCTCTTGGTGGTCGAATCTTTGATGCGAAAGGTAGCTGGGGAGCTTTTGAAGAGCGTAGACTTCTTGAAGCAGCGTACAGGTTCAAACTTGGAAATTGGTACGTTGTTTTTACTATTTAGCATCACTTTTTACTTTATCCTATAGTAGATCGTTCATTTTGAAGGGGAGAAGTCACTCGTATGATGGAGACGAATCGTCCCGTAAGTCAAGTAAAAGAGTATTATGACCGATTTTTCATTCGTGGTCCAATCGGTCAGCTTGCTCTTAAACTTTTGAATTGGGAAGAAGCTAAGAGGACTATGATTGCTGATGGTTCCCTAAGATACCAGTGCGAGGTTGATCGTACTACTTACATGTTGTGTAAGTATTGAACTGTCCACTGAGTTTCTGTGTTGAGGCGGTTGTTCTTTTTTTATTTTGTTTGTTTTAGTGATTGTGGATGCTCTTAAAGAAAGTAACGAGAGGCTGGATCCTAAAGATGATAATCTTACAACCGTGGTAGAAAAAATCGTGCGGGACTATGTGAATCGTTTGGATGTAGATACTTTCCAGGTAAGTTGACATATCGTGTTAAATTGAAGTGTTTCTATTCGAACTATCAAGTAGTTATATAGCAGCCCCAATGTGGCAAGGAATGTGAGCCATCGGAAATCAACGATATGGCGCTGACCGACGATTCATGTGACCCGTCCGATCGTGAAATGGATAGAAATAAGGTGACGATTTCCATATAATAGTAAATTCGAATACTTAGTTCGTTGTTTCCCATACTTAAGTGAATTAAGCTTCCGGTAGGGAAGTTGAAATTTTCTTCTTAGTCTGTATTTTCATAAGCGAGGTTGTTTTTTCTAGCCTTTGTTTAAAAAGTTAAGTGGGTTAGGAAGATAGGAAGAAAAGTTAATGACAAGTGATATCTGGGTAATTTTTCTGGAAATTGTTGTCCTTTTAATGAAATCGCTGTGCTCTTACCACCAGTCACAGTCTCGCATCATTTACATGAATTTTTTTTCGTAATTATTTTCGTAAGTTTTCGTAATTCGTAAGTTTTTGAAATTTATCGCTGTATATGTTTAGCTCCCGGAGGATGCATACTCGACCGGACTGGAGCCAGAGAATGACAGCGACGATGACGTCTCAAACATGATGTCACTTTCACGAACAGTTAAAGTGGTAATTTTTATCTGATATATTTAACGGGATGTTGAAACTTGCTATTACCTAATCACCTGCTGTTGAGCGTGTGAAAAAGGTTAGCATCTATTTATCTAGGACCCTAGACGATATCTTAGCGTTTCTTATGGATAGTATGTTTTTCAAGGTTAAATGTGGAACAAGATCTACGACTAACAAGTCGGTGCGGAAGTTCTTGGGGCCTTCCGTGGCCTTTATGAGGGTGAACAAGGTCGTTGATGGCTCTCCGTTTTAATATCACCAAATGTTTCGAATTTTGAATGCATTTTTTAGAAAGGAGTCAGATGCGGTCTTCGAAAGGCAGCTCTGGAAAAGAATGGTAAAACATCGCGCTATCGGAGAGTGCAAGCTTACAGTTCTTCAACTGACGATGACTGTGGGAGTGGAGAAGATGGAGAGGCTGTGGAGACAGATCAGGCGTCAATAGAAGAGGTTCAGGATACCATGCATGGTTTGGAGAGAGAAGACACAACGGTATGACGAAATGTTCAGTCTTCCCAATAATAGCTTCCAAATTATTTCAAGAATGTATCTTGTCAGGACGAATATACGGCTTCGGACTCTGAGGAACCGAAATCGGAGCTTGTTCAACCATCCTCTAATACGACTGGTTCAGTAAGAAGAAGAAAAAGGGCAAGGCTGGCGTCGAAGAAAGCTCGTCGTCTGAAAGAGATTCAAAAGCGTATGTCTCGAATGACTAAGGTCGCTGAAAGACGACTGAGTGAGGTGTGTTGTCGCGTTATGAATGAGAAGGTGTGGACATATTTTACACATATTTCTATTGTATTTTTAAGATAAGATATATTAAGTTAAGATAGTGAGATGTATTTTTTAACACATCACAAAGTAGGGTGTAGGTTGTCATCCTTCTCTTTATCTCCTTTTTTTACTGATCGCTCTCATTTCTATTTTTTTCTCTTCTTTTTACGTACCAGTATCTCTCAGATTGCTGATGTCAAAGATTTTATTGTTGCAGTTGGCCGAACTTTGTCCGGCTGAAAAGGTTCAAGAGTTGCGTGCTTCCAAACCAGAACTGGCTTTGTATTCCAATGATTACTCAGCTAGGCCCAAAGTGCGGCAGAGCGATATGGATATGCTAGCATATAACCCATGCAGAAGTGATTTTGAATGGGTATGATGATTTATGTCTCTTACAATGGAATATTTCCGTATTCTAGTTTATCCTTATATGAAAAATACCAGCAAAAACGACGAATAGTGTATTTTTATCGACTACGTTTGTGATAGTGCTTACGTGGATGCACACGGAACCGTATACGTCCTATTCAACACACTTTTTAAAAAGATAATTCTTTTATTGCTTGCGCTTTTCTGATATAACTTTGTGTGCCAGATAGATAACAGCCCACACAGTTTTGTCGAGTTTAGTCCAAGAAGAACTATGTCGTAATCTGTGTAATTTGCAAGAACTTGTTATTAGGACGACTCAATCCGTGTTGTTTGGTCTCACCGCGGTAGATTATCCATACATATTGCTACCGATGAGAAGGTTACTAGGTCCTTTTGGATAGAATAAATACATTGGAATTCCTCCGGCATACACCCGAGTGCGGTTTGTGTATGTTTTCGAATAGTGTGCTTTTGGAAGTGTTTTGCATAACAGGCAGCATATATTACCTGCAATCTTTAGTTTTCTAAAATTTGTAGTTTGCATACTACACTTTTTGCACAAGCATTTAATACGTCTTATAACTATGATTCAGTTACTCAAAGAAGGAACATTTCTTTATATTGACTTCATCCATTGATTATTTGCTTGGTATATTTTGTAACAATATCTGGATCCGTGATATTTTCAAATCTCCAACTATTCTTCAGTTTCACTAGCAAATCCTAAGTGTAATTTTCAAGTATCTCATAAGAATATGTAGGTTGTATGCATGGAGGAGAAACTAGCGACGAACCCTAGACTAAGTGTCGTAGAAGTCGAAAAGCCCAGACACTGCTGGGCTTGATCATTCATTACTGATATCTTCATAGTCATCTTCACTCCTCCAATGCGCTCTCTTCAGATTCTTTCACAGGAGGCGAAAGAAATTCCTCATTATTCTCAGCATTTTCAGCTTCTTATTAATCTTCATTGTGCATTTGGTCGAAAACGGAACTCAATTCGTTTTCATCTCAAAAAAATGAAACCCTATGAGGTTTATTTTCTGAGCAAAATTTGTTCTTTCTTTCTCAATCGCTATTGTGAGCCATAATTCTTACGTGGAATGTGGAATATAGAAACTATTTAAGAATCCTAAGATGTACATCGCATATTTTTGGAAGCCGGCGAACACGTCCAATTGCTGTACAAGAAAAATACATGGTGCGAAATATGGGAAACATGGCAATGATTGGAAATTCACTGGAAAACGGAGGCATGGCCATTTTCGGGGGCTAGGGATCGTGTATATCAATTTTAGTGCTTCTGACAGACGTGGAAAACTGGGCCACTGAAAATTACGTATAGTTTGGAATTTGTTAGGGAAAATTTTTCGAATCTTGTATGGTTTTCTTTTTTTTTCTCCGATTTGCTGTCATATCTGTAATATCGCGCTCATCTTGAATCTTGCAGAGTTGCCTGTATTATTACACGTTTGCGAAATTCTCTTAAACGCTTACTCTTCCAAACATTAACCTACATTGCTGGATAATAGGGCTAATAGAAATTCAGTTTTATACATTAATCGGTTCTCTGTGAGCGTTTTGAAAGTAAGAACACATCTGTATAGCGTTATTCATTTGGAATTTAGGAATGGTGCAACGAAGCCGAGAATTTAATCAGTCGTATGATGATTGAAGAGTCATCCGACAGAGTGGAGGAATTTGAAAACGATATAAAGTTTGCTCGCATTGAAAAGCATGTTTCATAACTTTTCATTTTTTCGCCAACGTTCTGTGCTGCATTTATCCAGTGAATAATTTTTCAGATACAATCGTATTCTCAAAATTCGGAAGGCCTATCGTCGTGCCATAGTAGAGCATGACAAAATTCCAGAATTCTTCAAATTCATGATGAATATGACGATGGAAAAGCGCAAGGCCAGTCAGATCTTTTCTCAACGTACAGCTCTAGAAAAACTGACGGTTCGTGCCCAGCAATGCTTGACTAAGAAAGAACTGGAAGATCTACGGGGCCACATTGAGCGATCCAGTGAGCTGGTGGAAAGAATTGCTAAACTCCAAGAGCTGCAGCGCAGCGGTACATGTTCCTTGAAAGGTCAGTGATACTGGCAGCACATTCCTACACTTTTTTTTCCCCCGGTCCTTGTTGCCTGATACATTTTGCACAAACCTCATCCAGTTTGGAAGGCTCTAGTGTTTTCATCCAATTTTGAGTCAGTCAGTAACTCACGAGCGAACACACAAGCCGAAGCACAGCTTGCGTCATTTTCACGGAAAAAATATAGGAGAAATTCTGCTTTGACTTTTTCCTTGTTCGGACCAAAAATTGACGTACGCTGTTGCAGAAGCCGTATTCCTGGTGAACGTTCTGTGCTGGACTCGAATTCTTATGGACTCGCTGGCGTCGTTACTGTTTATTAGTACGATGATTGAACTGTATTTCCTTTTTGCCTTCTCGTCGTTGCTGTTTCTAAAAAGGAAATTACGTTGCTGTGGCTTGAGAAATATTCATTTGAAGATGAAGCATATACCGTGTTCTCTGGAAGGCAAAATACAGAACGATCTGTACGTGGAAGAAGTAGTCGTTGATGGGCCTCAAGAATCATCGCTTCTAGAACTGGTTTTTCACAAACCTTGTTCTCGTCGTCATCGGGCACTGAAGTCTTTCAAACTTCGTGAATCTGTATTCACACATAATACTGGAGATCCTGCTGAAGCATCTCAAGAATCGACAACGAGCAGTTCATCGTCAACGCATGATGGAAATTATCCTGTGATTGTTGAAGCTGTGCTTTCTGCAAATACTGTGGAAGATATTGCAGATACACATCCTGATTTCGCTCGTTTATTAATTGATTGTTATTCAGCTGGATGCGATCTGGAGGAGTACAAAAGGGAGTTTCAGCGTTTGAAAAACTTACGGATTAAACGTCAAGGAGGAGTTAATCAGACACTCAGTTTCTCACTTTTCCCATCTGTACCATCTGACTTACCCAGTCATTTGTTTGTGCGTTTGCTAAAATTTCACTCTTTGTATGAAGGTGCTTGTAGAAAGTACATAACTGATGTCGTGAATAGAAGAGCAGAAGCACCGGCTGGGTTTCCTTTTAATCTTGCGAGAGTTGGGATTCATGATCTTATTCAAGGAGACGTTACAAGCGAATATTTTGCACCAACTACGGCAAATCAGTCTGTTGTTGGTCCATATCACGAACAAGATTTCCAATTCGTCCAACCATCTGCTACCTCACAAATGGGAATGACTGGTGAAGTGAACTATTCTCCTGCTTTCAATAACTCGACACTTGCACGAGTTCCAGCTACTACTTCATCGAACGTTGGTGCTCATTTGAGCAATAACGAGGACAATTGTACACCAGGTATGCAAAGAACGACTTCCATACATCCATATACGCAGGGAGATGAGTTAAATCTCCCGGAAGGAACAATTCCAGCAACACCATTTGTAGAGCGAAGACTAGCAGCGACACCTTTACCAAGCTGGTCTCAACGGGAACCCATCTTATCAGGACCACGATCACAGATGGCCACCCCACTTCCACCTCTAGAAATTCGGCAGTGTCCTATATTGCGATCTGAGTTAACAAGGGATACTCGTGTGGAGAGTCAGACAATGCAAACACCGGTCCACTATATGCAGACCAGGCAGTTTTCAACACCGATTCCCCAAATGGAAACCCGACAGTCGTATTCTATCGCGCCTACAATGCAAGCCCATCAGTACCATCCAGTCCCTACTTCTGGAGTGCACAGTAACGTGTGTGAAGGTAGCCAACGTGTCATGACAGCAACACCCATGCATGGAAATGCTGGCACATCATTACAAAACCAGGTGACACCATTCGCTACTCCTACGAAGAAACCACGAACACGTCGCAAAGCGCCGATGGCTCCATCAGCAAATCAAGCCCAACCGCAGCAGTCGATGACTCTCCAAAGTCGTCAAATGACTGCCACCCCTATTCCGGGATGGCATGAGCATCAAGCAAATAAATCTGTTAGGGGTGTACAAGCCCAAGCAACCCATGCACAGAACAAGAATGTATTAACTTCAGTAACAACGATGCAGCAACAGTTGGCAACGTCGGCTCCGGATCATGGCGAGATAATGGACTCAAACGCAATTCCAATGTCCGCGTGGATGCCCCAGCAAGTGAGATCAAGTAATGCTCAAGGCGAAGGTGGTCCCTTAGTGTCTTCGCTACCTCCACTTTCCCAATTCACTGCACCACAAACACAACAGTGTCAAGTGAAAATTCCGTATCCTTCTATGCAGAATCGTCAGCTTGTAACACTACACCACGGGCAACCTGGAAACGTAGCGACTGCTCATCATTATGAACAGTCATCTCACGTTTATTCGCAATCGCGTGAAATGGTAACGTCGGTCCCATTTGCGCAAGGTGGTCTGATCAACGTTAGTTATGGCCAACACCAGGATTTATCGACACAAATGGGTTCCTCTGCTGCTGAAATGTATCAGTCACAAGGAGTTCCATATCAGTGGCCGACAGTAGCTTCCGCAAATGTGTATCGTCAGCAACCGCAGTTTGTGCAGCAGTCACCTTATGGACAGCAGTCGCAATTCGATCAGCGTATGATTGATGGGAATCAGCCACATGTTGCATTTGTTGGAAACCAATCCGCACAATATCCCACACAAGATGTGCATTCACAGCAGTCACAATATCTGCAGACGGCCGAGATTCAGAAAGTGTCGGCGTTCTCCCAACCATTCAGCTACATGCAGCAATCGTATCCAGCTGCGACCGTTTTTCAACAACAATCACCTTATTCACAAAGCGCGAATTTTCCTCATACTTGTTCACAAAGGTCACCGTGCACACGGCAGCAAGCGGATCAACAACAGCAGCAGCATTATCATCAACAGCATATGCAACAGCAACAAATTCAACGGCAAATTTACGAAAACCCTGCTCAGTACGATGATCAATACAGCCACATGGTTTCAAGTTACAGTGCACAATCCGCATGTGGTGTTCAAGGCACTCAGCATGTTGGAATACAAGGTCACCAAATGTCTAGAAGTTGTGAGGTTGCGAATGTTGGTGTTTCACAACATACTTCAGAAATTTCGTCAAATAAACAGCAAGAAACGCCCTGTTTTTTCTTCTGGACTCATGGACATGAGTGGGTCGTCGTCTTCTGGCGTTATTATTGATATGCTTCAGAATCATGAAGCATTGACGTCGAACGAAGCATTAGAGGCAAACCTTGATCAACATGCCACTAGGTACTCAGATATGGTTTCGTCGTCAATTTCTGGGGCGGTTTTAGTCGAGCCAATGATGGATGGAGAGCTGAGAACCTTTGACATTACGCAGTGTCCTCCTCCTCCACGAAACGACTCAGAAGCTACAGTACCCGCTCGTATATCTCCTAACTCGTGCTCGCCAGGAATGATGGTAGCTGACGATGAGTCTAGTTCTTTGATTCCAACGTTTTTCTATCCGAAAGACTTTTCTCAGAACGATCTCTCTGAAATAGATATTCAAGGGTCACCGGTTGAAAAAGGACTGAATTGCCAGCATTTTCGATTTGATATTATTTTGGCCATGAAACATCACAGGATCGAGAAAGAAGACTATGAACGAACATTATTTGAGTTGGATCAGATGGAAAAGGAAAAATGTGCAGGTCCGCTAGGAGATTTGCTTATGAAGAGACTTGGATTAAAGCGACAAGTGCAACAGACTCATGGAGAAAAGTTCAGTGTGGATGAACTGGTTGCAGCATTCGCGGCTAACGCGAAGATCCGTGAGTCGAATACTAAGTTATCAGAGCGTAGAGAAAGTTCTGAATTGCTTAGTGAATTTCTCGAGGACATAACTCCAGTACCATCAAATGCTTCTGCGAATTTCGTTGTGAAACGAGACTCTATTTTAAATCACCAAGCGCCTAGTTCTTCGACCCTAAGGTCAGATGCTTTGCACTCTGTAGATGCAACGGGCGATCTGGGTTATCTCCTTTCGGACGATGTTATTGCTGAATTCAATTCGTTGACTCCTACCACTCTGTCAGCTCAGAAGTCGCTGCTAGTTGCTGCACCGGAACCACTTTTTAATATCGAGCAACCATCCATGTGCACGCCTCCTCGTTTAAAGGACCCTTCGTGCGATGAAGCAGCAATATTCGCCGATATGAGTTACGAATTCAGTTCTGGTCCAATTTCAGAAAAGACGTTAACTGGAACTGCATTCTTAGCCAACGACTCGCATGCTGTTTTCTCTGTTTCGTCGATTGGTACTTCGTTTTCATGTGGACAACCAGCTGCACCAGCTAAAAAGTCATTCCAGTCCAGCTACCGATCTTAGTGGCCAACCTAACGTCTCGATTTCTCGAACCAATACTTTGCCGTCGTCTGAATTTTGTCGAACAACTGCGCTATCATCCGAGTGCGTGTCTCCGAAATTGAACACTATTACCGAATTAGTGGTTTCAACGAAGTCCTCTCCTGAATGTGATCATTTTTCAAGAACAACATTATCTTTCGGTGCTCCTGCACAACCAGCTCGTCGTTTGGACGCATTTTCTAGTGAGAGCTTTGAAAAGGTCTCTCCATTAGTGATCAGTCCTGAACCACTATCAGATGAGGCAGAATGGTGGAGAAGAGACGACCCCACCCCACCTATGTTAGATGGATTGAATCAAGTGATCCCTGAAACTTCTGAACCCTTACCTATGGCACAACAGTCGCCGGGAAATTCTAATTGTTGCACTAGCCATGAAGGCGATCTTGTTGGCAATGATGCTATTGGTAGCGGAGGCAAGGATGATGGGAGTAGTAATAAACATGGTGATGGTTATGGTGATGATGATGATGGTGGTGATGATATTGATAATGATGATGGTGATGTAAGTAACATTAATGTTGTTGCTGCTGAAGGTGATAATAGCGACAGTGGTGATGATGATGCTGAGAATGACAATCCTCATGAAGGAAATGCAATGAATTCTTTTGAGACATCCGATTTTTCAAAACATTGTGCGAAAATGGATTCGGATACAAGCCTATCTGCAAAGCAGTTGCGTTCACCAGTAAGAAAGAATTCTGGAAAAAGATTTGGAGACGCCAGATTCGCCCCTTCCTCAGCGGTCGGTGTGTCCGAAAAATTCTAATGTTGAAGCATTGCAAAGAATTTCAAATAAATCAACATCCGAACATGTGAAGAAACCTGTCAAAAAAGACGAACAAATCACTGTTCGCTTCCGACTCTTCCGATGAAACATCCAAAGAAGGTGGTTCCACGCTATCACATCATTCTGCTTCCTATCCAGATGTTTCTGTTGTTGTGTCAAAAAAATCAAGATCTCCATCTAGTCGTCATGCGACGTTTCGTCGTTGTGTAAAAAAGAAGAAGAAGAAATCACCAATAGCTCTAAAAGCGTCCAAAGAGACACCTCGGAAATCCGTTCTCTCGAAAGTTGAGCTCTCTCGCGAGAGGCTGGCAAAGCAAATTGCTGAAATAATTGAAGAGGAACGAAGTAAACTTTCACCTGAAGAATCTAGACTGCCGAGAAGGCAGTTATCTCCGGCTACACTCAACATTGTCATACAGGATCTTATGCAGCACCACATATCGGAAGATACAAGTCCAAATCGAGACTTGTTTGGCTCTAAATTGCTAGGAAAAGACGTATTTTCGAAGTTGTTCTGTCGTGCTGGGAAGTGTGTATTTCGCCATTATGAAGAACTAGACGAATTTAGAAGGAAAGAGAAAGGGAAAGGGCGAAGGAAAGGAGGAACTTCGCGGAAAAGGGATACAGAACTACTAAGAGGGATAAGGAAATCCCGTGAAATTCAGAAGTACAGAGATGCTGTAAGAGCTGCCAAGGAGCCTTCAGAGGCCGAGAAGGCAGCAGCTGCAGAAAAAGCCAAGTTGGAAGCAATGCCGTGGCTAGCACGGTCAACTTTTAAGCCTGATGTTCAGCAGGGTTCCTCGACAAGGTTTGTTATCCCGAAAAAATCCAATACATCGACTAGTGGTCCTCAGAAGAGTGGCTGTTCTTCAGGCAGTACAACTGAAAGTAAGCATGGGAATGTAGTTCCTCATAATGCATCCCATATGAAAATTGGTCACCAAAGACTTCAGGAAGGAGCGATCGGGCATAAAGCTTCATCTACTAACGAGAAAGGTCTTAAAAAGGTCCGTTTACCACAATTTCATGCCGCGCACAAGAGTTGCGCCAGACTTCACCATAGGGAATCAATTCCGAAACTCGGTGCTGAGGCAAACGTAAGAAAAATTGAAGAGATTTCTACATCTTCTTCTTTCTTTGGGACACCGAAATTCTCGTTATGTAGGGCTCGAGTTAAGTACACGTGGCCACTGAAGAGATGTAGGTCGACGTCTGCGGTCATAGAAGAACCACTTGAAATGAATTTGGATCGAGTAATGGAAGAGCAAGCAATTGAGGAATTTACCCATTCAGCTGTTTCGTTTGGCTTGGAAATGAGCTTTTCTGGTGTCGGTTTTCGAGAACCATCCCCAACGGTTTTGGTTTTGGAGGCACTTCCAACGACATCGTGTATTTCGGAAAGAGAATCGCCACTAGCAGCACTTGCTTTGCAAGAAGAATTGTCGAGAAACGAAATGGGTTCTCCAGATGATCAGTTCGATGGTTTAAGTTATCTTGCTGCTATGCCTGAATCGGAATTTTCTACAAAAGGTGAAAGTTCTGGCTCATTTTCATCGGTCTGCTTGCAAAATGTGATTTTGAAATCCAGCCAACAATCAATGGATGGAACTGAGGTGCGGCCGGCATCGAATACATCAGAAGAAAATCGAGTCGATGGTCAGTTTGAGCAGGTGGATTGGATGAGAACGGACCACGGTTCGCAGACATTTTTCTCCTCCGATTTTGATGTGGAGCCATGGCGTCTTTCACCCTCGTCGGTTTCATTAACTCATAAATATCTACCACAAAGCATACAGGTTGCTACTACTGCCTCCAATGTCGCATCATTATATTCAAGTCTTCAAGAAGAACTAGATAGTATTGTTCGGGATACTCTCGGAGAAGCGCTGTGTTCACCTGAGCCTATGGAGTATGTCTTACCTACTGCTCTAGGATTAGAGAGGTTTGATTGGCCAAAAGCAGATGTATCTTTCCGAAGCTACGCTCTTGATATTGTCTTGCCGAAACTTTCGTGTGATAAAGCAAGGATACCAATTTTGGATCTTTGTTGCTGTGAACGTTGCTTGACGAGGTGTGTATATTATTGCGATGACGATGAATGGAAGTATCTTTACGACTGTGCGGTGTCTCGTCGCAAGGAAGTGGATAGCGGGCAACTTGCCGCACAACTTCTTTCCTCAGTTCCTCATCAAGTGTGTTCAACAGATTACAGTCTCTGTAGGAAATCGGAAACCGGATGCATTAGTTTCACGTGGTACGAGCTTGCATTTCCGTTTCAGAACTACAGTTTGAGTCTCGTTAGAACATTTCCAAGATTCTATGAATTCATGAGAAGACCGGCTTATGAAGTTGCAAGAATCTGTTGTCCGGTTTATCATCGCACATTGGAAGCTGATGAATTTACGAGAATTTTTGCTCAAGAGGACTCGTGTAACTTAAAGCGACAGACATCTGTGGAAAATGCCTACATAGTGTGGGCTCAGTTTCAGTCTACGTGCGATCAAGACAGTATTTCTACGTTTCTTTCCCCAAAACACATTGTTCTTGAAGGGCAAAGCTGTGCAGCGAAGGCTGAAACTGTGCAACCCATCTATCAAAAACTGCTTACAAAATATTCTATGACTATTAGTTCTGTTATGAACATGAACCTTCACTGTATCAGGCCTTCTATTGAATGCCAAGTTTGCATTCCTGTTCCGAAAACGGAGGTTCTCTGTACGAACATCGTTGAAGCTCAATTATTATATGTTCGAGACGATAACGTCTTGATCACAAAAGCCATTATCAATATTCCGCGCACCTCCTTTGCTTTTTTGTCAATTTGTTCATCAAATGCAGCGTTCGGCACTCCACGATGGATACTTAATAATTCAAACTGTTACACCGAAATAGCTCTTCCCCGTGCCCTGCTTGATGCTAGAACACTGAGCGTTTGTCATTTCAATGTTGGGATGGAATGGCCGAACTCGTTTTCGTCAACCGTATGCGCACTACCTATTCATCGTTTGGATTCAACATCACTGACGTGTTATCATCAAAGCGAGACTCTTCTACGGACCGGCCATTCGTTTTATACAGAGATATCTCTTGCTCTGCCTGTCTTTGACTTTGTTTTCTACCAGTATTGTAATATAAGAGTCCGACGCAAGCGAGAGGGAGAATCAGCATGCACCTTTCTTACCGTACCTGTTTATGATCTGGAAACGTCCCTTCTAAGTGCCAGCGAAGTAAAAGTTGAAAGGAAGGGAAGAGAATATGGAGCAGTTGCTGAAATTTCTGTACCACAACCACGAGAAGAAAAATCCTTCTTAAATGTGTATGAATTAAGTGTTCAACGGTGTCATCAAGGATTTGCGGATAGTGTTACTGGAGAACTCCCTTTGCCACGAAGGGAATATACGATGCTCACTTTTTTGAAGTTAAACGTTAGGCGAAGGAAAATGGGATTTTCTGGGGCCACTCAAACTTTGGTGTATATTCCTCGGGCGGACTTTTCAGTGTTGAGTGTAACTAGGGTTGATGTGCACCATAGGCGAGAATGTAACATTGGAACTTCAAATCGGGTGATCTCGATTTCAAGAGATGATGCGGTCGTACTTAAATCCTTCGAGATGAACATAAAACGGCGAAGGAGACCTGTTTCATGTCACTACAACTATCAAGCTGCAGTCCCTCGTCAGGATAGTGCGAAACTAAACATCTATCACTTTCCAGTCCGGTTTTGCCGACTTGATGATCGTAATCACTTGGAATATATTCGTCCTATCCCACGTGTTTATAAAACAGTTTATTCAGTTATTGCACAAAATTTTGATTTCATCAGCCAAGAAGTTTCATTGTTCGATACTTGTCAATCAATAGATACTTCTGCAGAGGAAAGTACATTAGCTCATATTCTTGTGGTCAATGTTCATCGTTGTCGTAAAGAGCAGTCGTTATTTATTCGACACATTGAGCATTATTCTGAGATGGATTCTTATAAGTTGGCAACTTTGTGGAGGGAAGAGTCATTCAGCAAGCGTTTAAATTCAGATGGCGTTCACAAAAATTCCAAAATTAATTTGTCTACTCCTCGAAAATCTGTGGAAATACTGCGATTGTCTACTGTCAGAATGTCTCGAAAGAGGAGATATGAGGAGGAGGCTTTCGTGTATGTAAAAAGACTTGCACTTGAAGATCGGACCGATCTTTTTCTCACTGAAAAAAATTTCTACGGCAGCTCCAACCGTACTACTGAGGTAGTGTTTATCAAAGATCCGAGACATCCCGTCAAATGTAAAAATTCATTTATGGAACTCTCGATGGGATGGAGAAATTTCGCCCATTGTCATATGCCTCAACTCGTTTTCTCGTCGTACATGGTGACTCAATTTGCTCTTTTGCTTCAGCGAGTATTTGCCGGTGCTATACATCGGTGTACGATTTCAATGAAGGAACTAAGCTGTTTTATTTCAAACTCAGATGGTCGGTACAATCTTGATATCTTCACTAATCCGGAAAGAGTCCTAATATCCGAGTCTGTCTCGTCAGGTCTAATTTGGGACCGCCTAATGAAGCTACGCTTGCAGCGCAACTCAAGTGAGCTGCTGAATAGGAAATCATTAGCTCATTTATACATATTTCTTGGGAAACCGAATTTACCACGAATTGGAAGGCCATGGAGAAGGTGGCTGAAGCCACTTGAAATAATTTCAGATTCAAGGATTGGATGTCAACTTGCTCTATGTATGCGAATTCCAGATCTAATAGGTGTAGATGACATGGACGCCAAGTTGCAAGCGATAAAAATGTGGTGGACTTTTATGATGCTGCGGGGTACTGTTCCTTGGTTCCTCTACCCTTGTTTCTCTCGACGACAGCTCTTCGTTTTAGTTCGACTTCTCGAAGCACTTGAAAATGTAGAGCGACCTCCATTTTGTCTCTATCCTCCAAAATTATTTTTCAAAGCGGTTAAAAAAATTTTGTCTCATCCACGCATGAACCTTATCCCTAAGGATGTGTATCATCCCGATATAACGACGATGGCTACTTTACTAAAGATGAAACGAAATCGAGTGTTTCATGTGGATCGTTCTTTACCCGAATTGCTCTCTCATTGGATGGATGACATGAATAAAATCGATGCCTATTTAGCTGACGATGTAACTATCAGTGCTATATGCCCATCTAAATTCCTTACGCAGTCCGAATGGGCTTGGAAGAATTATAATCAAGGTTGTGTTCCCGAATGGATCGAGTACAATCGAAGTATCAGTGTGGAAAAAACGATTGATAAACTAACGGAATGTCTTGTCGATGATTCATTGCCTTTAGAACAACGGAAAAGGATATCTGTGTTAAGAACTGCATTAGGCGCGTGGTCCAAGTATGACAATGGGCCGTCAGTCGATCAGATACCGGTGGACATTATCAATCCATTTGCATTATCCCCTTCATTAATTGCTGTGTTACCAATGCCCAAAGAGTTCGTTGATGAATGCTTCATGTTTCTTGAGAAGGTTTCGAAAAAGTCAGGCCGACTGTGCCAAAATCCTATAAAAAGAAGCATAAAAAGCTCACCAAGTTGGAACTGGAGACCAAGCGAAAGGCTGGCCTACGCTGGGAAGCCTACAAACGCTGGCATAAAGGCCAGTGGCAGAACGACGATTAGCACTATTTTTGAAGAATTTTGGAAACGTCCCCAGGTGGGTGTCAGTATTAAGCACTATTTCTGTTATTGTATTGTTTTTTCTTCCTTACTTTATATTCCTTATATTTCTTTCACTTCTAGGATTTTTCGTCAATTTCCAATTTTAATAAGAAAGAGAGCATGACACATGAACCACGCATTGTAAAAAGTAAGTTAAGAGGTGTTTGTAGCGGTTGCACTTCTGAACAATCACTTAACCAGTTTTCCTGCTTCAGAAAAATTAATACTCGTGATGAAAAACTGGGTGCTCAAGACGGACCAAAACAGCTTTTGCGTCTTCAAGAGAATGTGAGGTTACTTCAAAAAATATTTGTAGTATTTTCGATTACGATATCTAATAAGACTTTGGACATTTTATTCGTGAAAATAGCAATCCATCGTAGAGGTTCTTGGGGAAGTGAAATCAAAAACTCAAAAATTAGCAGCAAGGTTAAAATAATTCGTGAGTTAAGCACAACATCAGTGAATGTGAGTTAACTTGACAGTAATTGCAAGAGGTTGGTATTGTTAGATTTTCTTCTTTCACTTTGTTTCTGCTAATATTTCAATGTTCAACTCCTGTTTCTTTAAGCCTCCATGAATAACTTGTAGAAATCGACAGTCAAAGTGAAAGACCGGCATTCGACATTATCTGAAGGAAAAGTCTCTCATTCACAAAGGTGCAGGCGACTACGTAAGCGAAAGGATGCGGTGGTATGTTTAAACTAGCACAGAGGTCGTAAAGGCTTTTTTATTACAATGATTTTTAGGTTGATGAATCTCCCTCAATCTTTGACAGTCCGCGACCGTTGAAGAAGTCAAAATTTGAGGTTCGCTTTTGTTTTAATATTTATGTATTGCCAGGGTTTACATTTTATTTTTTTCTGTTTTATTCTTGTTTTTTTATACTGCTAAAGCTCTATGAATTTTACAAGTTTTTTTTAGACAAGGAAGCGTGGCCTTGTTAGAATTAGTGATGAGGAAGGGCCTTCTTCAGCCAAACATTCAATGAAAAAAGTACGTTGGAAGTTTTTTTTTAAACCGTAGTGCTAGCATCACTTTACCAAAAACTCTAAATTGAAACCTTTACTTAAGAACTGGTTCTAGCTTTTCGTGTGATGTCAGCTTTATCACGTATCACGTTTTATGTTTGTGTGGTCGGATTGATATTATTGTAACATATTTGCAGCGAGACGTGGTTTTAGACAATTGCTAATATTTTCAAATAACTGAGGAATTTGAGGAGTTGGAACCTTATTAGACTTACAGTAGAGTTTTTGCCGTATCGCTTTGTGGGAGTGTATTTTTTTTTTAAATGACATGGCATCACATATATTGTGAAGCTCCTAACTCTTTTGACTAATACGAGGGTCTTTAAACTTTTGTACGTGGTTCCGACTGTTACTTGAAGTTCTTGTTTTCGTCGTAACTGTATGTTAATGCCGATGGTGTCGATTCTTCGTGAATCCTGGCACAGCTGTGCTAGGGTGATCTCAACTCTTCTTCACAACGATTTGGCAATTTTCATGGATTGGAAAAAGTGAGCTGACCCCAGACTAGTCTGTTACCAATTTCGTAGGCTTGGAGTGATGGAGCTTTGGCTGGCTCGGTGAGGGGTCGATCCATGGTCTCGCACGTATTGAACGGCCTCGCCACATCTGCTCTGCCTAGTCCAAGTGGATGTGTGGTTTTTCAAAGCCATTTGTTTTATTTTAAATGCTAAAAAAGTCAATGTTTTAAAGCATCCATTGTGGCGGCGAACTTGTTGGTGCTTTCAAAGGTTTTGATGGTCTAAATTTTGTTTGTTTTGCTCACTTTGCTGTTGGAAATATGTGTGTCAATGACAAGGTTGGATGTAAGCTGCTTAAAATCAAAATTTCATGTCGGTATAACAAGAGGTACACTTATCGGATTTTTTTTCTTTGGTTTTCAATGTTTTTTTTTCTGAAGTTTTGACACTAGATTGTTTTCTCTCATGTGTGCTGAAACAGTGTTTCTTGTTGCCATTGTGTCACTGTTAACCAATAGCCAAGCAGTTTGGACGTTTGGTCTGCTGCATTGGCAGCGACTGCGAATAACGTTTTTACATGTGATTTATGCAGTTTAAGCGATGGTAGTGTCGTGAAATTGTATACTCTACGTTATTTTATTTCAAGATCCCTGAATATCGTCAAGTGAGAATAAGACACACGCTGGCCAGGAGGGGTGCAGAGACTGAAAAAATGATACACGAAACAATGTCGCGTGCGGTGTGTTTATAAGGCTTCAAATACTAGTATTTGGCATCTCTTTTCATTCACAACATATTTTCCAAATGTTTTTGTTTAGTGTGCAATACTAGCAGCACAAGGGTCAGATGCACCACTACTACCTCGATCGATGAAGCGTCGTAGAGGTACCGGATTTCGAGATTCGGATAGTCGCACAGGAATTGCTGTTCCTTCCCATCCTTCCAAGCCACGAGTTGTTAAGGTACGTTTCTTTTTTTTCCGTTTTTAGTGTTCTATATAGAGTTTGTTTTGTTCCATATATTGTGTAATACTAGCTTTGTTAAGAAATCTCGTCCTGCTACTATTTTTGATGTGACGAATTTCGAATGGGTTCTAGAGATGTCACTTCGACGTCCTCGAGCATTTGTTGGACTTTATAAAACAATGAAGTACCAGCACAGAATTCTCGAAAAACGGCGATGGGTAGAAAAAAATCGAAAGTTATACGACAAAGTGCAATTCACTAAGGTAATTGTCGACTGAACATCTAAATTTGCTAACGACTGAAATAACGTTTGGGAAATTATGGACTTCTTTTACGCCATACTGCCTTTAGTTCCTACGCGAGAGTTGTCATTCTGAAGTGGAAATGATGGAGAAGACGAGACTTTTGAAGGCCGAAAAAGATATGGAACGTGTTCTAGGAGTGAGTCGCCTAGATGCTGAAAAGACTGTAAAATTGTGGGTTACCATGCATTAGATTTTAATTCTGCATAGAACTCGTTGAGGTCGTTTCCACTAGTTTAGAGTTCAGATGTTTTATCGAGTGTAGTGCTCTTCATGTTTACGCTTCACCATACAGTTTTGGACATTTCAGTGCCATCAAGGATCTTGCTTACTGGTATGGCATGAATAGCAGGTATGCAGTACAGGCAGAAGTACTTGCAAATGAAGCGCTAGAAAAAGCTCGAAGATTCGATATGGCATTAGATTTGTTAAAGAGCGAAGAAGCAAAAATGGAAGGGGAAGGTTTCGAATCATTCAATGAGAACGCTGTTGGGAAAATTGGACCGAATTCGGTTATCCAAAGTATAGAGACAGTTGCCTATCAAGAAATGGAACAGTGTGAAAGAGAGTTGATAGCCGTAGAAAAGACTTTGATGGATATGATCGAACAAGTTGATGAAGGAGCGTACAGGCTTGAAGAACTGTCAATGAACGAAATAACCGAAACTGTTGTGCCTTCATCTTCGAAGTGCAATTCAGTCACTTCCAATGGGATGATGTTGTCTTCGATATGTGGAAGCAGTCACGAGGAGTGCGATGATAGAAGATACTATGAAATTGGTCTGGATAATATAGGCAACAGTATAATCAACTTAAAATCGAAAGAGCAGCAAAGTCTTAAGGTTAGATCTTCATGCTTAGCTATTTTAAAAAGCCTTTGCATTCACGTGTTAAAAATTTGAAGTGTTTATATGTGTCACCTTATGTTTTTAGTTCATCAACAACCCCGTTCAGCCCTTGTTTCATAAGCAAAGTCGATTGCCACTTAGTTTTGCGTACATTTCGATGGTTATCAACCCAGGTAGTCTTCTTTTCCAAAATTATCCACTCCACATGTTACTTGCTTTATATCTATCATACTTGTACTTTTTAGAATATGTTTAAATATTGTTAGGTGTTGTCTTGAATTTGCACATTCCATTCCAACCTCGATTCAAACGCCCTCGACGAGCCGACAACGATATAGACTTGTGAGTTCGGAACGAGATTTTATTGTTCCCTTAACTGACGATGTTGAAACTGTCACCAGTTCATGTCTAGTTTTGATTGTGCAATTATTTGGGTGGATTCCCATTTAGTTTTGAGTTATCATTTCTCTTCAGGTTACCACCTGGGGACTTTTCACCGTATAGTACTGATGAGGAATGGGAGGATTATTATGAGAAGAAGGATCGATTCGAAAACCATCCATTGGTAGTTCTTTTTTGCGTGCTTATTTAAAATAGTAGTTTGTGAAAAACCATTCAATTTTTTCAATATCTTTTCCGTTTAAACTTTCTTCTTGTTCTAGCCACCACAGTTGTCGTGGAGTTCATTCCGAGTCGATGATTGTGACGGTGACGACCGTGCTTCTGAACTTGCTCGACTTCGAAGTTGCAGTTGTGGTATCGCAAATGAACGTACTATGCAATGGGTAGCGAAATTGTCTACGACCAGTACTCGAAAGTGTTATTCTGAGGAGTTACTACCAGTGGACAACCTTTGCATAAGACCATCACTACATCGGATTCCTGTTCGTTGGAATTCAACTCTATCATGCATTTCGTTGGAACGACTTCCGATTCTACAACCAGCGACATCTACTGTTAAGGCAAAAGCCGTAGTTAATTGGCGCCGTCAGTTTTCGTTGCAACATGATGCAAAATTGCTTTCATCATCACGTCAACGGTCCATTTCATTATCTCCATCATGGAAGCCTGAAGTTTTTTCCTTGTCGCAAAAGGATGGGAGAGAAAGTTTGTGTGAGTCAAGGCGCGATCGCTTAATGTACCGAAGAGCACTATCTTTTTGTCGTTTTCGTGTTTATAATACCATAAAATTACTGATTCCTGGACAACGACGACGTCCAAAGACAGGCGATAGATTGATTCTTTCTCCTATCCGTAGAGAAAATGACCTACCTCAACAGTGGATACGAAGAAGTAGTCCACATCGGCAGGATTTCATCAGAATGGTCCGATATAGGTTAGAAGTTCAAGCTCAGCGCAGTATTCCAGTACTGTGGAGATCGCGACCAGATCACTGTGAATTACCAACGTCATGGGCAGACAGAGATGGTGGTAATGAGACTCAAAGCATTCAAGACACACCCATTCTTGAGCCGCGTGAGTGTCAGTTAGAATGTCCGATTGCTGTGTATAATCCTCCTCCTACATGGAACACTATGATGTGGTCTCAAAGCGAGAAGCGAACTGATGTTGGAAGAAGTCTTAGAAACTCCTCTTCTGAACCGTCAGCGTTTCAGCGGGTGTTGGCAAGACCGCAACCAATTGACATCAGTAGGCTGGACGTCGAATTAGAAACCGATGACGATTCGAATGATGTGAGTGTTGCCTTCTTATGCTTTTATTTTACATCTATACCATTTTATTGATGTAAAAAGATATACTGAAAAGTGCAAAGTTTTGGTTGTGACTTCGCCGTCAGAATCATTAGTCAGAACATTTGATTAGTGTTTTAAATCATGTTAAGTATGTATGAACGATCCTCCTTCTAATACTTAGAGACTGATGCTGGTTTTTCGACAACTTGACAACGTTTCATTGTAGAAGATGTTTTGTTGTGTCTATTTACGAGTAGATATGATTTTTTGGAGTTGCAGTTTCACCTTTCCTAGTCGTTCATTGTCAAAACTTGAGAAAAAAATCAGCAAGGTTTAATTTTTCAGTTTTTTTTTTCACACGAATGCCAAGCGTCCGGAAATAGCTGTGTCGCATTCGGGTGCATTATAGGGTTCTATAGACGACATACCGCTTGTTTATTTGATTTCATTTTTGAAATTAGGATTTCTAGGCTTCATAAGGTCATAATTTCATCATAGTTTCATTAAGAGAACTTGTAATATGGTTGGCATAGCTCTGTAGGTTCTAGTTCTTTTTATATAACTGAGTTAAGATCACAGCGGAATTTGATATGTTGGTTTGAGCTTCAAAGTAGCGGTTATATTGGTGCCCCACAAGGGGAAATCAGTTCACACCGGAGTGTAATTATTATACCTGAGTGACATATTTACTTGGATACTTGGCCCGTCCGTCATCACGAGCTGTGCGGACCCCAGCACATATGCCATTCGTTCCTTTCTCTCGCAATCGTAGTCCATGGTGGTGGTTTTGCTCGAGCATGGTAACGCTTGCGAGTCTCGTACCGTAATCTGTAAAACAACTGCAGATGCGGGTAGATTAACTTTGTTTACGAACACGTCCGCCCAACGTGTAGGTGGTCGTCCTGGGGGACGTTTGCATTCTCGTGGAGTCCACTCTACTGTTCTTTTCGTCCATCTGTCGTCAGCTGTTCTCATGTGACCGGCCCATCTATGTTTCGCTATCGATGTATGATCTCCTGGATCTCGAAGATGTGACAGATTTCCAAGGTCAGAGCTTCGCATTCCGGCTAGGTATTGAGAGTACCGGTTATATTTTAGAAGACATCACTCAAGCGCTCTGTGAGTACTGCGAAGCATTCTTGATGTGACTGAAGTATCAACCCACGTCTCCGCAGCATAACAGAGTGCTGGGAGGACCGTAGAATAGAAGAGATGAGCGCGGATTTTCGTGTCCTTCAGTTGGTCGGTGGCTTCTTTGAGAGGCCCGAATGCGGCCCAAGCTGCTCTCCTTCTATCTATTACCTCCTTCATGTTGTTTTCTATGTTCATTGGTCGCCCAAGGTATACGTACGAGGTGGTCTCTGCAATGAGAGAGCCATCCAATTCAATTTTTTCACCTTTGCACCATGGGTTTTTCATGAACTGGGTCTTCTTTCAAATTAAGCGAAGTCCAATCTTTTCCCCGCTTCGTTGAGCACGTTGATCATCATCTCTGCTTCGCTAGTACTTCTTGAGAAGATGACAATGTCGTCGGCAAAGCGAAGGTTTGATAGGAATTTTCCATCATTACGTATACCCCTCTCATACCAATCGAGTGACCTCCTTATCCACTGCACTGCGGCACTGAACAGCTTTGGCGATATTGTGTCGTCCTGTCTAACCCCTTTTTCTATGGGTATGGTAAGAGGTGGGTGGAAAAGCTGTATTTGCGTAGTGCAGTTCCTACAACAGTCAGATAGAGTTCGTATGTAGGACGGGTCCACTCCTTGGTCGAGGAGCGCTGATAGGATTGCATTCGTTTCGCCACTGTCAAACGCTTTTTTCACAGTCGACAAAGGTTAGGACTAGAGGCAGATGGTATTCCCGACAAACTTCGATGAACCTGGACACGGTTTGGATGTGGTTCATGCAGCAAAATCCTTTCAGAAATCCCTGCTTGCTCGACTGGTTGCGCCTCATCCAATGCCCTTGATATGCGCAAGAGGATAATCTTCGTGAAGAGCTTGTAGAATACACTCAACAAGCATATGGGACGATAGTTACGAAGATCCCTTCGGTCTCCTTTCTTGGGCAGGTTGACCGTACGCGACGTCCTCCACTCGTCTGGGATTTTTTCCCTTTTGAAGGTAAGCTGTCATATGATTTGCGAGAAGTACATGTAAACTGTGGCCTTCAGCTCTTAGGAATTCGGCGGTTATATTATCGGATCCTGGACCTGTCCCTCTTTTCATGCTTTCTATCGCAACTCGAACCTCTGACGGAAGAATTCCAGGTGGTTTTCTCCAGCGGGGATATTAGGGTCCGGAACAGGGATTGTGGAACGGAAAAGGTTGGTGTAGAACGTTTCCGCTATTAATTCCATATCATGGGGGGAGCTTTTGACGATCCCATCTTCGTTCATCAGTGCTGTCAGCGGAGCATTATAATCGCATAAGTACCGACGGCATTTTTTCCAGACTGCTTCTTTTCTGTGCTGCTTCCAGTAGTTTCTTCTGGTTGTACCGTTGTAGATCTTCCTGCAAAGCTATTCTGCAGCTGGCATTTATTACTCGCCATGTCGAACGTGTTGCAATAGGATGAAGCTTCAATTTCCTTCTCTTTTCGAGCAACTCCTTAGTAGTGACGGAGATGCGATCCGATCTTCTTGCTTGAGGAACTGAGGCAAATTTGGCACAGCTTTTCAGTCCTTCGACAAGCATCTCGTAGTCTTCGGTCGGGTCTTCTTTAATCTGCCAGTCACGTTTGGATAGGGCTTCGTTCAGAATGTTCTCGTCGTATACAGCTAGACTTTTTCTTCGTGGTCGATGAAGAGAGTTCTTTTCCAGCTTGTGGCTGAATCGAAACTTCGCGCAAAAAAGGCGATGATCGGAACCACTACAGAATGACGCGACTACCGATGTGTCAAGTAGGCACCATCCTCTGTTTCTCAGAATATGGTCGATCTCCGCATAAGTCATGCCGTTGGGAGACTCCCATGTCCAGCGGCGGCTTTCTTTCTTCTGGAAAAACGAGTTTCCATGGAAGAGACGTGCTGTTGGCAGGAGTCCTACGAGACAGTTCCTATTCTCATTTGTTTCTCCTAATCCAAAATTTCCGATCCTGTATTCGCTCTTGTAGGCCTTTTCCATTCTGGCGTTAAAGTCTGCGACAACAAATTTATGACATGCTTTATCACTGCGGATGACTTCCTCCAACTGATAGTAGAACGCATTTAATTCGTACTCATCAGCTGCGTCGGTCGGTGAGTAGCAGTTGATGATAGTGATCTTCTTATGATGCGACATTTGAACACGGAGGACGGCTATGCGAGGGGAACCGACATTTCGTGACGGGACCTTTCCTCCACGTATCACAAAGGTCCCGTTGTTTAGTTGCCGTATGTCGGTCTTCTTGATTTTTGTCTCTCTTAATGCGATAACGTGAAATTGAATGCGATCTGCGGCTACATAAGGGCGTGAAGATCGGTGTCTGTGGAGAGTGTTCTGGCGTTATACATGCATAGTAAGAAACAATCTCCATTGCATGTCTTGCGTGTGTTCGTCAAATCCGGTTCCAATCACGTCCTGCGTAACCCGAGATTTTCTGACCTCTCACCTATCGTCTTACCGCCTGACGTTATAGACGGGAGCACCCAGTGTGCGGGGTACTGAGACTGCCCTATTGCTGGTCGTGCAACTTGCTCCTCCCTGGAGTCCGGACGTAACCTTGCAAGGGCGTATCCAGGTCATACCACGATGTGGATCAGAGGGAGGTGTATTTTCGGCGGCGAATCCTTCGCTCGGTCTTACTACTAGTTGATTCGGAGAGATGTTAAAACCTCAAACCTGGATAATTAAACCTCGAGATACTGGGTCATAACCTGAATGAAATATATGTTTTTTAATGAGTTCTTGTTAGTTCATTGAGCAGAACTTGAAACATATCATTTCTACATCGTTTTAGATTAAAAGTCATATTAGATATTAAATGTTGGAGGTAGACTGTTGGTTGTAGCCAGAAGCCCTATTTTGGACCAGAACTTCATCGCACATTTCTGCTTTTTTGATTATACTGATGCACTCGTTTCACAAAGTAATCTTGATGTGTTCTGCATTTCTTTTGTATTTCGTAGAGATTCCTGGGAATATTACACGGGTTATTGAGAGAAGGCAAGAGAATTTTAAATCGCAGAAGATTCATCTAGTTTGACACTTTGTGAAATTTTCCAATTTGAGATTACACTGCTGTTTTAGAAGGTTCCTCAGTGGCCGTTGTTGAAGAAACTACGTGGAATGGAGCGGGAACTTTTGGCCGCTGGAAATCCTGTCGCCGTCGAACGACAAAAGATTCGGGAGTATAATCGTCAAATACGTAACGAGGTGCATGAACAAGATGGATT
Organism: Angiostrongylus vasorum; assembly: GCA_018806985.1. Lineage (NCBI taxonomy): Eukaryota > Metazoa > Nematoda > Chromadorea > Rhabditida > Metastrongylidae > Angiostrongylus > Angiostrongylus vasorum. Next base: position 68,426 of record JADANN010000110.1, on the reverse strand, counting down.
AGGCGAACAGATGCGCCAACTGCAGCAGCTCTATCTGGTGTATTTCACAGCACAGCAGCTGTTATTAACACAGGTATTGTCAGCGTCATGTATTCAATTTACTCAGGAACAGCGAAGCATAATAGAAAATATGGAACAGCAACAAGAACTCGATCAGCGCTGGTACTCTTTACTTCGGGAGGAGCAGCAACTTACCCGGCGTCGTACTAGAGATGCAGTGTTGACTGACATGTTGTTTCTGCGCCCCGAACCGTACGAAGGGACGTATCACAGCTTCTTTGGTTGCGACCGATTCTTTTTATCAAACATACTTGGAATTCAAAATGACGATAGCAGTAGGTGTTATGAAGTCAGGAACACCAGTGTTGTAGCTCCTGATCTTCCAGAAATGCTAGGTCAATCGAAAGATCGAATTCCGGATGAGGAAGAGATGTCAATTGAAGTGTTAGATGTAGAACCTGAGGACAGTGATGGAGGAATTGTGGCTGGAGTTACTCCATTCGAAGATTTTAAACATGCAGCTGATCTAGTGCATAATAGTAGTGGAGCTGTTGAAAAGAGCACAAGTATCACCTTTGGAATGAATGCTGATCCCAATATTGATACAGAACGAGAATCTACTGTCTCGGATACAAGCTTTCGTCAGGTTTCGATTTCCACTACTTCCTCTCCGACCATTTTGATCAAATCACCTGATAATAGAAAGGCGCTTTCACCGGTACTTGGTAGAAGAGAACGTCCTGATGGTGATGATCGTTCGACTTCACCAGAACTTTGACAACAGGTACTGTTACTAGACGGTTTTTTTTAAATCACGGCGTTCTTTTTTGGGAATCTTGATAAAAGAGCTGTTTAAAAATGTGCATTGGATTAATTACTATGACTCTTATAACTCCATATCGTGTCATGCTCTCTTTGTTTTCATGCTTTTGTATAGTCCTGTATCATTCTATAACGATGTGTTTCCTACTTTCTTGCGAAATCCTGGGATTGTTTCCAAAGCTCTACTATGATTGTACAGTAAGCCATTTAAGACTGGTATATCAGGAGTGCATTTTTTATTTTGTCGATGATAGCCTTGTTATTCTTTACATACCATACCATCATTCTTGTTCGCTTGTAGTATTATGCGCACATTTATAAGACATGAAAATTTGAATCTGTTACGAGCTTCACATGTGCTACTGCGGACACATATATGAGTACACTAATGGTTGAATCTGTGGTGTATATAGTCTGTGGTATATATACATATATATTACTGAAATTACATATATATATATATATATATATATATATATAATTTTTAAGTGGGATGCAGGAGAAAGTGTACCTCTGTAGATCGTCTGCATGTTTCAGAGGCTTGCGAAATGAACTGTAAGAAAAATGTTTATTCAAGCTCAGTTTCACTTATCTTTAAGTAGTTAACATTAAAGCTGAAAGATTACATCCGCTGCTTTTGCGGTTTTGACGTAATTATGGACACTTTACTGTGAAATTGCAAGAAAAAATATGGCTAAGCAAGGATTGCTTTGGTTCGTAAATGGTATGGAAATGTTAAGAAACTGTAATTATTGGTCGAAATGTATTATGCTGAAATACATTTCTATTTCAGCCAGTTTAGCCACAATTTTTCCGTCAATCGAATGGTACCATTTGCTTCAATGTTGTAGACGATTACACCTTCAAAAAAACTATTACATATTATTTCACTAGCTATCCGTAAGTGAGAGTATTTAGCATAGAGTTACAGTGTCTTCAGGCGTCAGCGTTTCGTTGTATAACTACCGAGTTAATATTCAGGATTTCTGCACGATTACACTATGTGGTCGTTTTTCACTTGACATGAGTGATTTGCCTCATGTAACTATACTGTTTCATTTGAGGAGTACTGGTTTAAAGGAGTCCTCGAATTAACTTGCCTTGTCCTTTTAGTTCAATTTCTTCAGTACGAGTGTGACGAAATCGGCAACCATTTCGTATTGCGATGTTAATCCGCCATGTTCCGTGACCACAGCCGACCTGGAATAAGAAAGTTTCGATAAAAGAACCGCTGGCATTTGCAAAATATGTGCTGTTGGGTTATGTACGAAATATTATATGTGGTCGATTACAGCATAGTTTTCATTTACTATTATTACTGGTCATCGATGTGTTCCTTCCTGCTTGTTCACAACTGTGTGTTCTTCCACATGATGATAAATGATGCGTTGGATTGCATATTCGAATATTCCAGGCTTATAGTGATTAGACTTTGAAGGAAAGTTGAGCAATAATGTTCAGTGAGATTTCATATTGTTTTATTGCAAATCCGGTTACGCCATCTTGTTTGCTTTTACATCGACTAGTCTTGCGTTTCTTGGTATGACTAAGGAGACAAAGTAGTAACACTTTTGTCATAAAGTCTAGTCAAGGCTTCTGAAGATTTTAGGGAACCAAAGTATTCATAGGTGGCCACGTTATTCCGAATCCTCTGTTAAGAGTGGAACTGCCGTCATTCGACGCATTAAGGGAGAAACCTAACCAAAAATTGGTAGGATTTTATACCTATGGTGGTCGGGGACTGCTTGTGGTGACGGTTTGAGGGTGCCCTGGTACGTATGTGTTGGGACGACAAGCAAAAAATTGCGAGCGATAGCTGGGGTACGTGCTGGGTTTCGTTCTGAAAATAGATCAGTCGGATACTTAAGCAGGGGTGCTTTAAACGTACCTTAGTTGGATTAAAGAATACTGACTGCTCCCTAGCTGGGTACAAGTAGTTGCTGAACTCACCATTAGGTGCTTGTACCTGCAAAACGACGTCAGTTGGACAGGAGGTTGTGAAGTGGATTTCAATTTGGCTCGCTTGTTCTGGACAAAAGAGTTGTTCGTTAACGTGGTGACCAGCTCCAAATATTTTGTGTGACCTTAGCAGTATTACTATACATTTTCCATAACATGTTCTTGCGATATCACAGAGTCGTGGAAAACCAAGAAGTGGTGTGTCTCAGAAATTAAAATATTCCAATGTTTTCATGACATTATATATATATATATATATATATATATATATATATATATGTATATATACATATATATGCATATATATGTATATATACATATATATGTGTACATATATACATGTATATATGTATATATGTATATATATGTACTTAGATACATTGTATAGTGCATACATTTATGTATGTACGTGTACGTATATGTGTATGTATATGTAAAAGACTAAAGGATAAAGCTCTCTGCGTTGATCAATCCCCTGAGGGATGCGCAATACATTCGATTTCATTAAGTTTGGAGGTGATTGAATGCATATCTGGCCTTTACAATGAATCCCGCTGGCCTACCGATGTATCGAGTCAGTGCTGCTATCTTCCGAGACAAGTCTGGTACCAATTTTCCGACCCCGGAGGGATGGAAGGCTCGATGGGCCATAGAGCGGGCATTAATTCCACGTGTGTGTTGCAGGGCGCCTCCGACCACTGCGCCACACCTGCCCTGTATATCTATGTGTATGCATGCGTAAATAAATATATATATATATATATATATATATATATATATATATAAATACTTATTCTTATGAGGTACACATAAACATATGCTCATATTAAATTTTGTGACAAAAAGAGAGATTTGCGGATGAGAGAATTATACGGTCTGAGCATGCTGCTTTTTCCTAACGGGTACGGTGAACTGGCCTTAGTTCTGTAACAGTAAGCATGTCTTCATGTAGATTGTTAACGTATCAGAGCGCTTCTACGGTCCAAATGTGTTTAGGTCGACTATACATCTTTCTTAAATATACGATATTCGGCAGGAAGTCGTTTTAGCTGTTTCTGTTGGTGCTGTTGATGTTGGTAGTATGTCGTACCTTCTCTTTCTTTCAAAGCTTGTCATTCTATTCTCTCTGTCATATGCCTTTGGAACGGTGCCGGTGACGAGTTGAACAAGAGAGCACGGAGGTATCCGTATCAGTTTCGATGGAAACATAGGCATTGGCATCTCTTCACGTGTAGGTTTCAAAACTTGCAAGTTGTCAAACGATGCCTGCATTTAAAAAATCAGTTGAAATTTAAGGTACAATAAATTGATCTTATGACAACTGTATGGTGACCAAATCACAGTTCGAGGGTTCCCAACCTGCTTGATGAGGAAAACGGATCGTTCATTTGATGCCTTTGGTGGCTTCGGTTTCTTGGGCACCCGTAAACTACGCTGAAAATTCTATATCAACTTCTCGGTAAAACGACGTATAGCTTATAACTTTTATAGCTTTTTAACTGCAAACATTTTCTTAGGTTTGAAAAAAGTACCTATTTATGTTTGTATTGCGTTGTCTGTGGTCGTGCTTCGTCGATATCCAACGCGTGATGCAAAAATGTAATTGAAGACAAAGCATCTCACTATTTTAAAAGTCTATTTTAAACAAAGCGCCGTATTAAAAAAGCATGGAGTTTGTCCGTTGACGGTTAAATTCATGCTGTTGTTTTTGCTTTGCATTAGTTACTTGGATACCTCAGTGGTCGTATGGGCTCCAGCACAATCTCCATTTTTTGAGTTTTGTTGGTTAAGCCGTTATGGTTCCCCTGGAGTCCCGAGGTCAGCCAGGACAAAGTCTGCCCCAGGTCGTCGCCACGACAGGCAGTTGCGGCCCTTGTGGATCAGAGGGAGATTTACCACCATGCGGCTTTGATACCAGGACGGTGGTGGATCCTGGTATTGGCGTGCTCTTAGTTTGGCTTCCTGACGGAAACGGCGGACTCATTCTCAGTTTGGGAGACACTGCCGGCTTTATAAATCCTCCTGCTATACATCGCAGCACGACAGCCAGGAACATCACCGAGCCACGATGATGCGGTAAACCGTTTGTAGATAAACAATTTAGATTACGGGAGATCGGACCATCCAAGTAAACCTAGAAAAGATGTGTGTTCCGAAAAGCTTGACTAGCAAACTTCTGACAATTATTAGCACGGCTAGAGTTTTATTTCCATAAATATTCTTTACAAGAGTGCGTATCTAAAAGTGGATGAAAATGAATGTAGGTTTGCTAGTTCAGAAAAAACTATCTCATCTTTTGCTAGCAATCATGTCCATGCTTCAAACCCCTCTTTCTTTTCAAATGTTCGTTATTACATTTGTTTCTGCAAAACTTTTGACGAAGCCGTTGAGATATGTTTACTGAAAAATCGAAAGACACTCCTTTTTTACAATTTCGCACTTGCTCAACTAAACATCTAACTTAAGTATTCTCCATGTGATTTCAACAATAGGATCAAAACATAGTTCACTGTGTATTTTGTGCGCATCACTTCCGTTGAATGACGTGTTCACGTTTTGAACATATGGACGTGTCATCATGTCACTTTGCAGTTCGTGTTGCAACGAACCTGATTTCCACATTTGTTAACATGTAATATGGTTACCTTCACATGTTTATCCGGCTACTTCATAGACATACTAGACCCCAGACACTCTACTTATGAGGAAATCGTTACAGTACAAAATCAAAGGAGCGACTTTGTAGAATCTTCGGCATAAATAGTCGATATATCTATATATATGTTCTTACTGAACTGCCCTTGTTGAGCTGATGCAAGGATGATGTAAGTTTTTTATAAGTGTTATTATTATTATCGTTATTGTTATTATTATTAGTTACTATTATTTATTATTAGTATTATTTTTTTTAATTATTATTATTAGTTTTTATTATCTTCATTATTACTGATCCTTATTATTACAGTTTATTATTATTATTATTGTTATTATTATTATTAATTATTGTTTTTATTAGTTACTGATCGTTAATTATTATCGTTGTTGTTATTATTATTAATTATTATCATTGTTATTGCTGATTACTTTTATTATTATTAATTATTATTATTAATTATTACTTTTATTAATTATTATTGTTATTAATTATTAATTATTATTATTTATTACTACTACTATATTATTTTTTATTATTATCATTATTGTTATTACTATTATTGTTATTATTATTATAGTTGCAATAATAATAATAATAATAATAATAATAATAACAACAACAACGACAACAAAGACAAGTATGTCAACCTCGCATCATCTCAACAAGCGGTTCGTAGAAACATATATATAAACACAAAATCACTTCAACTCTGTTGCTACTGTTACACTATCTATTAGTTGTACCAATTTTAAGTATATTATTAGAAATAGGAGAACAAGCAGGGCAGTACTTAGAGATGCTCTACAATATACACACGCCTACATTGTTCAAGAACTGTTTGCTCATAGCCCAAAAAATTAAAAAAAGTCGAAAAAATGAAGAGATTGAGGATTTGATTTCTGTCGAAGATGGTGTTCCTCAACATTTTGCTATCGTTCCTAGTGAATTGCTGAATGCCTACTTCGTGAATGATGTATGGTTCGTCGTGGGTCGTATGAATGGCCAGCAGGAAGCTCTGACTTAGCAGCTTGCAACTTTTTTTAGTGTTGGTTAAAAAAGCAGGTCGAAACCTAGCAAACCATCTACTTTTGAAGAACTTGAGGGGTGAATGTGAGAGATATGAGAGTCTAGGTCTTCGATCCAATAATAATAGTTCCTGCTTAAATCAGTTGGTAAGATTTCCAGTGGTTTAGGAAGCTGGTGGGTGCACATATCGGATTTTAACTAGGACTCCGTACTAAGAGCTACATATTTGTTCCTTGTAGGAATTATAGTCCCGAAATAACTTAGAAGAATTTTAAAGTAAGGAGTTAGCTGCTATTCAATTGTCATTTATTTGCCAAATATCTATTCAATAATCATTTAAGGTGCTTGTGGAGTCAAATGTGCTACGCATCCACTAGAATTAATCAACGCCGAATGCTTTCGCCCATGTTCTTTGAGGTTGCAGACAATAAATTTGTAGCCATAAAAATTCCTCTAATACCGTTTCATAACCGACTTTTAAATTTCGCAACGCTACTTTTAATTTTACTCATTTTTGATTACTTTGGCCGACATAGCATCTACCATAGAGTGTTAATCCCAGCACTACTTGCAATTGATTCGTTTCCCGCATCTATCATCCAGGAAGCTGTTCGAGATTTTCGCATGTGGCTTCGGCTGCTGCTTGAGGATTTTCTCGTGTTCGTTACTAATGTCGTTGGAGTGCTGGTCTATTCGTTGCTCCTTGGAATCCTGAGGTGGTCATGCTCAGGCGTTACTGCCAGGATTGGAAGAAGACATCTTGTCTCAGACTAGTCCGGTACCAATATCGGCACTCTGGGTAAATTAGAGATTTAGCAGGCCTGAAGCGAGGTAGAAACAGCGTGTGGGTAGTTTGGTTCCTCCACGGAGTGAACGAGATCACAGCAACTGTGTTGCCCGCTCCCTTCATTACTTTCAGTAGATTAAAAAATTGTAGTAAAGTAAACGGTAACGACATGCACATTTGCCTTGTCGATTTCTTCTTAACAGTAGTGTAAGTGGGTCCAGTTGAATATTTTAGTGTTTCCATACTGCAGTAGCGTGATAGAGGAATCAAGGTTTTCCGATCATCGGTTTGATGAATTTTCGGTTGAGTGTTCTTGATATGAAAGAAATGTTGGCCTAGTTATGTTTTTTTTTCAAAATCATCTGAACGATTTCACACATAAGTAACTTAATTCATATCTTGTCTAAGAAGACCACTTAATTATGAAATAAATCTTCAGAAGACAACTCACGTATATTAAATTTCTAAGCGAATTATTCCTTGAAAACGGTTCCATGGCGTAAAATTGAAGGCTGTGGAACAACCAACTCGAGTACTTCGGTTTCTGAAGAAAAATAAATCATAATAATTTTTTGCGATGCGGTTAAAATTATGCATTAGATTTCAATGTTTGAAGTAAATCTAATAATCAGAAGTGATGGGCCAGGTGCTCACATTCATATATATTGCTCCCAATAGGAGCACAATAGTGGTAGTAATAGTGGTGGTGAAAAAGGAAACGATTTTAATGATTCATTGCAAAAGAAAAAAGAAAGTAAAAGTAAGAAGTAGTAAGAAAAGTAGCAGTACTAAGAGTTAAGGAGTAGTAAGATGACCCGGTAAAGTTAATGGAGGCTTCAAAGCCCAACCGAGGTTCTGAGTTTTGCTCTTGTCTCACCATCGCTATGGTATTTCACATCATACCTTGCCATGAAAAATGAATAGTTGGAAAATAAAAGTTAGAACATTTGGAAAAACAAGAACATCAAAAATGCACTGAATTCAACTTTTTTTCCCCCCAAATTTTGAAGCAGATTTTTTTGTCTGTAGTGAACCTTTTTTTGTATATCAGTGTGCGTCTTCGGAGAAATCGAAAGAATTCTTAATGCAGCGGGGGACAGAACGGCTTAGATCTTGTTAATGCATTGTTTTTGCTGCGTATTTAGATTGAAATGTTAACATCTTCCTGCATTGCGGGTATCTTATTCAGTGCGCGTTTAAAGAAGAATTTCATTGCAGTGTTGTTGGGAAACTGTTGTTATGGTTAGGAAATTCTGTTCCGTGTGAACTAAACGCCAAATGGACCAATTGACTTTTGTAAAGCAGGTTTTAATTTGTAATGTTACACCCATAAGAAGGCAAAAATTTCTTTTCAAGTCATGATATTAAGTTTGTGGTGGAACTCGAAGCATTTGTAAAATCGATGTATAATATTTGTATCAAGAATTGCGCAATGCGCGTGTGGCGTAGTGGTCGGAGGTGCCCTGCAACACACACGGGGAATCGATCTCAGCGCTCATGGGCCACCAAGTCTTCCATCCTTCCGGGTTCGGAAAAATTGGTGCCAGACTTGTTTAGGAGGATAGCCGTACTGGCTCGATACGTCGGTAGGCCACCGCTCGTCATTGTAAATGCCTTATATGCACGCATTCAATCACCTCCAAACAACGCTTAATGAAATCGATTCCATGGCGCATCCCGGACTGATCAACGCCTAGAGCTTTTTTAGTTCTATCAAAAAAATCGCTAATTGTTAATAGGATAATATCACAAAACATTTTTTGGTGGAATTTCTTTCTTTTGATTCGATTTACATTTGCTCAAAAGAGTCAATGTTCCTTGGATTTGAATATTGGAGCAACACGAGTGGATCTAATAGTAGTAGTGATATCGTTATGAGCTCAATGAAGAAAACAAGTGTGAAATGAAGGAAACACTAGGGATAAATATTGTTAATGTTATGACCATCATAGTTCTCCATCCATTTTTGCATGTGCGAGTTTTAAGCAGTAATGCCAAGTTAGATGGTAAATTCTTCAGTGAGGCTTATGAAGAAGATTTAACAGTTGAAAGAAAAGTGGGAATCAATTTAGTCAGCGATGTTGGTACTACTGTAACATGCGCATTTAAAGTACGTGTACCACATAATCGTTTTGAACTGGTTTTTTTAAACTCGTTGTTCTATCTAATTAATAGCCGTAAATATGATAGTTGAAACAGGATGTGTATTAATTTATCCATTAAGAATACGAATGGGGCATGCAAAAATGAAGTCTGAAACTGTGCACGGTTTTATGCCTCACACTTACGATGGTTCAAGTCATAAAGTCAAATGTATTATTCCGTATTCCGAATGCCAAACAAATTCTTGTCCGATCACCAGTCATTCATCATTCTGTCAGTGAATGTAAAGCCAACGGATTTGCGCTTGCATAATTACATGTACTGAGCATTACCATGGACTTGATAACCACTGTAGAGCAACGAGACTAGAAGAAGAAGGATTTAGGGAGTGTACGTTAAATGGAAACGGAACACTTACGTATGTGTGCGATTGTCTAATATTGCATGTGACACATAAAGATCACAGGGTGAAATTGTTTGTAAGAAATAAAACCTAAGTATGACACACGAGCACACGAAGCTAGAGAATCAACTTCAGTGTTTGTTGCAATATCTGATTACTTGAACAATGCTATAGATTACTTGAGATATGTTAGTATAAAAAGAAAGTGATAAAGAATAAAGAACAACGATAAAGAAGCTGGTGCAAAATTAAAAGGTTTCGTTAACGACAATGGTCACATCTAAAATATCCTTGCTGAAGAAAAATGTCGAGCAGTGCTTAATGCAGAAATTGCATCACTCTCAGATAGCATTGATTTCCTTAATTTAAAATATTTTGCAGGGGGGTAATGTATCCAGTTCTGTCCGTTCATGCTCAATACTTTGATGAATCGTCGTAATATTCGACGAATGAAATCCCCTTCACCTACCTAATGGGTGTCGTTCAGAAAGTTAGAATTTTCATGGCTAAATCTTCTTCGTATTTTTTTGTTCTCAGTTTAGAGAGTCTGATTGACAGCTGAGACTATTCAAAAAAGATGACGATAGATCGAAAGTACAACGTTTAATCGATTTTTTCTTGACGTCATTTAAGACGATTGAAAAAGGAATATCATCAGACTAGGAAATACACCGTGAAAGAATAAGTATAACTATAACCTTTCCAAAGTATACATTACTGAAAATTCTGCATTATTAACTGGAAGCTGTCCTCCACTTGTGACTTTTTTTCCTTCGTATACAGTATTTCTATTGCTCATTCAGAACAATATGGAATGTTTAGACATAAAGATCGCGATCGATGTAGTAAATAAATGAAGAACAACACCAGAACTCTTGACCTTAGGAAGATGAGTTCTTGAGATGGTTGAGACGCAATAAATGAGATAAATACGAGTGAGATGATTTCATGAGGAATAATTTGGCGGTTCATTCTCTAGGAAGAACCAAGCTGTCAAAATGAATCATAACTGTAGACGATGAAACTGGTTCCATCGATCAAATTCTTATGAGCAAGTGGCGGTTGGATTATATCAGTGATCTCGGCCTTTTCGTGTGTAGGCCTACCAGGATGTGATTTAACTAGGCTTTCAACCATGATACACATAAATGATTATAGAACTGTAAAGATGAGTGGCAGCGAGTAGTAAGTTATCAACTAAACGGTCCTCCGTCATAACGTAGCCAGTTCTCACGCATGTGATCGTCATCGATCATCAGTCTAGGATGTAGAAATAGGAACGATATGAAGAACGGAAATGAAACGCACAGCGAGGAATTCACGAGTTCTTCGCTTAGCAGAGGTGACAGTGTAGCGACTGGTTACTCCACAAGACGAGTACAGTTACCCGTTGAAGGTTGTCTACGACCTTGATGATTTGGTGAAATCACACCTTAATTAGTACACCTAGGCTGACAAATTTTTCACGAAAGTAACGTCTATCGGTTACAGCTTTTCATTAAAAGTCTAGACATCCCCATCTTTATGATTATAGCCTAATAGATTTTTGCCAACGAAGATGCCAGAAAGTACTCTTATGAATTTCCTTGATAATTCTAATATCTGATAACTGGTTGTGATAAAGTTTGGTTGGTAGTCCACCCTTAAGGAGCATGTTTTTATAATACAGCGATTTTTTTTCCCTCAGTGACTACGTTTTTTTGTTTTTTCTTTTTTTCCTTGTACATTTCCATTTACTTTAACGAAAACAGGCCCGAAGCAAGAAATCTAAATGATAACCCATGTTATTCACTGAGATTCATGACTTTGTTGGCCTTTTCTTAAAGCCTTACCTCACTTATATACTGCTAGCATCTGCTAGCACTTTTTAAAATAAGAAAACTACTTATGCTGACACAGACTTAACGTTTTTTCTGTTTCCGGTTTCATCAACACCAAAATCACTTCACTTTATTTTCTTTCGTAGTGCACTAGAAATCCAAGTTCTATCAATTAAAACGAAAAATATTCGTGATGGATGGGGACAGTACTGGTTTTTTCAATGTTCTATAAATAACCTTCTTTTTCATAAAAGCAAAATCCACTGAAGGACTGTGTTTGACAAAGTTGTTTTGCTACGAAGTGGTAGTATTCTCTAGTTCCTGATTTTTCGTCACAGATTTATTTCCTTTTCGTTCACTTGTGAAATGTTTCTGAAGAAACATTAACAGTGAGATGGATCAGCAGATAATGGCATATTACAGACGAAAGCAGTTTTACAAAATACTAAACATTTCTAGGTTGTGTTTTGCACAGATTTACTGCATGTGCGCTGAAGAAAAAAAGTTTCTTACTAAATTACCAGTGAAGAAAAAAATGACGGCAATATCTTGCGAAAAAATCTAAGAACAACTCACCTATTCTCTCTGACATTATACCTTGAATACACTGCATGGAAAATCGATTTTACTACCACTGACGCTCATTTGGGAATAATTTTCGCCAAATCCACATTCCTAGTTCTCTAGAATAGAGTGGAACTATAGATGTTCATCACTGTGTTTTTTTCATTGTTCATTTCCTGAATTATTTCTGAACCTAAATTCAATGAGAATGTTGCACTGTTTCATTGTAAAGGCTAACTCGAAGTAAATACTTGGATACTTGGACGGTCCGTCTTCACTAGCTGTGCGGACCACAGCACATGTGTCATTCGTTCCTTTCTCTCGCAATCGTAGTCCATGGTGGTGGTCTTGTGCGAGCATGGTATCGCTTGCTAGTCTCGTACCGTGATCTGTAAAAACAACTGCAGCTGCGGGTGCAGCTGATTAACTTTGTTAACGAACACTTCCGCCCAACGTGTGGGTGCCCATCCTAGGAAATGTTTGCATTCTCTTGGAGTCCAGTCTACAGTTCTTTTCGTCCATCTGTCGTCCATTGTTTCGCTATCGATGTATAATCGCCTGGATCTCGAAGATGTGACAGATTTCGAAGGTCAGACCTTCGCATTTCTGCTGGATATTGAGAGTGCTTGTTATATTGGAAGTAAATGTGTACAACAAGTACACATTGAGTGCTACCAGTAGCTACCACCTTGCATTCGTTTCTCCTATAACTGATAGCCAACCGCAAATGGTAGCAAGCGATTGCTTCTCGGTATACGCTGAAATGCGACGCACAGGAAATGAGCCATCTCCCTGCCGGCAAACGTATCTAAGAGTAAGCCTGTGACACAACAACACTTGTCGTACAGTACGTTTCCAAAACAGTATGAGTAAACAGCCGCACAACCCTTATGTAGGATTACAGGTGGCACAATTGAAACATAACTATTTGCTAGTTTGTGTTTTTTGAGGCCTCTGTGTAAATAAAATACAGGGGTACTACTTAATTTGCAAGATGTTCAAAGATCTATGTCGTCTATATGTATATACGCTCACGCTGCTTACTTGTGAAGCAACTTAGTACTGGGTTGCTTTTCTGTTTGCCTCTAGTAAATTTATCTCATAGATAGACGTCTTGACCCTCTTGAAACAGATCTCCAAGTTTAGATTGAGCTCACCTTTCTCTTATCATTTGGAGTTCTCTTCATCATCGAATATCAGACAAAGAAATTCTTCTCAACTACAATTTTCATCGTCGTTTTTCTCTCAGCAATCGCGAGGTTGTTAAACAGCATACGTTTACTTCCATACAATAACACACATACAACACCATCGTAGCTGACGTTTCGGCAGAATAGCCTTCTTGTACCCTTATTAGTGAACCCTTCAAGGATCTGAAGAAGGGGATTCTGCCAAAACGTCAGCTACGATTGTGTTGTATGTGTGTTTTTGTATGGAAGTAAACGTATGCTGTTTAACAACCTCGCGATTGCTGAGAGAGAAAACGACGAATTCATAATCCAAATGTCGAGGCTAATAGAAAGTCGACCCTGGGTACTATTACAATTTTCTTCCCTCGTCTTTCTTTTTCCCTGAGTCTAGTGGCACTTAACTTAATTACCGCTCCATCTGACCATTGTTCTCATCAGTGGAAGGAGGGAGTGGCCTTAATGTCAAAATCTAATCTTTGCACTACGCTTTTGCTTCAATTTCGTCTTGCTATCGGAGGAAACCATTCGCATACATTTCTTCTATCGTTGCCTTTATTACAGCAGCAAAAAAATAAACAAATATGCGTACCTTCAAGTCATGTATATTTCCGTTTGTTTGTTTCGGTTAAAATTTGTGAGTTGCTAGAAAACCTGATTTTTCCTCAGGTTCCTCATGTTAAAAGTTAGTCATCATCACAACGGATTCATTTGTCCTCTTAACATCTTCAAACAGCAGTCCCCACTGCATATAACCAAAATAAAGCATGAGGTTTTCGTTTTTCTTCAGCGCCTTCATTTTACATTCATTTCTCTTTTCTTGATTTTATAAAAGCGGTTTGATAAGGACATGAAGTCCAACTTTGAGTGGGAGCCTTCTATTCATTTTTCATATTCACTAGAATGGTCTCTAACCCACTGCTGACAACACGACGTTGACAATAAGTTCAGTAGAATACGAGCAAAAAAACAGAAGTGATCATTTTCTTCGAACCATTGGCGAGTTGTTCATTCCACTCTAAACACTGATTTTGAAATGAATACAGTTTATGAATCTAATCTTCTCAAAAGAATGAAATATCGATGACATTTTCATTTGTTGGGATCAACATCCGGAAGAAGTAACATTATTAGTAGTCCATGAACGAGGTCATGGGATTGTTACAAGTTGTTCTTCGGCCGTTTATGATGCCGTAACTCATCTTTTATTCGTTTTCGTTGAGCTGGCCAAGCACTGAATGATTGATAGATCGGTTTGTGATTTTGATGATGATAGCTATGGGACTAATCGCTCTTACAGACACCGAAGTACCTTTACCCTAATCAGATTCTGGATTTAGCCATTCATAATATAAGCACAAAAAGTTAGTTTCATTCTGCGGCATGTATTGATCCAGTTAGCATCGCAACACAACATTCGGGGGAATTCATTTATTCATGAGCAAGGAAGGAATGACAAACATCGAGCAAGGCAAGCGAGCTCTTACTGTGAACGATGAAAAAAAGCATTAAAATAAGAAAATGTCTACTCTTCAATGATAAGTGCATACTCATTCCGGCTAATCAGTACACGAGATCTACGCGAGATATATTACGGCATCACAAACGGTTGTCGGTGATGGTTGGTCGTGGTAGGACGTAACGCAGCTGTGTATAGATCTCTTCTACCAGTCTCATTTTGGAGGAGAAACACGCCGACTCGATATATTAGTAGCCTCAGTAGGCCATCATGTGTTCCGGATGTGCATGCAATGACATCCACGATTCTATGAATGAAGTCGAATACACAGCGTATCCTTCAGGGTATTAACCAATGCCGGAAGCCTTGTAGTTGATCCTCCATCGTAGAAACGAGCACTATTGGTTGCACGTTGTCTTAGTTAATTAGTTTTTAAAAATCAACATAGTCACTCTGTTGTGTCACTGTTAGCCTTACTTCATCTCTTCCCCCGGGGTGTCATTTCCACTTCTGAGGTGGTCTCACTAGTTTTCATTTAATAAAAATTTTAAATAAAGGATTATGATTGGGGATTGGAGACAGATTAAGCAAGCTTGTCAAGCTCATGCTCCGTGTTTTCTGAACTGCTGCAAAATAGACTGAAACCCCAATGCCTATGGAAAAGCATTAGGCGTCAAATTAACGGTTTTTAAGTGTTTTTTATTACACATCCATACACTACTGATTTATAAACGCGCGACTTTCACGCTACTTTCTTCATTATTTCTAAACAACACTTTTTTTTTAAATCAAACACTGATCATCAACAATATACTTACGATAGTACTATTTTCTCGATAAGTGGGTTATCTGAGAAAATGCTCGAAGATTTCAGATGTGCTTGTTTAAAACTGAGTTGTGAAACTATTTTCGAGCACCTGTGAGCCATATAGCACATGCCGAGTTAAGAGGATGCGTTTTAGACCAGAATTTCTAAGTACACTCTGGCATATTCAGTTGGCCGTGGCTTTTGCACTGATCTTAGCCTTGTGAGGGGTTTCGAGACAATTACAACACTAAGTGCTAAATTTCCACTACGGGTTCAAAGCGGGCCAGAAACGACCATCTACCTTCACGAGAAAGCAAGTGTATCCAGGCGAAAATTGGAAATTTTAATGATGCTTGCTTGAATAACTGGAAGAAGTAACTGAGAGGCAAGCGAAACGAAGGACCCGCATGGTGTGGTGGTGAACGCGTTACTCCCCGGAAAGGACAATAGCGCGTTCGTTCCCCACCATAGGCACTTGCGGACCAGAGTTTTGCAAATATCTCAGCTCCATTGAAGTTATATTTCGCAATATACCTTTCCATCAAAAAGAGTAGGCAGTAAGTAAAAAGCTTAAAGTTGTGATTAAAACTGGAACATTGACAAGATTGCAAGTGATATAGGTGAAGGTGTTTCTGATTCTTAACCCGACAGTAAAAGCATGGAGCAAGTTCGAAGGTAGGATGAAAGCACGTGGTAGACGACATGGCGGATGCTGCAATTATGTACATAGCGACGTAGTTTCTCGTACGTCATTCGTCGTGGCTTGGAATTTTCTCGATGGAACTTAGCGTCTACTTACCAAGCTATTCAAACAGGTCTCTTCATTTTCTTTTCTTATAGTCGTCAGAGAAAATTAATTATGCTGATCCCATCTTTTGCAATCTCATGTAGTTCAGTTCTGGTATGTTGTACAAGTCTCATAGCAAGCAAACAAGAAAAGTCGAGACACTACTGATTACACGAGAAACACTGCACATTGAACAAGTTTGCTAGTCTACAGCTATGCGCTCGGTTTATTTTTTAAATCGCATTTATACTTAAAAAAACATGCCCTTAATTTGTTCGTAGGCTATGTTCCTTCTGTTTACTTTTTACTCTCTAGTTTTTTTATTATTTCTGGCTCACCGAGGTTTGGTGAGCCTTTTCTCTTCGGTGCAGCTCAGATGGCACATTTCCAATCATTATAATTTGTTTTGCTTTGTTATACTTTACATTATTGCTCCCACAGGTGCCAGATAGACAGTTAATTGCAAGCCAAGGAGGGCTAAGTGCTTTGTGTTAGGACTAAAGCAGTAGTTTTCCCATTTGTTCTGGCTCAAATGCACCCATGATTTCTGCATATGTGTGGTCATTTTAATGCAGACTTAAGAGGTACGCTTTCTTGTGTGCAGATTGTACAGTTAGATGGTCAGGAAGAACCCATTCATCCAACTGCCTAGAAAGTATGGAAGACGGTTTGTAATCACTTTCAACAAGTAGCGATAAAAAATTAAAGACCTAATGTGTTAACAATATTCACAACATATTTTTTTTAGACTTTGGCGAGATGTCTCGCAAGATGCATCCAGTGTTAAACAGAGGGTCATTGCTTTTGCCGTCTTCACTAAGATGATCGGGCAACTACAAAGCGATCCGCCATACTCATCTGAGCACGAAGTTACCGTTTCTTCAGAGAATATTTTAAGAGCTGAAGACTAGACGACGCCTAATTCGAATCCCAAGTTGATGGCTGTTAATCTCATCCGGCACGTTCGCACATTATTCCTGGCCAAGCTTTACACATGTTCGACTTATATGTTTACTTAAATGTTATTTAAAGGAAATTATTCTATTTTTTCTATATTCTATTATAATATTCTATTCTAATATTCTAGAATTCTTGTTCTGGAATATTCTTCCATTAGCTTGAGTGTTCGGTCTCAGGAACTATTATTCGGATTAGGTTAACTACATATGGCTTCTTTGATTGCGTAACAATATAATAAAAGATCTTGCACATGAGTTACCTTTTCATGACAGCCTATTCATGAATGTTTATCTTAGGTTATCTATTTCTCTCTTTCTTCTCCCTTCTTCACTCGCTTCATTTCCTTGTTCTTCTTCTAAATTTTACTTTCCTTTTATTTGTTTGGTTTTTAGTTATTCGTTCATTGACTTGTTCGTTTTTCTGCTCTTCTCTTTTGTCTTCCATGTTATTTCCTTCTTTTTTTAATTCGCATTACTTCTGCTAAGTCTCTGTTCTCCGTACTACCTAAGTCCACATTATCTTCACTACACAGCAAGTTTTCAGTGTGTTGATAGAGTGGACGCCTAATAAATGCAGTATTTTTGCAGTCGGTAGTCTCATTCAATCAGTTTGGATAGGAACTAGTTAGTAACTATGCATGCAAAACAGTGATATTGCAAATAAAACTTGACTGACAAAGGTCACCTCATTTCGTCCAAGCATAGCACCCTTGGGCGAACCAAGTTTTCCAGGCCTCCGAGATCGGCAATTTGGCATCAGACTTTTCGGAAAGGGTGAAAGGCAGCGACCTGGTACATCGATAAGCCCCATCAAGTCACTGTATAGCCAGCACATATATTCAATCTGCTCTAAGATGTTCGATAAAGTCCAGTGCACGACCCATCCATTAAGAATTGACCAACGCCGAATGATTCATGCTTTTATTCGTAAGAATGCACTAATATACTAGGGTTAATATATGAAATCGGCTATTCGTATAAGCACACCATAAGCACAGCCAAATGTGTGAAATCCCTGATTCGACACTTAGTACATTATCCAAATACTAGAAGAAGGAACGAGAAAACCTAAATATTGTTTTTGTATCAGCACAGAAGTTTTGGAACATAGGTTAATTTTTTACGGGCTTTGTTCTCCTTTGCATTATCGTTGTACTCGCGTTTTCTCGAAAAAGAATACTACATTCTCCTCTTAAGTTTATTAACAGTATTTTAGCGAGCCTTTTCTCCACTCATAGAATTTCTAATTTAAACACCTGAAATTTTCGACCATTCGAGAAATCTCCGTAACATTAAAATGTTCACATTCAGATGTGCCAACATACATGATGTTCTCTTTTCGAGATTAGTATTCACTTGTTTGACGTATCCGACCTACACCCACACTGCGAATCAAAGTCTCGTTCCTCTGGGGAACTCTTAATTCGAGCGAAACAAGCTCGCCAAGATGACAGCTAGACGATGTTGGTTGACAGCAATGGCTTACTCTATAGAAATGAAAAGCAACGCATAGATGTAAAGTTTATGGTCAGAAAAACACGAATGCTGCACTGAGACATATAATATCAATGCTTCCACCATTCAGCTCCCACTTTCGTATCAGTCGTCTGTGGAGTGTTTTCTGAGAAGAATTTTAACAAACTACTTTCTTGCTTTTCTAAGTCGGGCATGCTGTTTTCAAAAAGTGCGAATTTTCATTTATAGTCTCTATTTATCCCAAAATATGAAACGAAGCAGTATAATTCTTTTGCATAAGCACTTATATTGTGTGAAATGTTGTTCCGTAGTTATTGAGAGTCCTATTAAGACTTTTCATAATAGTTATCAATGAATTTTGTCACGAACTTTTATGTATGAATGTTTGCTTTTTCATCCTACTGCAGCACTTATTATGTTACAAAGAAGCGAGCATACATTGAGAAAAAAACCGTGGTACATTTTTTTTACATTGTAGATCAACTTCATAGAGTTCAATTAAATCTGAATCTACTCTAGATATGTTAGCGACTCGAAATGCTTTACGATTCTGAAGATTATTCGTTATTTCTTACACCTCGTGTGTGTTACTTTTCGGCTGCAAAAGGTGGAGCGTCGCGACATCTAATGGTAAACGGTAGCAGTCAGAGGTCTGTTCAGTGTTTTTTACGATTGTCATCTACTAGGTGTAGAAGACTTAGTAATACTGAAGAAATGAACAAGTGATAATGTAGAGGCTTCTTAGCCAGTTCCGTTTCTCAGCATAGAAGAAAACTGCTATAACGTGATCGAAAGAAAAAAAAGTGCAGTGTGCTATTCCTAGCTGTATTTATGTGCCAATTGTATCGCGAAAGAAAATTGATGTCAATCCAATATCCATTTGTCATATTAAAACCCACAATTGGTATGCATTTAAAATTTTAGGATGGCCATCAAAATTAAATGCAGCAACAATGAGATATTTCGTGTATCGCCTGTATACTGCATGTTGGAACCAGGAAGTTCGCAACGTCTACAGGTAATTAAGCTATGATTTGCATTAGGAAGATTACTCCAGTGTTATCTAGAAATGATTTGTGTTTGAAATTTTTTTTTCGTTCTATTTTAATAGCACCTGTAATCTTTCTTCAGAGTTTTGCAACACTATAAAGCGATTCGAGAAAATCGTTTTCAAGAAAATGATTTTCAAGAAAATGTAAGGTGCAAATGCTCGAGATAAACCGGCTGTGTATTCTTTTATTTATTAAAATTATTAAAAGGAAGAACAACCCTGAATCGAAAAAAAAATGGATACCATGGACGACTAGATTTCAAATGGCAGTTGTTTACCGACTGATTTTATTAATCCACTTTAAATGAACTGCAATTCTGGAACTCTTTACTAAGCGAAAATACTCACTGATGTAAGTTTAGGTTGTTCGTGATCCAGGCGAAGCGAAAACAGATAAAATTGTTCTTCTCTATCGTTACACGACGTTGTCGAATCCTCGAGAAGCTTTCAGAAATCTGACTGAAAATGACGACGGTAAGCGAGTAGCTTGCTTTTTCAAAGATAACATGTCATTTTTGCTAGAAACAATGCTTTCCTCCTCATATTATCTTTTTCCGAATGCCATACGCACCTCAGTTCTGTTTGTTTTCAGAATCTAATTGTTTTTTGTTTATAATAGGCAGGTATAATACATTTCAGCTACTCACAAGAAAGTGGTGGCCTTGGTGGCCCGCGACGACATCGATTTCACAGTAGCGCCGAGGACAAATTTGAAATCTATTCTGAAGTCCTATCCACAATGCTGATGAAGCACATTACATACCAAACCACAATAAAAGCGTTCTGTATTGAAAGCAGAGTGGTAGAAAAAGTAAGCCTTAGGAAACAAAACTCAACGGTAGGAACAATAAAAGTAGATATTTCGCCGTTGGCAACTTTATTGTTTCCTTGGGCAGTAATCATGGATTTATTTTTGAAAATCGTCGCCAAAAGGAAACAGAGGATGGTTTGGAAGTGGAAACACTTTGTCGGGCCAAGTTTTTAAACACTTTCTTCTGAAGGTGCTGATTTCTTAGACGAAATTTGCCGATATAAACATGTTTTTGTTTTTGTTTTATATGACCCGTCTTCACGTCTATGGTGCGGATCCCTGCACTTCTCACATTCGATTTGTTTCCTCGCATCCATTGTCCGCAAAGGTCTTCCAACTTTACGTGTGGTTTCCGTTGCTGCTTGAGAATTTCCATTTCATCTTGAATGTCATAGAGTGCTGGTCGAGCAATTCTCCTTCCCTGGAGTCCTGAGATAGCTGGGCTGGAGCGTTCCCGTTTGGATTGCAGAGAGTGATTTTTTTCCGGACAAGCCCGGTACCGATCTCCCGATCTCGGAGGGATGAGAGGCTTGGTTGACTCGGAGCGGAATCGAACTAGCACCATGCTTGTGATGACGGACACCACTATCACTGTGCCATCCGCCCCCTATATGAACATATATTTCAATTAAACAGTGGTTGAAGTTAATCGTTATTCTCGTTCGTAATCAAAGGGTTCTGGTAATCATTTCATTCACTTTCAACTAAACGCCAGCAGATTGTTATCTCCACCAGCTATCAGAATTGTGCACGCATCTGTGCTGTTATCTAGAAGCTTCGTACGATTTGGTGTTTAAAGAAGTAAAGTAAGGAGGTCAAAGTAGCTCGAAGTATACTCATAAGCCATTACGTTGGTAGTAAGTTCACATATCAGGCAAGTACGCAGTCCAAGTTTCCAGAAAAATCTACTTCCAAGGTCATTTTCGATTAAGGAATTCTGATATTATGCTTGAACAAAGGCTTGTGTGTGACCACAAGTGTGCTGCTCGTTACATCCAGTTGCAAATAGAAATCAAAACTCTCACGTGGCTTATCATTCACAGAAACAAGGAGATCTCCCAAGATCAGTTGTCCATTGAAAGATCAGTCGTCACTTAGGTAAAGCAAGTGGTTAATATTTTTCCATCATATGATAACCACTGCTACTGCTTATTAAGGAGACCAAAAATAGCTTCGCGAAAGTAAAGCGGAGGGATTTAGGGAGTCTCAACGCACTCCGGTCATTGTCACTCAAGCAGGTTATCCTTTTGAGAAAGGAAAATCAAAATTCTCTGCTGGCTGAATATCAAAGTCTGTGAAGGAAAGTGAGAAAAAAATTCTACTTGCAGTGAACTATTTTGCCTACACCAATGTCGCAGTACAGTAGAAAATAAGGCTCATGTTCGAAGTGTTCACAGCTTGACCTTTTATCTCTGATGTTTCTCAGCTTTAATGTCAGCCCAAGTGAGTTATGCATCATAAAACCAGGAAGGAGCACAATTGCAAGCCGTCTGAAAAATGACGACAAGGATGCTGAGATATGAGCAAAACTCGGAACCTCATTCGAACCCACGGTTAGCCGGTTCTAGGAGCATAGATCTCTTCCAGAAAGGGCAATCACGCATTCCAAGCCCAGCTGAGGTTGAGAATTTTGCTCATTTTTCAGCAATCTAGTGGTTGCATCCCACATAATACCCTATCATGAAACAAAGGACAGGCAACGAATAAAGATTAACACGTCTGAAACACGATTTGAGCCAGTATCAAGCTGCAGCAAGAATAGTCGTTTTCGTCACAATGATTTTCGCAGATATATCATGCAGTGAACAAACAGCTACACTCCTGGTACCGTCTGGAATCACTTGAAGGTCAGCAGGAAAGCATAAGATTAAGGAAGTTTTGCAAAAAAAATTGCTTTTCACATTGCTTTTACATACCATTTTCCATTTTTTGTTACATTGTTTCTTGCTCAGATAGTTAACTGCAACTGTTTTGGTTGACTATAACTATATGCTGTTGCCAAAACCGACTTTCTATCAAACTCGGCATTGATTGATAATTCTGACATATCAGTTTGACCTTTCCAGGCTCTGAAGAAGGCGAAACCGCCAAAACGTCTGCTAAATTCTATAATACAAACCTCGGGTCTGCTTATTGAAGAAAACACCGAATTATATGCTTTTGGCTCCTTTTCCTCAGAAAGGCGTCCGATCTCTCTATTACATTATGATAACTGGATCTTGTACGACGGCCAAAGACTTTCAGCGCGCTGGTTGGAACAAGATAATCTCCTGAACACTTTGAAAGCAGATTGTCTCCAAAAAATGTGTTAGTACGGATTTTTCGCCCAAAGTAGAGGAAATCATCTAATGTAAATGTCTTCATTCCTGGTGAAACGACAACAATAAGGAAATACTGTCATTAAATCTATAGAATGAGTGAAAAACTACAACGTGTATGCAGGAGAGGTCGCACCTTTTTGCATGAAACAATGGACCACAAGCTGAACAATTGCCGCCGCAGAAGATGAAAGGGGTAGTCTGCAAAATTCATGCTCGCCCAGTCCACTTTCCAGAAAAGTTTCCAAACGACTACTACATTAATCTTAAACAACCATGTCACCATTTAGAACGCCTTAGAATAATTCGTATAATCCAGTGCTTCAGAATTCTGAAATACGAATGACATTATTCATCGATCGCCTTTGTTTTTTAAATAGGAGCAGTAATCGAGGTTTTTGGTTGCGCAATATTAAGTTAAGAAGGGGAAACTTGTTGTTGGAGACGTTGCCCAATATAGGTGTGGTCGGCGGTTGCATCTCACCCAGTATGACCAAGCTTACCATCATTCTGGATTAGAGAAATTAGTATCATAAAGATATGCTAAAGGCGCACTCCAGTTCATAAAAAGCTGTGACTGCTTGTTGGAAATAACGGGGAACGCTCCAGTAGAGTTATGACAGGATTCCTGGAAAAATCAACTTCACCGATATTCCCTGAAATTCACGAGGATAAAATCCTCAGGTTAGACCCAAACCAATACCGAGAAAATCAAAGTCTTTCGTGAAACGTGGATGCGAAGAAACAAGTCAAGTGAAAGAATTGCTGGGACCTGCATAATTTGTTAAGTTAATCAGAGAAACAAACATGGAAATAAAATTTAACTTATCAACGGTATGAAAAATGATCCAAACAAAAGGCGAAGCATTTCGATTAGAGTTCAGCTTTATTGTGAGATTATCTTTTTAGCTACGTGGCCTGCATAATTTATGCGCAAATGTACTGCTGTGAGCGAAAATAAGGGAATACTGTATAGCTTAAAGATTTCGGTGAATACTATATGCTGTCATTTCACTTACGTTTGCTTAAAAACAATGAAAAACAGAAGAATTTTTGGATGACTTATGAAAACAGCAGAGACAAATGTTGAAGTTGCTGGACTCCCTTTTTGTAAATCAATTACGTCTTACTCTAATGGAAAAGCTTATGGATGAAAATGAAACGGAACATCGAAAGGTACGGTTTGCAATTGGTCATGAGGGTTAAGTTTGGGATTTGAAACGATACGCTAAATCCATTTGTAAAGTGCATTATTCAATAAGAAACGATTATTTTTTCAACGTTGACAAATAACGCTGCTTATCTCAACATTGGCGTAGCAACTAATCGCTGAAGGAACTTGTCCGTAAACGCACAGCAGCTAGGTGGTGTTTGAGATCGATAAAAGGCAATATGGGTTTGGAGAGGCTTGTACGACAGTGGTTAGAGATCCCGTGGAATGACTAATGGTTCCAACAAGCCTCTTATGCAAGACGGAATATCCGTGCCTCTGGGGTCGAAAAATGGGTACAAAACTTGTCTGTAAAAAAAGCAGAACACCGACTTAACACATTGGCAGACCAGGCAAATTATTATATAGGACAATTGCGCATTCACTCACCTCTAACGATGCTCAGTTAGATAGATTACATAACGCATACCTCAGGGATTGATCAACGCCGAATGGTTCATGCTTCGCACTTTGTTGCGTTAATATGAGTAATCACGCAGGGATGGAACACCTCATTCGCGCTAATTCAACCCTAGAAAGATAACAGAGGAAATCATAGCAAGTATAGCCCACTACGAACTACCAGCGGTTGAAATATCAATTGAGACGTCCAGAATGCAGATACACTCAAAAGATTGTTCCACATATGCGATAACACATAAGTAAACAGATGGAAATCAAGAAAGATTCAGTTCTGAGGTCATAAAGAAATACCTAGAAAATTACAAGAACTATGATGCCAACATATTTGCAAAACTTGGACCCAGGCCAGATCGATCCGCGATTATTCTTTCCCAGGGCTCACGTGTTACTCACGGCACCACTGACGACCTTGCTTTGCCTTGGTCTCAGCGAGTTTTCTACCCTAACTTACTTTGAGAGGTGTCGCAGTATTTTTTAGGCAGGCAAAACAAATAAATTTCGTGGTCGCCAAACATTCTTAGAATGTTTTCGATCTAGCGTTATCAAACGCTGTTCATAAGTGAATCTATTTTTAAAAATAGAAGCCGATAGGAAAATGGCAAAGCTCTGAATTCAGGATTCCGTGTAGCTCGAACTGCTGAAGAACTTCCCTAGCGAAAGGCTCCAGTACGTAGATGGAAATGGTTTCAGCACGAGAAGTATTCACAGCGGGTTGAACATTTTCCAGGCGGATTCTATGACCAGTACTAGTACTTTGACAACCCTAACTATAAAGGACTAGGATGTGATTATTGGCGGTAATTTTTCGATAAATGGAGTAAAAAGATAACTAAAATATACGAGGAGTTGAAAACTTCACAGTCTTATAGGAAAGACCTCACCATACCACTGTGGTTATATAAATGCTTTTTCAGAGCTTAAATTTATGGAAAATTTCTAGGGGAATTTATATTTGTAGGGTTCGTTAAGGAACAACGACAGCTGCAAGCATCAACACACATTGGAGGAAACTATCTTGTCCTGTTCTCCGAAATGCCGACTACTCATTTGTTTTAGTGTTCAAAATGTGAGCAACAACAAAAATGCGAAAACAAAGGTTTTGATGAAGAATTCTAACGGACTGGATTTCAATTAATAAAGTCGGTTATGAGCAGAGATATAAAAGAGTGAAAGATAAAGGTCTCAATGTGATTAACCCCTGAAGGATGTTCCAGTGCATTCGACTTCTTTAAGCGTTGTTAGAGATGATTGGATGCATATCTGGCCTACAAAATGGCTCGTGGTTCTCTACTCGTGTGTGGAGTCAGTGCTGCTATCCTTGCAGACGGGTCTGGTATCAACTTGCCGATCCCAGATAGGTGGAGCGTTGGCTTCGGGGTCGACCCTTGTGTATTGTAGGGCGCCTCTAACCCCTGCGCTACTCTCGCCTTTAATGAAATTACTATGACACGAAAAGGCGAAGAAGCCACAATCCAATGTTTCTCGTAATGTGGTCGTTGATGGTTTCACTGATCAAAAATTTCAGACTCAATTCTTCATCGATTCCAACATTTCTCGGCACTACAACACTACTGAGACCTCTCTTCTCAATACGAATTGGTGTCTCAACTCCGTTCTCGTGATTTCGAAGCATCACATGGAGTCATAGAATCTATGTTTTCTTAAGCTTTGGTGGAGCGATTCTTTTCAGAGTACAACGTTAATGTAGTTCGTTACTCGCTGAGAAAATACTGCATGGAAAACACACTGCAAGGCTGTTCATTGCTAAGCTTCATTTTTCAGCGCTGTTTCTTGTTCACATTAGAAGGCTAACGTCGTAAAGCTTTTGATCGCCAATTTCGATTAGCACTATTAGTTGCAGTCAGATTGCATTCTAAATACCTAAACACTTAAAACACTTAAAATAACAAGTATTTGGAGCTGAATAACAAAGTTTGTCAGAATTTTTCAGAGTCATTTTGTTTTTTTGTTGTGTATACTATATACTACTATACTATATGGATGACGCCTTCAGTCAACTGACCGAAATAATATAAGACCTTTCAGTGTCAGTCTAGAAAAGAAACAACAGCAAAGAATTTCATTGCTTATGACGGAACTTAAGAAGAAGCAACTAAGCCAAAAATGGAGCCACTTCAAGGAAATGCGTGATAGTGAGGTAGTTTTGGCTTTAGTATTGCTGCCGCGCTCACCTAGAAGTAAACGCTGGGCTGAGTTAGACATGAGGAAAGCCAAAAACCATCCACGCTTACGGTGCTTGAAATAATTCAGAACATAATACCGATGTTTTAACATCGCCGAATTTTATTAAGGAGATTATTGGCATTTCAAGAGTCAGCTATCACTAACGACTTACTATAGTGTCAATTTTGTTTACGAATACTCTTCGCGATATAATTCGACTTTTGTGCAACCTGAACTGGTTGGCGGTTTTATCATCGCTTATCGATGTGTCATCCCTCGTTGTCCGGAAAGTGTGTGGATGTGATAAGTGTTATTATCATTAAATCGGGTTTCCTGTGCGTCAGTCTCATTCCTTTCCAGCTTATTTGGCTGTGAATGGACAGAACTTGCCATCTACTACGTGACGACGACACAGAAGGTAAGAATTTCTGTAAATCGAGCTCTAGAGAATCTCACGGTCTTCCTCGATGTTGAACTGTCTTCGTGCACGTCTTTATTTGCATTACTTGGTTGTTTTGCTTAAAAATATATTTCTTATTCCTTAGTGACATGTTAGAACGGTGGACAAAGCATTTGAATGAAACTTTTAAAAACTAATCACCTTTTTAAAATAGTTGCTGCTTATTTATTCATTTGGCATTCGTTTTATCGTCGCTAAATTGCCTACTTCACTAAACACACAACGGTTACAAAGAAAATACCTGCTAGAGAAGTGAAAAACACCAGACAAAGAGTAAGAACACTTGTCAACGTCGTTTAGATTATAGCGATAGCGAGCTGTCAATTGAAAACATCTATCTGCACATCTGTCATGAAGAAGGGCAAGAATTCGCCGGGGTGACTACATTTCATGGAATGGTAAGATGGAAAGCTGTGAAGTCAGCAATTATTTGAAACGTTGGAAAGCAAGCATCTGTCGGTCCTTATCAAGATGAATTTCCGTGTGTATGCATGTATTGCATCTTTTGAGTGTTGCATATATGTGTGTGTGTGTGTGTGTGCGTGCGTGCGTGCGTGCGTGCGTGCGTGTGTGTGTGTGTGTGTGTGTATGTGTGTGTGCATTTCAGCGTATGGACTCCTAGAAATCCAGAGACTGCATTTGGCATTCTATGAAGGATTTCACTTCTCTAAAGGAACACTTCAGATTCGTATTTTCACATCGAGAACATGGACGTCTCTGATATTTTGGGTACTTATCGTCTCTACATGCTTGATATTTTTCATGATATTTGTAAGTTTCTAGCCTTTTTTAAATCCACTAGAACTTCACAAAGAACTATTTATTTTCCATATACGAAACTTACATCGCTGGAAGAATTACTATTATCGTTTTACAAATTCTCTGTGGTCTGGAATAAAACATGTTAGGACTTGTTTCATTTTCGCTCATTCGACTTTCTTAGAAAAACGCAGAATTCTTTCACCTTTTGAATTATTTCAACTTTTTTCACTGCTGACTAAGTTTTCCACAGAAAGAAATAAAGCATAAAGCTCTCGGCGTTAATCAATCCCTGAGGGATGCTCCATGAATTCGAATTCATTACGCATCGTTGGAGGTGATTGAATGCATATCTGGCCTTTACAATGACTTGCGGTGGCCTACCGATCTGTCGAGCCAGTGCTGCTATCCTCACGGGCAGGTCCGGTACCAATTTGCCAAACCCGGAGGGATGGAGAGCTTGGTGAGCCTGGAAAGCAGGGTTCGATTTTATGTGTGTTGCAGGGCGCCATGAACCACCACGCTACACTTGTCCTAAAGAAATAAGACTGCTTACAGGATCTAACCAATTCGATGTCTTCTTCATATAGGAAAAAAGGATAGGTTCCAAAATGGCCACGTTTACAACTGCGTAATGTTTCAGAGTGGCTACATTCTCTCGAATTACGCGGAAGCAAATACTTTTATGCGACGATACTTTGAGACCTACAATGTTCAGAATACATCCCTTTCAATCTGTGGATCTCCAGAGTAAGTAGAAGCGTTCAGTCTTTCCATCATTATCATCCATCGTCATCGTCATCTTCATCATAATCATCAGCATTATTGTTACTATTATCATCATCTTTATCATTATTATCTCCGCCATCACCATCATCATCATCATCGTCATCATCACCATCTATGATTATGACTTATGCACTGTCTTAACGGCTAGTTGAAATATTCTTATTGAAACGAAATTTAGGCTAGCTAATCATCGTATTGATGCCATTCCTGCATTAAAATCCGTGTACAGAAATGGTGACTGTCTTGAAATCGAAGCGAAACTATCGAAAGGTCGACTTTCGATCGATTTTAAGCAAGGTACCTTATCAGTCTCTTCATTTATTCGTTTCTGCATGTTTTTTTGTGTTCCCTAAACCTATTATTACATAGTTCTAGATATTATTACATCATCTGAAACATTGCTATTGATTTCCGCTCAAACGCTTGATGTACATCAACCAATTTATCTAAGAAATCGATATCATCATCGGATATTCGTGGAGGCAACACAAGTGGGTAAGTGTATGATTTCACACGATTATCTATTATAGGAGCAAATTTACTAGCTCGTTTTTTAAAAAGATGATGAAAAAAAAAGTTTGCAATAGGATAAATAATGTAACACAGAAATAGGATCAATTCTTCACAACAAGCAATATTGTGGAGAAAAATCGCTGAACATGGAAATGTTCAGATTTCCCGATTGAATACGTCACGCGTTCCTTGTGTTAGCGATTTCTCCGAATTAACATGGATTCAAGCACCGTTAACTTCACACTTGGAATTCTATACACTGCAAGTATGAAGAGTTTCAATACAAGGAGAAATAATAAAAGTGGATTCTCTTCCTTCCGAAAGCGATGCCACTTCAGGCTTGTGAATGGATGCAGGTTGTTAAGTGGTTATCGAGAGAAAAGCACTGCGTTCCTGCCAAAGCCCTGGAACAAAATCTTCCTGTGCTTCCAGTTTGCAATGATACGAACATTTCGCTGAATCGATCACTCCAAACAGGTATGTGCGCTATCAATTTCGTTCTCATTTCATGAAACTACTAAAATTAAATAATAATGAAGGATAAAGCTCTCGGCGTTGATCAATCCCTGAGGGATGCGCCATGCATTCGACTTCATTAAGCATCGTTTGGAGATCATTGAATGCATATCTGGGCTTTACAATGATTCGCTGTGGCCTACAGATGTATTGAGCCAGTGCTGCCATCCTCCCTGACAAGTCTGGTACCAATTTACCTACCCCCGAAAGATGGAAGGCTTGATGGGCCATGGGCGCGGGGATCGATTCCACATGTGTGTTGCATGGCGCCTCCGACCACTGCGCCACAAGCCCTAATTTATTAAAATTGCCACACATCAATGTGCTCATATTGTAAATGAATAAAACAAACCCTGAATATAGTTATTCGCTGACTTTTCGTCACTTATTAATTGTGATTTTATTTGGAAGATTACATGTAGTACGATGCTTAGTACCACACGGCTTGAAACCGTGCGCGGATAAAAGCTCATGCTATGAATGTCGGCATGCTTCTTGTCGGCATGCTACTTACAGGATACGTTAAGGTAGCTGTTGTCGTAAAAAGTTGTGAGTAAAGAAAGTGAAATAATAATGAAACGAGTGATTCTTTGTTACACGTGCTTCTAGAACTGGAACTGAGTCTGTAATGATTTGATAGATTATCTATATTGCGCCTTAACTACCAAACTTATCAAATTTCTTTGCACAGAGAGCTAATTTCGACTGTGGTCAAGTTTAATCCCCGGACCCCTCCAACCTTTACCCCTAGGAAGGGCTAATAGCGTGTTCGGTCCCCACTGCAGACACCAGCAGTCCGGTGTTTTGCAAATATCTCAGCAACGTTGGGATTGTATTTGACATAATACCCTGTCATTAAAAAAATAGTAGACATTTAATAAAAACTGACGATATTGTCATCAACTTCTCGATTTCATACTTTCCTAGATTTTCCATGTTACGCACCTTGTTTTTCTTTACAATGGAAAACCACCACGTCGTATTCACGAACGTTGCGAGGGTTACGCATAACGCTGGAGATCAGTAACATGATGGAAGTATTCGTGGAAGTACAGAAAATGGCTATTACTGATGTTCTGTCATTCATTGGTGGTGGCACTTCATTATTTCTGGGATGTAGCTGTGTGACATTAATGGAAACGTTTATTTTCCTTCTCAAACTGGTCCTGCAATCAATTGATAAGGAAACATACGAAAGGATCGAACTTGAAAACGGTAAGAAATGTTATACATCGGTCTTCATGGCCGATTTATTAAAAATATTTGAGCTTCGATCTTGATCTTGTATTCAAAGTTATGTATTTCCTCCTTTGTGGAGCTCTTGAACTATGAAGCTTCTAGCACCTTCAAAACAGGAAGCCATCCAGTGTTCTACGTGCAAGCAACGATTATCACTAGATTCTCAACTGACAGACCAGCTGTTATCAGGCTCGTACAATTGCAGATCAACTAGTTGTTGAGCTTGTTAATCCCCTGTTAGTGAAAAAAATTTCATCCTTCTAGGACTGGAAGACGAAATTAGAGATGAAGTCACTTCTATAGCTGTGCCCTCGTCTCCAAGAAAGTCGACCCACTTTGTCCGGTTAGCACGAATTTCTCAAATTTGACGTTTCTTAATGTTTCAGTTTGTTATTTTGGTCTTTACTACATGTAAAGCATGCTCAGACTTTGTTTTCAGCTTTTTGCAATCCAACAACTACAAAACCATTCGCAAGCAGTTTTATCAAAATCAGAAGCCACCATCGCCTTCAGAGTTGAAATCAAGGTAAAAGCGCACCACGACAATTCAGCTCTTAAGATTGTTATCTAATTTTTTCTACTCAATAATTCACAATGTCTTCGCATTGCCGCTGTTTACATGGTTTTTTTCAGTAGCTTCTTCAATGAGCACGATTCACCCAGTACAGGTGAGCATTTTTTTTAACCCTGTGCTTCTTTTAATAATGCATAGCCTTTTACATTTTCATCACTTGATGGTAATAAGTTTAAAGAGGGTCTAGTTGTTTTATCAAGGTGCTGATTTTAGAGCATTCATTGAAGAATTTGCCACTGAGTCAGCGGCTCACTTTTGCTGGCACATCGGATCACCGACGGTTGACGAGGCAAAATGCAGTTGAGATCGCAGATACAATGCTAGAACAGGTTCCTACAATTATCCTTCTTTTCGTTTATGTTGGCGTTAATTGTGTTGTTGACCAATGCTTTATCAAATGTTTTCCAGTACCTCAATGAACCCACTTACTCGCGGTCATTCTGTGACGATTTTGACAGAAAGTATTCTGCCCGAGTAAAAGGTGAGTGGACACACTTGCTTTTCGGTTCTATTCACTTTACTTTGGAGTTTATCAAAGAATATGATTATCATCTTATTCCTGTGAACAGTTGCATTTTAACTCACTCACGTCTAAGTGCTTATTCAGTGCATCTTCAGTAGAAAAGTCTCAAAGTTTGGTCAACGTTATGAGACCCGACTACCTAAAAAATTTCTAAAAGCAGGGAACCGGTAAATAGAACATATTAAACAAAGTAAGACATACGACAAGGCCATAGCAACGACCAGGTAATGCTTATTAAAGCCGATTTATGAAGCGACAAAGGCTAGAAGGACCGAGCGGTCATCGTTGGGGTATAACGGACCGCAGGAATTGAGTTCAGTGCACGCAACGCGCAAAGAGAAATGGACAGTTGCTCATGAAAACTGGTCACAAAGTGCTTCAAGTGACGGTCATTAAACAGCGGTCGCCATCAGGAATACTAGACCTGAATTTGAGTGAAGATTCGAGAGCTGTCGCAATGTGTAACATCAGTTTCAAAAACATTGTAATGGAGACGATATCCCTGAAAACGAGCAGCTTGTGGATGACTTGTTGTTATCGACAATGGGGGCGAAATTTATTGAATTTATTAAAGCTATACAGATTTGAAACAAGAGCCTCGGAACACGATCAAAATAGAAGATTAAAAAGTATGACAATCGTCTAAAATGAAGAAACAATAACGCAACCATGTTCTGGAAACCATTTCACGCTTTTACGCAAACAGATGGTTTATTTCCTAAGTAAATTTCAAAGTGGAACGAAAGGTCGATTTCCAAAATACGCAGTGACATTACGAAAATAGGTGGATAAGTATTAACCAATGAAGTACTTCCAAACGGAAAATTTTCGGAATACATGGTTACCGTGATTTTTCGATATTCAATGGAAGGAAATATCTTCCACAGTTCTTTAAATCCTTGTGAAGTCACTTCATCACTGCATCACAGAAATTGGCCAAATATGCCAAGAAGACCAACTTCTGCACCGGCACTGATCATCTAAAATCGTCGAATTCTGCTGCACGACTGTGCCCAATCACAAGTTGAGCTACCAAAACTGTTGATGCAGCTGTAGTTGGAAAAAAAAGAATACCTCCCTCTTCGGTGCCAATTCAGCTGTGTCATCTAGTTCAATGGAAGAATATCTATTCAGAGAGGATTTATCTTCTTCTCGTCTGCCGCTTACGACTTTGCTGTTTTTTGTCAGAGGGGAAGAAACGTGTAGGTGTTATTGGAGGCGTTAGCCGAATAGAATTTTGATAAGATCCTCAAAAGCAAATGTAAGCTCGTGAGTAGAAGGAAGCATTGTAAGCAGTAGTCTCTGCACGCCTTTATCCAACCATACCCAACCATACTTGTAATTGAAGAAATTCTACCTGAAAGAAGACAATCCCTCATTCGTTGCACTCAGCGGACGTCTTGACAATCGAATGCCATTTCAAACAGCTCGCACAACAGCAAACAGCAAATCTTCAACAACTAATCTGTTGTTGAGTATCCATCAAGAAGGTTCACTGTCTCCAGCATAGAATTTAACTATAATGGGATAAATAAGCATAAATCCTGTTGAGAAACTACCTAGGTTTATTTTTATTAAATCACGGAATATGAGCTAAGATATAGATGTGTAGTTGAACTTAAATGTTAGGATATCACAAGACACTTGCAGCAACCTAAGTAATTGAGTTACTTATACCTTGTCCTGTTTGTAGAGCATCGTTAAATAGCCACAGAGGTGAAATCTTCAATGGTCATCGACATACACTCAGAAAAATGCAAAAGTTTTTTGCCCACTGATCCGCTTGGTTAGCGTGCTATCTCAGTGTTCCTTAGACAGCTGTGACTTTCCTTTAAACGGTGGAAATCAAATAAAATCAGAGCTTTTTATAAGTATAAGACGGTTGCAAGCAACTCGATTGGTTCAAGATTGAATGAAGTGAGGGATCCAAATGATGTATGTATAGTGAAAATAAATACGTTGTGTTTATAGTTCGTCGCATTTCAAGTGGTACTTCCCGCGGATCAGTGTCGACTTCACGGGCTAAACTCCATATCGTCGAGCATCCACGCCGTCGTAGTCAGATATATAACAAGTTTATGGCAATGAATGATTTCTGATGATTACGTACATTTAATACATGTAACAAAGAATTAGGTAAAGCGGAATCGACGATGCATTTACAATTCATTTGGTTTCGGCTGTACGATGATCGTTAAATTCAAGGATGTGTATAAACAATGGTACCAGGTTTCTCCGGGACCTTAAGAACAGTGACGTAATAAGTCAGTGTTTTTTTTTCTTGAGAAGCGACGAGGTTGTCAATGACAAGATTTTTTCAACACTGGCCGACGTTTCTGCACATTCGCCTTCTTCAAAGCCTAGAAATGTTAAATTGACACGTGATGTATCTTTTCAAAAACTTTTGTGGTCTCATCAGAAGGAAGAAACTCAGCGCCTAACTTCGACCACATGGGTAGCATGTTTTTTATAAATACCGATTTGGTTTTTATAAATCTTCCTGTCGTTATTGGAGATCAGCGGAGCAGAATCTTGCATGGGTGAGGAATATGAATAGATCAGGTCAAAAAAATAATACTGATGTATGGCGTGAGGTGATGAATGACCACAAGGCACACCTCTACGTGGTTCATTTATAAAACACTGAAATTAGCTTTTGATGAACAGCAAACTATGTGAACAGCATCGAGACTTGATGTCTGCGCCTCGAAATAATTGAGAAAGTAGCCCTAAAGATACTAAGATATGAGCAAAACTTGGAACATCAGGTGGGCTTCGAGGATAGAGAAAACACCCTCAGCTGGTGTGTAGCACCTGAGCCCACACCAGTTGAGGTGTTTTCTTTGACTTTGCCTCTGCTAATTTTTAAAGGGTGATTGCTGATGACTGGAGTAGGAGTAAAAAAGAGTAAAAAACTTACTGAGAGAAAGGCGGAAAAAAAGGCCTCAGTTGGTGTGATGGAAAGCAACTGAGCACCCGGAAAGGTAATCACGAATTAGTAGCACTACTCAAGCTCCGAGTTTTGCTCATATCTAAGCATAACTGATTGTGGTTATATTCCACACCAAAACTTTGCTATAAAAAAAGAATAGGCGGCAAATAAAAGTTAAAACACAGCCTCGGTGAAAATTTTTCCTTCCAGCTAAAGGTGATCTAACTCTGGATATCACGACCGTCCTAGTATGAAATTAGCAGCAAGACTACAAAATACGCCATGGTTTTCACTGGAATCGACAAAGCAAACACGGCAATGACGACTCGCTCTGGAAATAAAATACTTCTTGCCCTGCACCTATAAGACGACAACAGTCTCCCCATACGCCAATCTCTATGTCCTTCTTGAAGAAGCAAATCGATTAAAATTCTATTGGGTGGACTTATAGGAGAGGAAAGAGAAAATTGACACGTGTCATTAGACTGCGGAGCTGTTGTCATTCATGAAGGAAACTTTCCGGACTGAATGTCGGAAACGTTGGATTTGTCGTACACCCATCTATTCGAATCTAATCACCTCACACGAAATCTCACCGCAGCGACTGGCCACTCCACGTCTCCATCTTCCGCGTCAAAAGAAGGAAAGAAAGTATCATTAACTGCTTTTTTCCAACTTGTGCAGCCGATGAGAGCGAACTGGACACCTTCTACAAGTAGCTAGTGGAATTAATCCCCAACGAGAAGTCCTACAACTTCGTCGCTGGCGACTTCAATGAACGGCAAACTGAAATGAATGTAGAACTTGAAAATTCTGAACAGGAGAACGAAGTGTGAATGAAAAGCGTCTTGTAGGACCCCTGTCCGTAGCACATCTTTTTTCATGGAAATCATTCTCCGAGAGCACAGATGATCGCCTATGGACATGAGAGTCTCCTAACGGCAGAACAGATTCAGAGATTGATAATAATCTCACGAGCAGAAGATGGTCTCTCTATGACACCTCAGTGGTACCTCGATTCTGCAGTGGATCTGATCACCTCATTTTCCATGCGAAGATTCGATTCAGACATAGGCTGGAAGAGAATTCACGTCATCGTCAAAGATAAAAATGAGAAGTCGCACATGGTGAAGATGTTCTCAATAAAAAAATCGCTCCTCATATGGCTGGCCGATAAAGGAATACTCAATCGGGAACTACAAGTTGCTCATCGAAGGAACTCAAACCAGTGCCAAACTTACTTTAATTCTGCAAAGAAGAAGTTTGGACCGAATCTCCATTACTAAAAAGGAATTGCTCCAGAAAAGGAGGAGAAGCTTGATACTACGACAACACATCTGATAATAACTGCCAGCTGTAGAAGACCTTTGCACGAAGATTTAAATCGGTATAGGCAGAAAGAGTTGCCGTCGAGATACATGCACAACTATTATACAAGTACCTTCCGTTCTGAGGGGGTGTGTGGTGCAGTGGTTGGAGGCGCCACTGCGAAACCACACACGTGGAATCGGTTTCCGCGCTCATGGCCCACCAAACCTTCCATTCCTCCGTGGTCGGCAAATTGGTACCAGACTTGTCTGGGAAGACAGCCGCACTGGCTCGATACACCGGTAGGGCACCGCCGGTCATTGTAAAGGCCAGATATCCATTCAATCACCTCCAACGAAACTTAATGAAGTCGAATGCATGGCTCGTCCCTTAGGGATTGATCAACGCCGAGAGCTTTACCCTTTATTCTTTACCTTCCGTTACTCGATATCGTCTCGGACCATGGAATCCCCATTGTAGAAATGTTTCATTGATTCTACACTCTGAAGTTCGCGTTGCGATACTATGCATAAAAAAGGTTCACCTGCAGGACCAGATAGGGTCACCACCGACTTCTTTAGAGCTGGACGCAATAAATTACATGTTCTTATCACCTCCAGAAGGAAAAGATACCAGAAAAAACCATTGCGGGACGCCGCACTCATTCTGCCAAAAAAGGGTGACCGAAACGATTCGCGTAATTTTTGTCTGATATACTTGTTGAGTGTATTCTACAAACTGTTCCTGAAGACTATCCTTTCGCTTCCACGAAAGACCGTAGCTGAGGCACTACCCAGTTGAGGAGACAGGATTTCGACAAGAATTCTTCTACATGGACCACATCCACACCGTATCACGGGTCATAGAAGCCTGTCGGGAGTACCACCTGCCTCTTGTCCTATCCCCTCATAGAATATGAAGAAGCGTTTGACAACCTCAAAAACCAATGCAATCCTATCAGCGCTCGTCAACGAAGGAGTGGACCCGTCCTCTATGCGAACACTAGCAGACTGTTATCGGATCCGCAGCACAAAAATATAGCTTTTCCATCGGCCCCTTGAAATGCCCATAGGAAAAGGGTTTCGACGAGGAGGCACAATATCGCCAAAGCTGTCTCCCGCAGCACTTCAGTGGACAATGAAGTCACTCAATTTTGAAAAGAAAGGATAACGCATACCACCAGTAATTTTGAACTTTCCTTCCTTTCAGGGATGAACATCGTTATCTTCTCGAGGAGTACCAGTGAAGCAGGAATCAACGAAGCGGAAAAGAAAACTGGCTTGCGCATAGGTAGGGCAAAAAGACTAATTTAAGAAGAACCCATGCTGCTAAGGAAAGTTGAAATTAATGGTGCTTTGATTATCAATTCGCACGTGTGTCTCGGATACACAGTTAACATGCTGAAAAAAACATGAAAGAGGAATTCGACAGAAGGTGAAGAGCAGCATGGGCCACATCCTAAACTCACGAAGAGGCCACCGACCAATCAACGTAACCAAAACTTTGCTGCCATGTTTCCGACATAATATTCTTTCCATTTCTCGGTTTTGCTGCAGAAATATGGGCCGATCTTTCAACCATGTCAAAAAGTCTGCGCACCCCCACAGATCACTTGAACAATGTTTTCTGAAATTTAAGTGGCACTCCAAACCTGGTCGAGCAGCTCGGATCTGCGAAACCTATCTTATCTTTGGGGGTCCAAGAAAATAAACATTAATTGCAAAACACACATGAGACGGTCACATAGTAAGAAAAAAAAGATGACGGATGTACGAAAGGGACAATAGAATGGACTCTAAGAAAAAAACAAGTGTCCTCTTGTCCGACCACATGGATGATGGGCGGCGATTCTCGTGTCTAACCTCATCAATCCTGCTGACGGGTGATTGCTGACGGCAAAAGATCGATAAGACTAGCTGAGAGACAGGCGAAACGAAGGACCCGCGTGGTGTGGTGGTGAGCGCGCTACTCCCCGGAAAGGACAATAGCGCGTTCGTTCCCCACCATAGGCACCTGCGGTCCAGAGTTTTGCAAATATCTCCGCATCATTAAAGTTATATTTCGCAGCGCATACCCTACCGCTAAAAATAGTAGGCAGTAAATAATAAGTTGAAATCTGAGCAATGTTTTAGGGGGTTGTTCAGTTGTACAGCCTGGTTCAGATCATGAAGAGATAGCGAGTTAATGCTAAACTTTAGTAGTGCTTTGCCGTAGGTTTCTCCTTCGCAACAATCACTCAGTTATTGGCGAAAGCATTCTGTTTATCCACGGATGTCCCTCATATGAGGGTTCTCGAGCCGGTTAGTCGCGAGGCAACGTGGCGCGTCCCCAGGTGGCGAATAAGGGGTTAATCGCGGACCAAAAGCGACCTTTGCTTCCCTGAGACGGAGGTGTATCCACGGGATGGACTCTCTGTTTCTGCTGCGCCGATTTGGCACATACTTTCTGCATTTACGGGGCGTATTCATGCAAGCGTCTGTGGGTTCGTTTTAGCTTATGCAGATTGTATTCTACGAGTAAATTCGGCCAAAAGCCTGCAATCAAGTGACACGGAAGCATATGCGAGGCGGTTAGGGAGTCGCCTCCAACAAATAAGCTCCATGTCCACTCTGGGAGAGCCTGGCAAGCTACCCGTGAGCATACCCAGCCCCCACGTTCAGAGCCCAGAAAGCTATACGTGGGTGTCGAAAATGCTAAACACAGTAAAAAAAAACGGGCCTCATTCCCCCTGACCCCGAAAAAAAAACCCCCAATTTCGCAGCGTTGGGTAGGACGAGTACGGAGAGGCTGCTAGAATCTCAGGGCCAATGGAAGCTGCTTGGATTTCAAAGAACTATGGTGACGATCTGTACCTACAGTGCACGTACACTTGCATCCGAGTCCTCGATAGAAGACTTGCTCAGGCAAGCATGAAGGATAAAGCACGACGTCATCGGCCTGGCCGAGACGAGAAGACGCCAGCCTTTCAACGCCGTCTATGACACCGGAGAAGAACTGTTCCTCGGAA
Source organism: Angiostrongylus vasorum (assembly GCA_018806985.1). Classification (NCBI taxonomy): domain Eukaryota; kingdom Metazoa; phylum Nematoda; class Chromadorea; order Rhabditida; family Metastrongylidae; genus Angiostrongylus; species Angiostrongylus vasorum. The sequence goes on along the minus strand of JADANN010000110.1, from coordinate 28,993 downwards.
CATGCGACAGTAGAAGAGCTGGCTGCGTCGGCGTTCTCGTCAACACGAGTTTGTCCATGAATAACGATTCATTCGAACAACTTACAACCTGAATCGGACGTTTACGACGAATAAGATGTGGATCAATTCCGGCTTTGACAATCTTCGTCGTTTACGCACCGATATCAAACTATGACGAAGAAGAAGTCGAAGCATTCTAAGTGGACTTGGAGAAGTTCTACAGAGAAGACCACACATTCTTCAACGTCACCACTGTAGATTTTACCATCAAGATTGGACCAAGAAGAACGTCTGAAGGACGTCACATTGGGACCCATGGATTAGAATGGAATAAACAGGGTGAGCGACCATCTGAGTTTATCATGGCGACCAAGACAATCCATGGAACTCACAATTCCAGAAGCCCCACCCTCAGCGCTGGACATGGGAGTCCCCCAATGGAGAGTACCATAACGAAATAGACCACATCGTAGTAAATAGAAGGTTTTCCTAACCAATGTCGCTGTTGTCTCAAAAATTCTACACGTGATCAGACCACCGTCTCCTTCGTGCAAGATTCTATTTCTCGCGCAAAGGAGAAAAAAGCCGCTAAATTCAAAAACCGAAGCCCCAGAACCATCGCAAACTGGGACTTATTCAATTCATTAGTCGGCTGTTGGGATGATGCCGTTGTCGATATCATCGACGAAGAATACGATCGGCTCATTCAATATCTTCACATTAACGCTGTGAAAGCTGAGAGTTCGAAAGTCACCAAGAGACGTTTGTGTCTATAAACACTCGAGCTAATACGCCAGCGTGGAATTGCACGAGCTGCAGGCAACCGCAAACTAACTTTCGAACTTGCAAAACAGTGCAGACAGGCGATAAAAGAAGATCTTAAGGAGAGAAGAGCAGCAGTAATGGTCGAAGCTGCAGAGCCTGGGAAAACATTCACATAGCCCACCGAGGGTTCGCCAATTACAAGACCAAAATGACTGCACTCCGGCGCCCAGACGGAACAGTTACAGCGTCCAGAAAGGCAGTGGAGAAAATTATTCACGAACACTACTCGGATCTCTTCGATAGCCATGTCCACCTTCCGTCATATGAAATAAAGGAGGATGGATATGTTGTACCACCGGTCCTCCCTTCCGAAATCCGACATGCCATTTTTTCGGTGAAAAAATCGAACAACACTAGGTCCTGATAGGATAAGATCTGAACACCTGAAGAACCTTCCATCAGTCCTCGTAAACACACTGGCTCAGCTCTTCACACGTTACCTGTCCGAATGCAAGGCCCCTACCCACTGGAAGACTAGCAAGACCATGTTATTGTTCAGGAAGGGTGAGTTCCGCGATGTCGGCAACTATCGCCCAATCTGCTTGCTGTCTGTCGTCTACAAACTTTTCTATCGAGTGATCCTAAACAGGATTGACAGAACACTGGACGAAGGACAGCCATGTGAGCAAGCAGGGTTTCGAAAAGGATTTAGTACGATGGACCACATCCACACGGTAACAAGGCTCATTAAAGTATCGCGAGAGTACAAAAGACTGCTCTGTCTCACCTTGATCGATTTACAAAAGGCCTTTGATTCAGTCGAGATAAAAGCAGTCTTGGAAGCCCTGGATAGTCAAGGAGTCCCTACTGAGTACATAAAGATTCTTGGTGAGCTGTACAAAAATTTCACAACCAAGGTATTACCATTCTACGACGATATTATCATTGACGTCAAAAGAGGAGTTAGGCAAGGCGATACTATCTCTCCAAAACTATTTACCGCCACCCTCCAAAACGTCATGCGAACATTGGAATGGGATAATATGGGAGTGAAAATCTATGGACGGCAGTTACACCATCTTCGCTTTGCTGATGACATCGTCTTTATAACACCAAACATTAGCCAGGCGGAACGTATGCTTACCGACTTTGATAAAGCCTGTGGAAAGACTGGTCTTCAACTAAATCTCACAAAAACGATGTTCATGAAGAACGGATTGGTTTCGCGTGCCCTCATTCATGCTCAACGGAACGAATATCTCCGAATGCTCCAGTTATATCTACCTAAGTCGTGAAATCAATATGATGAACGACCTAGCTCCAGAGCTGACCACAAGGAAACGAGCGGCTTGGGGTGTTTTCAAGAGCATCGAGGATGTAGTGAAGAGAACAAGGAACACCAGACTCCGTGTCCCACCTTTTCGACTCAACGGTAATTCCTGCCCTAACGTACGCGTCAGAAACTTGGCCGCTGCGTAAGCAGGATGAAAGGTCACTTAGCGTTATCGAACGCGCAGTCGAAAAGGCGATGCTAGGAGTATCCCGTTTCACACAAGTAAGGGAAGGCATCCGAAGCTCCGATCTGCGTTGACGGTCAAAACTAAGAGATGCCGTTCTGTACGCCAAACAATCGAAGATAAGGTGGGCCGGGCAGGTAATGCGTATGGATGACAACCGATCGACAACAGCCGTTGGTGACTGGATTCCTCGGGATGTCGAACGTACTGCAAGAAGACCACCGACCCGATGGTCATCAGAGTTCTTCACAAAGAGCCTTGAAGAAGGATATGATGCTCGACGAGTTCTTAGAGCAAGCAGAACCCATTGAGCTACTCTTGTACGCGACGGGGAAAAATGGAAGACTTACTGGCGCCCGCTCAAGTCACTCGACGATCAACGGGACTACAGGTGATATAGGTGATTCTGTTTATATTCATGGACCCTGTTGACTTCAGCGATTAAATTATAGTTATTTCTAAGATTTTGCTGCAAAATGGACGAACACTTATGAGCAAAAAAAAGAATTCTGTGCGAGTTTCCACAATCTTATGCTAGGAAGGCTTGTTAGTAAGTGGTGCGCATATTTTGAATCTTCTTTGATCCCTTGTACCTGGTCTTATGCAGTGTAGTTTATATATATATATATATATATATATATATATATATATTCTTCTGGGGGAACGAAAGGTTAATGCTGTGAATTGAATGTTTTACGAAGTTCTCAAAATATGGTAATTCCTGATTTGCTACGAAATGTGTTATGAAGGTTCGCTCTACGTGTAGTAATGTAGGAAGCATTTCGCTTCATAGCGTTTCGATGTTGCTCACTGTTGTCATGGCAAATGTACTTTCGATGCAGAAGACGAGCTTTAATGCGCGAACAGTTAATTTATGTTGGATTCAGAAGTCATATGCAGGAGGGGCGTATTCTTAGCAGACTATTGGAAAGCTGAGAACTGCAAAAGTTTTAAGAAATGCACTTAAATAATTGTTGTTGGGTGAAGCATTTACAACATCAGTAAGCTGTTAGGAAGATATGACTTAAGAATATGCATTCTTTGAAGTGCGATATGAAGTAGTTTGCGCAGTGAAAAGTGCACACTCTGCCTACACGTACTCCTGGCTCATTCTATAAATACCCATATGACGTTTTCCCTAGGACTCGTAGACTGTGAAATAAATATGAAATAAATATTTCTGAGCTAAATGTTTAAAAAAATCCTTGAAAGATTAAGAGGAGTGTCGTTTAGATACTTACAAATATGTATAGATCCCAGTATATTTTCTTAGAATTTTCTTCGAGAGTTTACCATCTCTTTGAGGAGATAATGGGTCCTAAGGTCTAGCAATTATCGTGCAAATACCAATGAATATATCCGTATTTGCCGTGGAAATTCAAGCAAATGTGTCCACTTGTCTGGAAATAGCTGTTTGCTTGTATTCCGTCTTGAAAACACCTATCCTTGTCTAGGCCCCGGTGGAAAATCTGTGTTCGACAAGGCAAACAGTGTTGGCCAAAAGTGTTGGAAAACGGCTCTGTAAGAGAAATAGACTAGAAAATAGCGCGTTCGCATTGAAATCAAGTTTTGTTGCCCCCTAGAGAGCGCCAGCGTACATATGAAAAAATCAATGATCATGGTCCCGAAAGTTGAGTGAAATAGGAGGATTTAAACACGATATCTAGACAGAGCACTCTTTCACGTGTAGATAGAGCACAAAGGAAAAATGGTTTTAATTTTAATGTGACAGTTACGATCCTGACGCAGGAATCAAAAGTGTCATCGTTGCAAACCATTAAGGCATTTTAGGTAAACATCAAAAGGCAAAAATGAATAGAAACGCAAATGGCTACTATCACATGTGATAGGGAGCGTTATCTCAGTCTAATGGTCTGATTTGAGGAAGCTTCATTTCTCAAAACATGTGAAAGAGATAAGAGTGATTTTACCGCAATAAGTAAGACATTTACGGATATGCAGCTCTCAAGATGGGACGATTCGAAAAAGTCGAAGAATATCTCATCTTTTCTGCAGAAAAAAGAAGATCGGCACAGAGTTACAAAATCTTCAAACTCTTCAAATTAGGAAATGCTGATAGAATACCATTCGTTTCCATCTTGTCATTCAAGCGCGTTTCCATTATCTGCAAACATTCCAACGAGGAGCAATGATTACACTTCCGATGGACTATTAACGTTTTGTACATCGTCCATATAGCAAGATATCAGGGGCAATCCTTTCTGCTCAACACTTCTGGTACGTGTTCTGCGATAATCTTCGTAATGGGCTTACTTCAAAGAAAGTTTCCTTTCTGTCATCCTACTTGCGAAATATGAACATACACGTGTTCTTCAACTCGCAATGAACCTCTTTCTTTGCAATATTTCGAGATTTCTACAACAACTTTTTATACAAATTTCAATCTCCAAATTCCACCCAACTTTGCAAAATGTTCTGAGATCAGATTTCAAATCTCCCTCTTGAAGGATTCTGCGCTTCAGTTTCTAGAAATAGCGAAGGATAACATGTTATGTAATGGATTTCGATTGATCCATGCCTTCGCTGCGTTTCCGTGTGTCCAGAGAGACGTCCGACATTTCTTGGGTCCATACAGTACGTGTCGAACTTAACAGAGAGTGGCAGCGAAGTGAAACAACGCATGGGTATGTGGAGACTCTACCTCAACGGAATGCTGAACACCCATGGTAATTTTTACGTATCGATTGCAAGAGCGTATTAAAACGCAAGTGTCGTAACAATGAAATTACAAGTGCAATGGTAACTCAAATAGATAAGACTACATACAACGTCTTTACTCCTTCACATAATGATTTTTTTGAATCCATAACGAAACTCGTAAACGACATTTCTTTCCCCCTGTATTTAATCGAGCCCCTATACTCCTTCTACCACCGAAAACACATTCAGCGAAGAAATAGAGGTCAGATTTGAACAAGGGGAGTCGCAAGAATCTGCAGGTTCGAGAAAGAAATACATATCTATGTGGAGCCTCCTATTCCTAAGGCACACTGAGAACAATGGAGGATAATCTGAGCAATGTTTTAGGGGTTCAGTTCAGTGATCGAACTCCAAACCGGTGACGATCCCAAAGAGTTCGCCTTTACTGGTTGGCCAATATTTCGGAAAATGTTAGTCAAGTTGCAAGGATTGTTAACAAAAAAACAGTAGCCGGATGTTCGATTTGGAAAAAAGACAAAAAGGAAAGAAGATGAGAATGATAAAGATGAAGAGGAAAAGACACAACGACATAAACCCACCAAATAAGTCGACGTCATGCCCATCGGTAAATAACAATAATGAATCAAATTCACAGCAAGTCAGTGTCCTCGAGAACAATCAATGGTGAGAGCAGAATTTCTTTGGAATAATTCCGTATCTGCTGAAAAGACACTAGTTTTTTTTGAACCTAGCGATAAAATTCTGCTTTTCCAGAGACCACTTACCATTGCACCCGTTTTCATTCTTCGTCGGAGTTGATCTTGGTGTCTGGACAGTGTTTCAGAATCTTTGTTTTGGGCAAATATTTTAGCAGAACACTGGGTGTGATAGGTTTGAAGGGAACCAGGATGGAGCTCCAGTGCGGCGACGACCGCTGAGAATACGTGATCGACAACTGGTTAAAGCAGTGAATGTTCCGAAGAACGTTAAGAAAATTATTCGTCTGAGGAAAAGTGAAGAAGGAAAATGATACCAAAAGTGGAAGGAAGGAACGAAGTATAGACAACATTTTCCACAAAATAAAGAGGAATTCTGCCTATCATTTCCCAGTCAGATAAACACACTTGTAAAAGCTATTGTACAGCGTTCTTGCGAACTTTAAGTGCAAACACCTCTAACCCCGCGCAACGCAACAGTGATGATGACTGCATAACAATCTCGGCAACGTTGTGGTGGTTGTATTTCTCATAATACCGTGCCGTGGAAATTGCAGTAGGTAGCAAATAAAAAAGTTAGCTTTGTGATTTCATATACAGCCTCAGCCTAACTGGGTTAGATGCCGATTTGGACTCCCCAGATCAATCAATTTGACTGGTGATTGCTGATGGCACAGATCGATAAGAACTAGCTGGGAGACAGACGAAACGAAAGAATCGCATGGTGTGGTTGTTAACGCGTTAGCCCCCGGAAAGGGTAGTAGCAAGTTCGTTCGCCACCGAAGACACCCGCGGTTCGGAGTTTTGCATATAACTCAGCATCATTTGGTTGTATTTCGCACTAATGAACTGGTTTCTTCACTTTCCATACTGAGAGCTCCCGTTTACGATGCCGGGTGATGTAGCAAGCGGTGACATAAAATTACGTTTTGGTTGAGCGGTACCTCAGTGAAACCGGATTGGACGAACATAACAACGAAGTGTCACGGAGTGTGCTCTTTACACTGCACCTATAAGACCAAAATAATCCGTTTAGACGTCGATATTTTCTTTTTCTTGAGGACCTTCGCCGCAGCAGATCTCACTTGGTCGCCTCACAAAGCACGAAAGGAGTTACACCGAAATACGACAATTATACTACAAGACCATAGTCAGTTGTCAAAAAAAAATGTTACAAAACGTCTGTAGCATCAGCTCTGTCAAACGTCCACCGGTTTTCATCCTGTTTGCCTTCTAGGAGATCTTATCACTTTACGTACTGAGATACTTGGAGGTCCGTCTTAACGAGTTATGCAGACCCTAGCAAATTTGCTATTCGTTTCGTTTCTTCACAGTCGTCGTCGACGGTGTTTGTTTTATTCGAGCGTGGTGGTGCGTGCGTGTCTCATACCGTGGTCTGTAAAGTAACTGCAACTGCGGGAATAGCTGATTAACATTGGTTACGAGTATGTCCTTCCAACGTTTATCCTAGGGGAGATATGTATTCTCGTGGAGTCCGCTCTACAGTTCTTTTCGTCCATCTGTCGTCTGTCCTTCTCACTACGTGACCGGCTCATCTATGCTTCGCTATCAATGTATATTCTATAGATCCTCGATCCCGAAGATGTGACAGGTTTCGAAGATCAGAGCCTCGCATTTCCGGCTAGATAATAAGAACGCAGGTTGTATTTCAGATTCGCTTAACTGTTCTTGCTAATACTATTGTGATTTTCAGAGCTACGGGCACTTTTACTGTATAGACCGCTTTATGTTTGTAAAAGTCAGATAAATGGATTATAATTTTTATCTTGTGTTGCTATCACGACAAAGACTGCTAAGCCTCTAATGTCCCTTGTTTTGGCTTCTTTTGAAATATGTTCTTGATTAAAGTAATATACTTTATTAACACCGTTGTAGTTTCTACATCTAGAAATCTTGCACCAGACGATACAAGAAGTTGCGCATGTAGAACGAACAGTTAGTTACATGCTTCGTGCAGTTGGGGATGAGTCGTCCATATTTCGAACAGGAAAGGTTTAAACAAGTGAGGTTTCTTCCAACAGAACATGCTGATGTTTCCGCCGTACAGTTTATGCTCGGAGCTACTACTTCTGTACTAAATAAATCTATATTCTGTATTATATAAAATATAAACTCTCGTTACCACGCACTGCACAAGTGATATTGGCCGGGTTAAACGAGTTAGGCTACGCAACCCTACCTCATTCATCGCTCTCAGCCGGCACTTCGTTTTCTGACTAACACTTTTTCAAGCACCTCGACAACTGCATCTAAAGAACAACCTTTGGCAAAGAAAGCAAATAATACTTTGAAAGAAATTGTTGCTTTCACGACTTCGAAATTTCCTGTGCTGTTAGAATAAGTATAATTGCTTACCATTGGCAATTAAAACTCAATGGTTCTTATCTGAAACAATTAGCACACGTGCATGAAAGCGCGTTTAAGTGCACATCTTTGCTGTAGTAACAATACATGTTAATACTCGCGTAAAGGTGATTCGACCAGCCACCAGTCACTGTTCGCTCCCACATCAGACAGCGACAGATTTCGAGAATAACAAGTTCTCCTTATTCCAAACACTTTCCACTATCGAACGTAACATTCGAAACGACTCGTCCCCAACTGCATCAAGCATGTAACTGTGCGGTCTACATGCGCGCCTTCTTGTATCGCCTGGTGCAAGATTTCTAGAAGTAAAAACTACAACGGTGTTAATGAAGTATATTACTTTAATCAAGGGCATATTTCAAAAGAAGCCAAAACAAGGGACATTACAGGCTCAGCAGTCTTTGTCGTGATAGCAACACAAGATAAAAATTATAATCCATTTATCTGACTTTTACCAACATAAAGCGGTCTACACAGTAAAAAATGCCCGTAGCTCTGAAAATCACAATAGTATTAGTAAGAACAGTTAGGTGAATCTGAAATACAACCTGCATTCTCATTATCTAGCCGGAAATGCAAATCTCTAATCTTCGGAATCTATCACATCTTCGAGATCCAGGAGAATATACATCGATGGCGAAATATAGAAGGACCGGTCACACAATGAGATGAACAGACGAGAACGCGGTGGGATGTTAAGATTTTCCTAGTTTTTCAAGAACTATCTTCACAAGCTTTAACATATAAGAGCTCTTTTTCTTGGATTAATGATAAGAATGTAGAGCTGATTGCTCTCTTTGAAATTCTGATGGAAGTTGAAAGTGCTCTGATTGGTTACCGGAATTCACTTTGGCCCATGTATTTATTTTCATTTGATAGTAGGGTTTACGCAATTCAGCTGAAATCCAAAGAAGAGGATGGTAAAACAGTAGCCGAGTTCTGAGGACAATACGGCTCTGGCCCGTGAGGCGCGTACTATCAGCGAAATGGAAGTAATGAAGGCAAAGGTGGAAAGTATGCGGATTTGATCAACTGATTCGAGTTTCTATTGTCTATAGGTTGGCTATCGGTTAAGGACGAGCTAAAAAGGGTTGAAATACTCCCAATACAAAGTAGGTTGTACCTGTTAAAGATCTCTAAGCGATGTTCTGCCGTTGAAGAAGAACTAAATAACGCTTGGTGGAATTGGATTCATTTGAACAATGTGGAAGCCACTGTAGAGAGGTTGAAGAATGAGCGACAAAGGTGCATTTGTATGATTAAATGCAGTTCGACTGCATACCATGGCAAAACACCACTGTCTTTCACACTCTCCACTTCATATTCTTTGTTTTCAACCTTTCCATTCCTTTAGATTGTTGGTTAATAATTAGTGATCAACCTTCACATTTCTCGCTTTAGCAAGGTTTAACAGTAATACTTGTGGTTTCACAGCTCTGAATAGATCCTTTTTCTTAACTTCCATTCATGTAGGACTCACCACTATGTTCATTTGACTAGTGATTAGCTATTTAGAAAATGACTGAATGAAAAAGATGAAATGAAGGAATGAAAAATGAAAATTTCGGATGGTTCTTCACCCTAAAAAATAAGCTGTACATCTTATTTTGCTCTAGGAGTGGTGCTATTCATTACAGAGCCAATGAAGCACTGGATAATGCAAACCATATTATTGCTACCGCTTTAAACTATGGTTTTCCTGTAGTGTGCTCTTCTTCAAGAACAATTCTGTGTTCTTGAAAAAGTGGGTTTTATTGCTTTTACCCAGCACTTTGGGGCAATTTCGGTGGGAGAACTAAGTTGAGTAATTTATCTTATCCCTGTTTTGTAATCAAGGTTATACGTTTGTCTCGTCTCCTTCAGCAATACATGGAATGAGGCACTCAAAGAAGCCAATATCGCATTAACAAAAGCAAAAACTCGTGTTGAGTAATTTATCTTATCCCTGTTTTGTAATCTGCCCAAAAATATCTAGCTGACCAGGCTAAATGTCATACGAAGATCTAGAAATTTCTCATTTTCTAGTTTTTTAGTCATTTCACGTATTTGCCTTGTCATTTAGGAGTTGCGTTCGCATCTAATTGAACTGGATTCTGAGATAGCAGTATACTTGGCCGACAAGGAATCTGCTCGAAAGAAATTTAAAAAAAAGCACACAAATAATACAGTGAATGTGGTATGCAGGAAACTTGAGCAAATGCAAACACTGGGCGATGACGTCGAAGAATTTATTCACCAATCGAAACACATACAGAGCAAAAAAAATTTGCTGAAAAGTGGATAACCAAAAAAACTAAAGATGATGTGAGATTGTGAAAAGTTTGCAACTGTTCTGATACTAGCAGTAAATGGATAGATCACTAACAACGTCGAAAGCATGACGTCCAGATTATACTGAGGAAGTGGCGTGATTAATGTGCAAGTCCATTGCGGACCTTAGAAACATTTGTCGGACTATGCACAGCAGAAATGGCTGGATGTCATCCGAATGGCGGAATGTCTGTGAATGCAATTCAAAGAGATACTGCATCTGCACTTCAAACAATCTACATGACGATCGCAATCCAAAACCAATCGTATCCGCTCCCCAGCCTGAATGGTTAACTTTCCAGATATGTTAGCGAATCCGTATGGAACAAGTCAAAAAAATTTAAATTCGACTAAACGTTGGAGAACCAACAAGCAGTAGCGTCACTGTGACCTGCTCAATTCCCAGCATAATTCATTAAGTTAACAATATTATAGATGAGATAACGACTCAATCGTAAACTAGTCAAACCATAAATTGTAGTACGTAGCAAATAAAAAAAGTTAACGTAGTGAAATCACAGTTCAGCATCCATCAATTCACTTCTACCGCCTTAGTTTGCTGCCATTTCACGAGCTGGTGTGCTCCTAGTGCTTGTAGAAATCAACGGTATCGTTACGAGAAGTGTTACGCGGGAGGAAAAAGCGTTTTGCACCTGAATATTAATGGAATAGTAAATCAAGGCCAGAAGAAGCCGCAGTTCCAGAAGGTGCTTGGTCGTAAGATGAAAACCCGTCTTCAATCCATGATTAGCGAGTGGTTGTGGTGACATGAACGCTACGACGAGAATTGGTGCCAACCGCTGTACCGTCGCCATCCCTCTAATTTGGGCGTAATAAATCCCAGACCATCTGAAAGTCGAGAAGTTTAGGCATTCTTTTAAGAGAGCCATAGTCCACTCTACAGTTCTTATCGTCCATCTGTCGTCTGTTCATCTCATTGTGTGACCGGTCCTTCTATATTTCGCCATCGATGTATATTCTCCTGGATCTCGAAGATGTGATAGATTCCGAAGATTAGAGATTTGCATTTCCGGCTAGATAATGAGAATGCAGGTTGTATTTCAGATTCACCTAACTGTTCTTACTAATACTATTGTGATTTTCAGAGCTACGGGCATTTTTACTGTGTAGACCGCTTTATGTTGGTAAAAGTCAGATAAATGGATTATAATTTTTTATCTTGTGTTGCTATCACGACAAAGACTGCTGAGCCTGTAATGTCCCTTGTTTTGGCTTCTTTTGAAATATGCCCTTGATTAAAGTAATATACTTCATTAACACCGTTGTAGTTTTTACTTCTAGAAATCTTGCACCAGGCGATACAAGAAGGCGCGCATGTAGACCGCACAGTTACATGCTTGATGCAGTTGGGGACGAGTCGTTTCGAATGTTACGTTCGATAGTGGAAAGTGTTTGGAATAAGGAGAACTTGTTATTCTCGAAATCTGTCGCTGTCTGATGTGGGAGCGAACAGTGACTGGTGGCTGGTCGAATCACCTTTACGCGAGTATTAACATGTATTGTTACTACAGCAAAGATGTGCACTTAAACGCGCTTTCATGCACGTGTGCTAATTGTTTCAGATAAGAACCATTGAGTTTTAATTGCCAATGGTAAGCAATTATACTTATTCTAACAGCACAGGAAATTTCGAAGTCGTGAAAGCAACAATTTCTTTCAAAGTATTATTTGCTTTCTTTGCCAAAGGTTGTTCTTTAGATGCAGTTGTCGAGGTGCTTGAAAAAGTGTTAGTCAGAAAACGAAGTGCCGGCTGAGAGCGATGAATGAGGTAGGGTTGCGTAGCCTAACTCGTTTAACCCGGCCAATATCACTTGTGCAGTGCGTGGTAACGAGAGTTTATATTTTATATAATACAGAATATAGATTTATTTAGTACAGAAGTAGTAGCTCCGAGCATAAACTGTACGGCGGAAACATCAGCATGTTCTGTTGGAAGAAACCTCACTTGTTTAAACCTTTCCTGTTCGAAATATGGACGACTCATCCCCAACTGCACGAAGCATGTAACTAACTGTTCGTTCTACATGCGCAACTTCTTGTATCGTCTGGTGCAAGATTTCTAGATGTAGAAACTACAACGGTGTTAATAAAGTATATTACTTTAATCAAGAACATATTTCAAAAGAAGCCAAAACAAGGGACATTAGAGGCTTAGCAGTCTTTGTCGTGATAGCAACACAAGATAAAAATTATAATCCATTTATCTGACTTTTACAAACATAAAGCGGTCTATACAGTAAAAGTGCCCGTAGCTCTGAAAATCACAATAGTATTAGCAAGAACAGTTAAGCGAATCTGAAATACAACCTGCGTTCTTATTATCTAGCCGGAAATGCGAGGCTCTGATCTTCGAAACCTGTCACATCTTCGGGATCGAGGATCTATAGAATATACATTGATAGCGAAGCATAGATGAGCCGGTCACGTAGTGAGAAGGACAGACGACAGATGGACGAAAAGAACTGTAGAGCGGACTCCACGAGAATACATATCTCCCCTAGGATAAACGTTGGAAGGACATACTCGTAACCAATGTTAATCAGCTATTCCCGCAGTTGCAGTTACTTTACAGACCACGGTATGAGACACGCACGCACCACCACGCTCGAATAAAACAAACACCGTCGACGACGACTGTGAAGAAACGAAACGAATAGCAAATTTGCTAGGGTCTGCATAACTCGTTAAGACGGACCTCCAAGTATCTCAGTACGTAAAGTGATAAGATCTCCTAGAAGGCAAACAGGATGAAAACCGGTGGACGTTTGACAGAGCTGATGCTACAGACGTTTTGTAACATTTTTTTTTGACAACTGACTATGGTCTTGTAGTATAATTGTCGTATTTCGGTGTAACTCCTTTCGTGCTTTGTGAGGCGACCAAGTGAGATCTGCTGCGGCGAAGGTCCTCAAGAAAAGAAAATATCGACGTCTAAACGGATTATTTTGGTCTTATAGGTGCAGTGTAAAGAGCACACTCCGTGACACTTCGTTGTTATGTTCGTCCAATCCGGTTTCACTGAGGTACCGCTCAACCAAAACGTAATTTTATGTCACCGCTTGCTACATCACCCGGCATCGTAAACGGGAGCTCTCAGTATGGAAAGTGAAGAAACCAGTTCATTAGTGCGAAATACAACCAAATGATGCTGAGTTATATGCAAAACTCCGAACCGCGGGTGTCTTCGGTGGCGAACGAACTTGCTACTACCCTTTCCGGGGGCTAACGCGTTAACAACCACACCATGCGATTCTTTCGTTTCGTCTGTCTCCCAGCTAGTTCTTATCGATCTGTGCCATCAGCAATCACCAGTCAAATTGATTGATCTGGGGAGTCCAAATCGGCATCTAACCCAGTTAGGCTGAGGCTGTATATGAAATCACAAAGCTAACTTTTTATTTGCTACCTACTGCAATTTCCACGGCACGGTATTATGAGAAATACAACCACCACAACGTTGCCGAGATTGTTATGCAGTCATCATCACTGTTGCGTTGCGCGGGGTTAGAGGTGTTTGCACTTAAAGTTCGCAAGAACGCTGTACAATAGCTTTTTACAAGTGTGTTTATCTGACTGGGAAATGATAGGCAGAATTCCTCTTTATTTTTGTGGAAAATGTTGTCTATACTTCGTTCCTTCCTTCCACTTTTGGTATCATTTTCCTTCTTCACTTTTCCTCAGACGAATAATTTTCTTAACGTTCTTCGGAACATTCACTGCTTTAACCAGTTGTCGATCACGTATTCTCAGCGGTCGTCGCCGCACTGGAGCTCCATCCTGGTTCCCTTCAAACCTATCACACCCAGTGTTCTGCTAAAATATTTGCCCAAAACAAAGATTCTGAAACACTGTCCAGACACCAAGATCAACTCCGACGAAGAATGAAAACGGGTGCAATGGTAAGTGGTCTCTGGAAAAGCAGAATTTTATCGCTAGGTTCAAAAAAACTAGTGTCTTTTCAGCAGATACGGAATTATTCCAAAGAAATTCTGCTCTCACCATTGATTGTTCTCGAGGACACTGACTTGCTGTGAATTTGATTCATTATTGTTATTTACCGATGGGCATGACGTCGACTTATTTGGTGGGTTTATGTCGTTGTGTCTTTTCCTCTTCATCTTTATCATTCTCATCTTCTTTCCTTTTTGTCTTTTTTTCCAAATCGAACATCCGGCTACTGTTTTTTTGTTAACAATCCTTGCAACTTGACTAACATTTTCCGAAATATTGGCCAACCAGTAAAGGCGAACTCTTTGGGATCGTCACCGGTTTGGAGTTCGATCACTGAACTGAACCCCCTAAAACATTGCTCAGATTATCCTCCATTGTTCTCAGTGTGCCTTAGGAATAGGAGGCTCCACATAGATATGTATTTCTTTCTCGAACCTGCAGATTCTTGCGACTCCCTTGTTCAAATCTGACCTCTATTTCTTCGCTGAATGTGTTTTCGGTGGTAGAAGGAGTATAGGGGCTCGATTAAATACAGGGGGAAAGAAATGTCGTCTACGAGTTTCGTTATGGATTCAAAAAATCAATATGTGAAGGAGTAAAGACGTTGTATGTAGGTTCTAATACGCTCTTGCAATCGATACGTAAAATTAGCACGAGTGTTCAGCATTCCGTTGAGGTAGAGTCTCCACATACCCATGCGTTGTTTCACTTCGCTGCCACTATCTGTTAAGTTCGACACGTACTATATGGACCCAAGAAATGTCGGACGTCTCTGGACACACGGAAACGCAGCGAAGGCATGGATCAATCGAAATCCATTACATAACATGTTATCCTTCGCTATTTCTAGAAACTGAAGCGCAGAATCCTTCAAGAGGGAGATTTGAAATCTGATCTCAGAACATTTTGCAAAGTTGGGTGGAATTTGGAGATTGAAATTTGTATAAAAAGTTGTTGTAGAAATTTCGAAATATTGCAAAGAAAGAGATTCATTGCGAGTTGAAGAACACGTGTATGTTCATATTTCGCAAGTAGGATGACAGAAAGGAAACTTTCTTTGAACTAAGCCCATTACGAAGATTATCGCAGAACACGTACCAGAAGTGTTGAGCAGAAAGGATTGCCCCTGATATCTTGCCATATGGACGATGTAGAAAACGTTAATAGTCCATCGGAAGTGTAATCATTGCTCCTCGTTGGAATGTTTGCAGATAATGGAAACGCGCTTGAATGACAAGATGGAAACGAATGGTATTCTATCAGCATTTCCTAATTTGAAGAGTTTGAAGATTTTGTAACTCTGTGCCGATCTTCTTTTTCTGCAGAAAAGATGAGATATTCTTCGACTTTTTCGAATCGTCCCATCTTGAGAGCTGCATATCCGTAAATGTCTTACTTATTGCGGTAAAATCACTCTTATCTGGTTCACATGTTTTGAGAAATGAAGCTTTCTCAAATCAGACCATTAGACTGAGATAACGCTCCCTATCACATGTGATAGTAGCCATTTTGCGTTTCTATTCATTTTTGCCTTTTGATGTTTACCTAAAATGCCTTAATGGTTTGCAACGATGACACTTTTGATTCCTGCGTCAGGATCGTAACTGTCACATTAAAATTAAAACCATTTTTCCTTTGTGCTCTATCTACACGTGAAAGAGTGCTCTGTCTAGATATCGTGTTTAAATCCTCCTATTTCACTCAACTTTCGGGACCATGATCATTGATTTTTCATATGTACGCTGGCGCTCTCTAGGGGCAACAAAACTTGATTTCAATGCGAACGCGCTATTTTCTAGTCTATTTCTCTTACAGAGCCGTTTTCCAACACTTTTGGCCAACACTGTTTGCCTTGTCGAACACAGATTTTCCACCGGGGCCTAGACAAGGATAGGTGTTTTCAAGACGGAATACAAGCAAACAGCTATTTCCAGACAAGTGGACACATTTGCTTGAATTTCCACGGCAAATACGGATATATTCATTGGTATTTGCACGATAATTGCTAGACCTTAGGACCCATTATCTCCTCAAAGAGATGGTAAACTCTCGAAGAAACTTCTAAGAAAAAAATACTGGGATCTGTACATATTTATAAGTGTCTAAACGAAACACACTATCACACTGATACCACTGGTGGCGGAATGTGTCTTAATAATGTGGAAAGCTCTGTGCAAACTGTCCCGACTGAAGTCGTTCCCATCTACACAATGATATACCTTTCGCTAGTTCATGTGCTCAATAGCGGTTCGAGCTATAGGAAATCGTAATTTCAGAAGTGCGATGGTTGGTGGATGGTTGGACCTCAGAATGAACGTGTTAAACATCAGAAGAAGGCCGGCGGAAGACATAGAGCGATGACGCGGATTTTAAGGCTAATTTTAAGGCCATGTGTGACTGTATACTTCTTCACTAGATATTCGAAATGTTCCAAAAACATGGAACAATACATAGAAGCACTTAGACAAGCATGCACGTAACATAATTAGACAGAATGATAGAAGAAGAGAACTAGAAAAGAGATGAGATTCTTGGTACGGAGAGGACGCGCTGAGCAATATTTGTTGATATCAACTCATAGCGAGTATGGCGATAAAATTGGCGTTAAATAAGTGCTGCACTCGGACAGATTCAGGCATCTCAGTTTAGCTCGTAAACAGGAAAAGCCGAAATTTGTGAAATTTAAAGGAAAAACTGCCTTTACTCCTTCGACGACAAAACATAAAGCACATGCAGCTAACAAAGAGGTGAACAACTTTGATTAGCCTTCTACCACTAATGGTATATTTCCCAGTTCTATTTTTTCATATCGACGTTAGATCAGATGGGTTAAGTGTGAGAGAGTATTGCCCTTTCGAACGCATTCCCTCGTTGGTACAATCCTGTGCGTCGGAAGAAACTACCAGAAAGAGAATGACCATGTAGAGCCTGCACCGGTGAACCGCAGTGCAGCATTTGACTGTAAAGAGTGCACACCGTGTTTTGTGTAAAGCTGTATGAAATGAAGCAAGGATAACTGGAAGGGTGAACACATTTTCAGCTTTGCTCAAGGTGTAGATGCAGTTTATTTTTTTGTAGAAAGTTGTCAATAGATTTCACACATTTCGAGTCAGAAGCTTAGAAAGGTCCCAGTAAATCGGACCTTTGATTGTTGACACGCTCGTACATTGTACAAGTGGGCCTGTCGTTCATAAAGACCGAAATTAGCCCAACAGAACCATGAAACCTACCACAGTACAGCTTGTAGCACATACGTGACCAACACCGGTCTTCTTTTACGTTTACCCTACACCTGGGTTCCAAGCATGAAGACATGGAACAGACTCCTCATTGTATTCACCAAACAAATATCTGTTCGACTTCACTGAAAGCCATTAGCAGCCCTTTCGTTCTGTATGCCTTTCTGCACCCGATTTCCTTTATGTTCCAACAGTAGCGTCATTGTCAAACAAAAGCGCAGTCTCTTCGTCCTCAGAGAAATACTGAGTTATTGCGGCTGTAAAACTGGTCACATAGGACGATAACAAGTTCATTTCTGGGTGCAAAGAGGATGTAGTGAGCCTCGATACTTGTTCAGCAAAGTGTCCATCAAAAGACAAACGTCACCTCTGAACTCGCACATCTTTTAAAAAAAAGGCAAAAAACAAAACGATTGTTAAAAATGCAAGACGATATTTTCTCCACACATTCATAACTTAACAGAAATTAATATTCACAGAACAACATACTCAGTAACTGAATACGCACACCATGTAGAAAAGCATAGCGATGAAATGAGAAATAGCAATGTTGTCAGTGGGGCAGACAACATACTTCAGCTTAGACCACAATAAAAAATTAGAAACGAATTAGAACTGAACAAAATTGCGACTAATTATAAATCAAAAGGACAATTGCCCAACTAGAGCTTCCCTCTTCTTGCTCCACGAGGTTTTCGACTACTTCCTTTGGTGTCCTTATTATTGCATCTTCTTCTAAATGGAACTGCTAACAGTGATGGCCGTATGAGCTGCATGGGTTCATAATCGCTCTGAGTCGAAGATTTTTCTCTATCCGAATGGAATCTGCAATACGTCTAGATAAAGTAAAAGAAGCCAAAAAATTCTGTAGAGACTGCGCTGGACTCCCTCTCATTAGTTGGTGCGATTCTTCTGATCTCGTGCTATGAAAGCTGTGCGAACATAAAGTCAAAGTGACAGAATGAAAAATGAAAAGGCATTTTCAAACACCCATCCACAGATTTTCCATCGTGCTCGAGTACATTGTATATTCTATGTATGTTATCCTAGACTTACGCTACCGTATCTGTTGATGTCAGTACATTTTTTTTTCCTGTTTTTTTCATTTTCCAGCACAGTGTTCTCTTGCTATACTTTACGTGTTCAATCAATTGCTCTTCCAAAACATATGTTTTGAGGATTTCCCGTGAAATTCCTCTGCTTGTTTTTTAATTCGCATAATTTTATTCCTCTGGAGCAGGGACTGTTTTCGGTCAAGAAAGCACTGTGATAACTCAAGCTCAATGATGATAGTTCTACGGTATTTCAAAGTCGACACAAATAGCACACAATCAGCAGTGTGCCTATCCACAATGTTTCTTTGAGGATACTGCAAGTTTTCAACACCAGTTTACTATGAAATGGGTGAAGATTGGGAAGATTCCAGAAATGCGAAGTAAAAATTAACTTAAGAAAACAACTATGGAGGGCCGAACACTGCGGTTGGCCTGGTGATGAGTGCTTTTTACTACACAAGAATTATAAATGTTTTAAAAACACAGAAAGAAAGATAGAATAAGCCACAGGTATGAGCGAAGATACATAGGTACATTTGGAATTATGAAATTGGAAACAAAAAAAAAGGCACGGCCACTTTTTAGTTGGCAGATTTAACCGACATGCATTAAATTCAACAACTTACGACTTGACAAGAGTAAAACTAGGTGTAGGCGGGGTCGCTACACAGGGTCCGGCGCAGTGGAACATGAGTTAAACGTATAAACCAACCTTCCTTTTTAACTACGCACGAGGTTATTATTGTGCCATTTATTAATTTTAGCTAACGTTTTGGCAGATTCGAGCTTTTCAGAGAAAGGAAATGTCATGTTAGTTGCAACCTAGGCAGCGAAATATCTCTACAGCGTCAGCAGAAAACCATGAAGCCTAAGTTCCAATTCCTTCGGTAATGAAAAAGCTTCTTCACATACACATCGTTTCCCATGAGTCTTCTTCCACTGAGTATCTAAGTAATATCAGTACGGTGTACGAAAGAGGTGGACCACTTTGCGCCTATGTAAGAGAGCGCCTGGTGAGGAAAATTAAAGTTAATAAACCTAATAATCTGCTGTGAGCCCATAGGGACACAGAGACGTAACGGAGTAGATCTCGAGTTAGAAGTTACCATCCCCTGCAGAAATTTAAATACGTTAACGCCCAAAACACTAGAAGAATTCCAAGAATCAAAAAAATGAATCGCAGGGAAAACATCCTCATTATGATGCGGGATCTCACACAAAATCTCAGATTGATATTTTGACGTAAGAGAAGCACTCATCCATCAATCTGAACTTCGTGTGCTGAATAGTCATTTGAAAATCCATAGAGAGTGGTTACTTTTCGATGGAATTTCTTAACATTCAATGCAATTGAAAACTGGGTATTGTGACTTATTTGTTGAGGTAATGGAAGTGACTGGCTGACTAGGTTTTGGTTAACTAGACCTTGAGGTACTCTGAAGAAGACGAAATCCGCTGAACCGCTAGCTACAATCAATAAATAGTCAATAACAACTTTGTGTTTGCTTATCAAGAAAACAACGATTTGTTGATCAATGTCGAGGTTAATGGTCGATCTTGGGAATTAGTAAAAGTAGCGATTGAATTTAGTCAAAATTAAAACGAAAAACGGGTAACTGTGGACACTGCCTAGGATAACAAGAACGATAAGCAGGAAGACAACTTACTGCTTCTTCACAGTGCCAGAGGTTGAAGTGCTCGCTTCACTGAGCTCGAAACGAACTCTCTTCTTCCCGCCTTTAACACTAAACAGTGTCTACTAAGAGAAAAAAACTTCATCATCACATTTTTACCATCAATCAAAAAACAATCTGCACCCTAAACTAAAGTCACTAAACAATGGTTTGCATGATGAGAAAAATTACTGTCTCCCGGCTGCATCCGCCATAAGCGCTGTGTTTGCAACGGTGGTTTTCGACAGAATAGATTTGTTGTGCTCAATATTCCCAGGTCTGCCGAATAACTCGCCACCGTCGTCGTATTTTACCACACCACCATGCCCATAAACTGCAATGTCTCGCTCTAAAAAAAATTAGACTTAGATAAATATTGAGATCACATTAAACCGAAATGTTTTAGAAAATTACTGAAATCCTCAGCCAACAATGAAGCAAGCGAAGTGGTGTGTTGGGCATTAGAACTTTGTCCCTGAATTGACGAACTACGATTTACGCATAGTTCTGTAGAAAAACTAATGCATGAAATGTTGCGCGTACGCCTTCAATTTCAACGCTTCTAGCTTTTGTGGGACAAGAGTGTCTCCTTAATTGATGAGCTGTAGCGAAGTCCTTTCTCCCATCGATTTTGTTCGTATCGTTATTATTTTTCCCAATGCATTCGATTCTGCTATCCTAAAATGTTGATCGTCAAGTTCCACTACGTAATATAAACAATTCGAAGTGATGAAAAGTTTGATTGCACCGAACCGGCCAAAAATAATGAAAATACACAGAGCGTCGTGTATGGAATTTGTATTTTTCCATGTCCGCCGAGTATAACAAAGTCATTATGCTACTTCGGCGCACTATAGGGACAAAAGTGGAACTTCTGCTCGTTAGAGTATCTCAATGTTAACGGAGTTAGAAATGAACGATCAGAAACTACTTTTAACTACCAAAGCAGGCCGAGATCTTTGCAAAACTATAGGCCGCAGGTGTTTCCGGAGGAGATCGAACACGTCATTACACTTTCCGGGAGCTAACGCGTTCACCACCACACCGTACGGGCCCTTCGATTCGCTTTTCCCTTAGCCAGTTCTCCATATACCTGTGCCAACAGTTTTCATCCGTCAACAGGATTGACCTGGCGAGCACAAATCGGCCTTGAATGGACCCAGTGAAGCTGAAGCTGTAGTATAAATCAATGATAACTCTTTATTTAATAACTATAACAAGTTTTACATGGTAGGGTACTGTATGGAATAATTATTTGGAAGTCATATTGATCTTGATGCAAATGTTGTGGTTTACACAAGGCGAGCGGCGAAACGAAGGACCCGCATGATGTGATGATGAACGCTTTAGCCACCATAAAGGGTAATAGTGCGTTTGATGCCTAGCTCAAACACCTGCGGTCTAGAGTTTCGCAAATATCTCTGCATTCTTGCGGTTGTACTTCACTTAATACTCTGCCGTGAAAAATTATAGTAGGCAGTAAGTAAAAAGTTAACATTGTACTTTAACTGTATTCCAGATTATGTCTTAGGATAACATATCGAAACAACGGGCTGAGGGATTTCTTCCACCACTTCGCTTAAGTTGCTCCAGCTCCGTTTCTTAATATCGCTTTTCGAAACGAAAGGTAAGGTGCTGTAGTCCATGTTTTCCCTTCCCTGATGGCGCAACCCAAAAGGTGGTAGCACGGAGCTTTAATAAACGTAAGGAAGACACAACTATTTCATTTATTTAAACTTCTGCCCTGACAATGATAATCGTTAACTGATACGACGACAACATATATGTCTACTAAACTCTGGGGCGAACGAGCATTCCTTACCTGATCGTTTTCCATCTCCTTTTCTTTCTGTGCGATACCTTGATCTGATCTTCTGTCATCGAAAAAGAATCTTTTTTTCAGTTGTTCTTCACGCTTATTTTCAGGTTTCTCCATTAGCCTCTTAATAACGTTTCAGATAGACTACCAGCTAATTCTGCACATATAGGACTTCATAGGTCGAAATATCCGCAAACAAAAATTTCAAAGAATGTCTTCGTTTTAAACCTTAATGTTGATGCGTTCCTCTCGCCTTCCATCAAGATTCTGTTTTTCTGGTGCTGATTCCGCGGCTCCATCTCCTGATTGAGTGAAATTTCCCTGCACACCTTCTTATATAAATATATACCGACATACATAACACGATAATCATTGAAGCCTCTACAATCTACTAAATTAACACGAATTTTGGCAAACTTTTCACCTGCAATTTGATTTTGGCTCTCCTTAGCTCATCTCCCTTAGCAGATAGCGAATGCTTCAGTAGACAAATCTCGCCGTCGATCTCGTAAATTTCATTTTCCAGATTTTTGACCTTTTTGCTTTTCCACCATAATTTTAGCATCTACTTTTTTCTGCCTCTGCCTTAAAAAATCGAGTAGGAAATTCGAGAAAGCGCAGAGAAACAAATTGTGTAAGTTATAGGCACGTTTGTTAGACAAAAAAGAAAAAAATGTAATCGTTCCTGGTATATATAAATATATATATATATATATATATGTATGTATATATTGTTTTTTCTTCTTTTTTTTCTTTTCTTGAATGTATGTATATGTAAATATATATACATGTGTATATGTATACAAATCATGAAGAACATGAGTAGCACCTTCCTATTCTCAATCCTTGCTTCCGTCTCACGCTTTTTTGCCTCGACTTCACGGCGAACGGTCTCGACTCTCGCTTCCTGTAGGAAGAGATTTAAACTTAAACCAAACTAAACTAACTAATTAAAGTTTCACTGAAAGAAGTGCTCTATAATTGATGTAACTAGTTGTTCACAAAACTACTTGTCAGCATGTGTAAGAGCATTCATTTAAATACTAAAGGGTATGTAGTTTCCGTGGATTACAAGTGAAAACTGCAATTCTTGACGGTATTCAAGACAATCGATTGGAACCTGTTCAGCTCTTTCCCTCTCTTGTTGCTCATGCTTTTTGAGGAGATTGATGTGATGTTGCTTCAACTTTAACAATCCTTCTTTCAATTCGGATATTTCACGACACTTCTCGTCATGGGCGGCGCGAAATTTCTCATACCTCATCATTTTCTCGATCTAAATTTCCGAAAAATAAACTATTTAATTGCGTGCAGAAACTTGCAGATAGTTGATTAGACGATGCTCACAACTGGAACAAAAAAAATCAGTCGACGTGTATTAACATTGGTTCCAGTCAATGTTCGTATTAGAATGGTTAGATCATGTTTTTTTCACAATCGGTGCAGCAGCCCGTTGAAGCTCACCTCTGCTCTGGCGTCTTCCGACGCTTTCGAATACCTCTCCCGTCGTTTCAGTAAAATGTCATATTTCTGTTCGAATTCTTTCTAGAAATTAAATTTGAAGAAATTTGGAACAACCACAGGATTCTAAGAAGGATTCTCACCCTCATACTCTCTAATTCAGCTGCCATCTGCTGTTCCCGGATTTCACTTTGTTCCTTCAACTTTCTAAGGGCTTCTTCTTTTTCTAAAACTTTTGCTTTCATTTGTTCCAGGGAGTGCTTAGCCGAGGATAATTTTTGCCTCGATTTCAGCCTGCAAAATGCACAGCAGGATTTAGCTAAGTGGCTCGCTATAATTAAATTATAATGTCGTTCAACGTTTACGTTTTTTCGCTTCATAATGGCCGTATCCCTCCTTATTTTCTCAAGTTCAAATGAAATTGATTTTGATTTTTTAATTAGGTCTGCTTTTCCCAATTCCATTTCATCCAGACGTCTAGCATTATCCTCGTTTTGCCTGATAATCTGAAAGTTAAATTGTTCCCTATATGCAATACAAACGATTACAGATCTCAATTCTGCCATCAGTGTGGACGCAGAAAGGTAAAGTAGACGTTGTATACTTAAAGGCTCTTTAAAACTTTTAGTGCTACTAATGCTCTGCATGGAGGAAACGAACCGAAACAATAAGCGTACCTGCCTTGAAAGAAGCTAGGAATTTCCGAAACAACACTAACGATACATAGTCAGGAAAAAAAACCGCGCTTCATGGGACCGTGTGTAGACAACACAGATGACTAAGTGAAATTAGGTGGAAAACTAGATGTTGCTTCTTGATAACAAATGAGCACGCAAACTGGCACCTGGCAGATGGCTACAAAAAAACTCAAATCTGAAGCGTTTAAATTTTAAACTAAATTGATATCTTGACAATAGGATGGCATTTATCTAATATTTCTGAAAGATTGATAGAAAATGGAACAAATGAAGGATCTTTCGACTGGAAGTGGAAACCACTGCGTGGTAAAAAAAAATGCTCTATGTTGTGCCCTCGTGCGTACAGATAACTGTAAGTACGCCTTCCTACACAGTGTACTTTCAACTACTTAAATAAACTAAAACTACCTTTTCCTTCTGTTCCAGCAGTGCTGAAAACTGAGTCTGCAGTCTTTGCAGTTGAGAAGCCATTGCCTCTAAAGCACATTTTTCGACAAGTGGTCGTATTGAATAGAAGGGCACCAGGTAGTTAAAGAACACGCAGCGAATAGCAGATAAAAACCAACAACACACAAGCTATTAAAAAAAATCACTTTTATCATCTTCAGCATCCAGTCTAGCTGATATTTCATGTTTTACTTCAAGCTCTTTCGCCATTTCCAGTCTTTGTCTGCGTTGTTCTTCAATCTCCTGCACCTTCGCAACAACTGCCTTAAAAAATATCACTGAGATATTGAATAAAAAATAAAACAAAAGTGCAAAGGAAATGATAGGAATGGAAACAAACTTTCAGGTCGAATTTTGCGAATCTGTCCGATATCGCCATTCGAATGTCGGCTTGTTTCAACCGCATTTCTGCAGATGCAATTCATGCGATTTACCCACAACGCTTAGTTGAGCACATATGTGAGAGAAGATTACGAATGTTTCCGAACAAATTTTTTTAGTTGGTGACAACAAGGAACTTTATGATTTCCCAGAAGAATCACTCCAATTTTCTTTTGGAATTATTGCAAGTATCCAATTAAGTAGAAAATAGCGAGCTACAAGAATGATTACGGTCTCAACATGGTATGATTGAAAGTGACTGGAACAGCTATCGAGCTGGTACCAAACCTCTAATTAGATCAGGTGCTATTGCTCCATGGGTTTCTTTAACGTCACCAACATCACTACGCAGTCTTTCCTCAGTCTCGGCAATTCTTGACAGTTGTGTTCTCAAATCACTCAATTTCGTTTGGACTGGAACAAACACAGATGCAAACTAAAATTATGCACAATTTTTTTCACAATAATAGTAAAACTGCTCAACGAAGTTGTGCGTTTAAGACAACCTAAACAAAAACGCAATACGGAATGTAATAAAAGAATTCAAAAAGCCTTAAAATAATAACATACGGACCTTCATCTCTGTTTCTCATTTGATTAGCACATTCGGTACTCAAAGTTTCCAATTCAGCTGACAAGCTCCTGGCGCTGAAATCGAAATATTAGGCATCTCGAATACGCCTTGTGTGGAAGCCTAGAAGAACTTATGAGAAGAATCCATGTTATGCACATATCACAAACCTGGAAAGCTTTTCTGCAACGTTCTCCACAATCATTTCGTGTTGACGCTCAAGATTTTCACGTTTTTCATTCTGTTCCCTATCCGACTCTTCATACCTTGCAAGCTCTTTTTTTCATTATAGCGGTCATCTCCTAAATTAGACATAGGAAAAGCAGAAACAACAAGTCACAACAACATAAAACAAGCTTTAAAGCAAGAAAAAAAATAACGGGAGAAAAAAAATCCTCCAGTGGTTCACCCGTTTCATAGCATTAGTTAGTCGCAACTCCTCCAAGCGTCCCATATCTGTTCTAGACTGCGACTCCAAGGCATTAAATTGTGCGACAAAATTGTCCATCTTCACTAGTTAATAGCACTTGTTCGTAGAGAATACTGAGAATCTAAAAACACATGTAACCTGATACAACCGGATGTTTGATTAACGTTGAATAGGAACGATATCAACCACGAAACACAACGACGACAATTTAAAAATCATGATTCAGAAGCAGAGGATTTCAGATTTGAAGCACCATTTATGAACTATGTGAAAAATTCCACAAACATGTAGCTGTAGATGGAGCTTGACAGGAACACTTTCCAGAAATAACAACACTAATAAAAAAAATCGCGGGGGGGGGGCAGACTTTGGTGAGGCTGGCCTCGCGACTCCAGGGAACCAGCGGAAGCTATGCTGGGACCCACACAACCAGTGAAGATGGGCCATCAAAGTATCCAAATAATTAAGTAATGAAAACTCGTGTAGACCCAGATGTTAAGTGAATACGTCGATCATGTCAAGTTAATGAGTACTTTCAAACGGCTGATGTACCATCTGATCTAATCAATTAGCGAGTTGTACAACTGATTCAACTCTGTGACACCCCGCAGTCCTTCTATGCTATGGTCAAGCATGGAACTTATGCAGTTTAACCTTTTTGTAAGCAATAAACCAGAAATATAGCGAAGTTATCGTGTACATAGATAACACGAAGAGTAAAAACTAGGGATCAACGCTTGTGCTAACAACAAGGAAAAGATGAGATGTACACATAAGTGAACGCGGAACAAATGCTCACGTAAAAGGATCCAATGCTGTGATAACAGTTTTATTCTAAAACATTACGAAGTCAACATATAAAGTCTAAGAGGACAATTTTATGGATATGAGGTTACGTCGTGGATTATAAAGCTTGTAGCTGGGCTAAGGAAAGGTTTAGCCAAAGCAATCTGGTGGCCTGCATAAGCCCTTTGATACATGAACGAGAGATCATTCGCTAATGCATCAGCGGAGGTTAAACAAATGTTGTACGACAACGACAAACTATTAGTAGGAAAACAGATTTAATTATGGGTATTACTGCTAATGATGGTCGTCCTGGAAATCTGAGAATTCTGAATACAAGAATATATTATATTTATAAGAGAATACTTAAAAACCAGTCAGGAACTTCCATACTTAAACCACTGATATTTAACGATCACCAATGTTTTATATCCTCCGTCTAGCTGATAGTTCATTAGGAGTGATCTAAGTCGAGGAAATGCATTGTACGTAACCTAATAGACTAACTGGAAATATGTACTGTGTAACACATAGATAACAGCTAAACCTACTCATCCTCACTTTGTCAGACCAGGAGTTTTTCTGAGTGGCAGAGTATCTTACGAGTCCTAAAAGTAGGAATGCATAACTAGAGATACCGTTGGACAACATTACACAGTAAACTTCTTTCCACCTACAATAACTGGATTCATACCAGGTGTACAGACATTCACCACTGGTGGGGTAGCCTCAAACACAGCATAAGCGATAGTGAGCTACAAAATTGTGAAAAAAGGATAACGAACAAAAAGCAAAACGCCCAGAACAAAAATAAATAGTTGACCTCGTCTCTTTTTTTTACATCGTGTCGACCACGCCATTAACGCCTTGGGTAGTCCTCACGGGTGAAGTCTTATCAGTACTGAACAAATCTGTAACCAAATCACGTTCTATTGCCACATTAAATGTTGCTGTGTTCACTACTGTCGACAACAAGGCTGGAGCAAATAACTGCGCTGTCTCATTTTGTTATGGTCATTACACAAAGGCCTATCGAAAATTTAACCGCTATGCCCCACAGTACTAATTTACTTGTATCAGGTTAATACAAATATAGAAGTGCTGTGAAAGAAACGCAGCCGAATACCACTTACTCAACTTCCTTAATTTGCTGAACTGCGAATCTGGAATTGTAGGCATTGAACAACTTCATATTTCATCAAGCATCCCAACCTCCTCCTGAGTAATTTCTACAGATCCACGCCTAAAATTTGATCTGATAATACGGCAGCGAATATAAAACAAGGAAATAAACTACCACTTTACGTCACAGTGCCCATAAACTTTATCACCTGTGTCTTCACTTACCGAGAGATTCAAACACATTAACACGCCAGCGGCGATCTTGCAAACCAGTTTCCCCTCTCAAAGTGAAGGAATAGTACTACAGTTTTCGTTCAGAATCACCATAAGAAAGTTGGAACACCAGGTCAGCTTTCTCCCGGATAGCAATTTAACATCGCATAGAACCAAGTTCTTATTATCGTACTTGCTTACCAGATGTCGCTACGATGCATTCTACGATATTATTCGAAACTGCTGGTCCTCTGTCTCACGTACCGATGGATAATTGCAGAATAACGCTCTCCATAACAGTTCCTATAATGCTAACATCCTACATATGTAGCGTATTAGTTTCCGAAAAAAAAACGTAAAAAGAAAAATAATTATGGATTTGAAGACATGTGCAAGCACGGCGTTCTTGGCACTCACCAGACATCCTCAGACCACTTGAAGAATTCGTTTATTTTCGCTCAACTCTTATGCAAAGTCCGTCGTACCGATCTTCTCACGTAGACGTAGACAGTTAGAAAGATTCAAAATGTTTATTTTATTGAGCGTAAATGAGACATCAGAAACATAACTGTTCTTCATGAACGTAGTTCTCTCGTCATTTAACAGAAATACTCATCTTTACACACTCATTTTCCAAGTTGCCAGGTTACGTGAGAAATATGCAGACTTTTACGTCATGGCAATTTAGAAATACTTAAGCCCCAGCGGATTTCTTTAACCTTTGCTCTCTTGCATTAAGTGGCAGAACAGAACTAATTTTCTAGAACTT
>JADANN010000109.1:0-88972 GCA_018806985.1 Angiostrongylus vasorum | reverse complement strand
GCAATAGAGAACCATCGACTTTCACTCCCATGTTGTTCTATCCTACATGACGTTCTCTTAGTTGGCATTAAATAATTATGGCGAGATGGCATCGCCTTGCACAACACTTCCTTCGACGTCACGATATTAACATCGCTGTAGAATGGTGATATTTTGGTTGCGAAATTTTGGGTCGCGAAATTTTCATACAGTCCGCGAAGAAATTTAATGTACTGGGTAGAGATATCCTGTCAGCCGAGGGCTTTAGCACTGCTTCTATCCCAACTGAGTCAAAAGCCCCCTTTAAATAGATGAAAATGAAACAAAGCGCTCTCTTGTACTCGCGATACAGTGAGTCTTGTCATCATTTAGAAACCTACATTCAAAAGGTGCTCGGTTATAGCAGCGATAGGTTAAACAAGGGTGAGAGAAAGATGAAACAGAGGACGGGGTTGGTGCGGTGGTGAAGGCGTTGGCCTCCAGAAAGTGTAATAATGAGGTTCGGTCGCCGCCGCAGACACCTGCTGATCGAATTATTGCAAACATCTCGGACTCATTGCGGCTAAAGCTCACATCATACCCTGCCATAGGCAGTAAATAAAAAAGTGACAACATTCAACAGAATTATTTAGTCTTTAAATATCCACCACATGAACTAAGAAATTTCGTTGCGGTAATCACTAGGAACTTCACCGTAAAACCGGCTTCATCATTTTTCCCCTAGAGCCAGGGCCTTCTCTATCACAGCAAACATTATTGATAGTGGTGGTGGCGACTTGGGTCAGAGTTTGGCCAGGCTGACCCTCGGTGTTACACAATGGCTCAACCAGCGTTACTCCGAGAGATGGAGATTACGCTGGGGCCTGCACAACCAGTCGGAGCGGCTGTCCTAGTAACCAAGTAAGTAAGATTGAAAACACTTTTAAAGAATTTATTTAAATTCGCCGCTTTCTCTCTCAGCAATCGCGAGGTTGTTAAACAGCATACGTTTACTTCCATACAATAACACACACACACAACACAATCGTAGCTGACGTTTCTGGGCAGAATCGCCTTCTTCGGAGCCTGGAACGGGACACTAATGCGCAACTTACTAGGACAAGCCCTTCAACAGCACAAACAGAAAGATGAAAATCTGAACGGTAATTACAAGATCTAAGGCTTCTCGAAAAGCCCACTGCTTTTTTCCGCCTATTTTTCCACCGACGAAGAACAGCGGCTCAGAGTCGCAGATGGTTGACGACTGCACCACCCCACATCAACGATCGATATGAGGGTACGAAGCGAGGTCAGGTATGATCTTGTGGCATTACTCCCTGCTGTTCATAGTAGGATTTTTGGCATTTATCCAAAAAGCGTCGAGGAGTTTGCGCGTTGGTGTTTTAGGATCCCATGCCAGGATAGCGACTTTTATATCAAAATCGTCTCCGCAACCACGGAAACGAAACTTTTCTTTTTTGAATTGCTGTTTCATTATCGTACAAGGTAGATCTTGTTTGTACTAGAATGTCTCCATATTGTAGTTTGCGTTATGTTGCTTGTGATTATTTTTCATTACGTAGGGAAAAACTATGATATCACAAAATCGACGTGCTATGAAAAATACCTTATCTCATAGTGGTTTAATCAATGTAAAATTCTTATAGATCTGGCAGAAAGGTTCACGAGCTTCACCGATTATATCACTGGTCGTGGTTTAGACCGGCGACAGTGATCTATCTACTGATGTTTCTGGTCCCTCCCATCGAGTGAGCAGGCAACTACAGATCCTTCCATATTTTTCACAATAGTGCCAATGAGTCAGTGTTTCTGGTGCCCAAGTTGTCAGAAACTACCAAAACATGGACGTAAAATATGCTTGAAATCTAAAACAAATCTGTAGCTTTCAAGATTAGAACCCGTTTCTACGTTTTCATATATTTAGTTAATCAGTTGGATGGCACTTCTTCACTCTTGTGAGGGCCACAGCTTTGATATTTCATTTGTTTTTCTTTCGCACAATCATCGTCTTTGGTGGTGGTCTGCTTCGAACATCGCGACGTCAGCAACGCCGCTTCCGTAATCCTGAAATCGTTGCCATTTGTCAGTACAGATGGTTGACGTTAGCCGCCACGAATACGTCCGCCATTTTCTGGATGGTCTTCTAAGAGGGCGCTTCCACTTTTTTTGAATTCTTTCCTACTTTCTTCGTCGATCTGTCATCTGTTCTTCTTATTATGTGACTGATCCGTGTGTTCTGGCTATTGATGTGTATTTCCCTGGATCCTAAATGCGGAATAGGTTCCGAAGATTTGAGATAGCCAGACGTTGTGAGTACAAGTTATTTTTCAGAAGACATTTTTAAGCACTCTGCGGCTGGCACGCCGCAAAACAGAGCGCTGGTAGTTTTGAATCGAAAAGATGAGCATTGTGTTTTAAGCTCGTTGTCTGGTCGGTGACTATTTCGGGAGATCCATATGAGGCACCTTAGCCCAGTGGGTTCTGGTCGCTCTATAAACTCGCTGTTCGTGGAGAATTCTGACCACCGTGTTGGTGGTCTTTCCGCATCATGTTGGACATCCCGACAAATCCAGTCACTAAAGGTCCATGCCCATCGGTTGTCGTCTATACGCATTACGTGTCCGATCCACCTTTAACAGCTCGGCGTAAAGACCTCCTTCTTTAGTTCTTGATCGTTAACGTAGGTCGCAGATTCGGATTTCCTCCATTACTCGTGTGACACGGGATACTCCTAGCACGGCCCTTTTGACAGCGCAACAACCCAGAGTGGTGTCTTTCATACCGCTTACGCATCGACCAGGTTTATGATACATACGTCAAGGCAGAAGGAATCGTGGACGCTAAAAGGTGGGCATGGAGTCAGGTGTTCGCTAAATTATTAATGAAGATCAAACTTTTAAATAGACGCCATATTGAACAAAAAAAGTTTACTCACCGTGATGTTACGAGTCGGACTGGCTCACGCCTTGTTCACGTGGAGTCGCGAGCAGGACACACCCAGGGGTCAAAATATCATTTTGAAATAGAGCGCCAGGTCACGTGTGATAGTGAGGCATTCGTCTTCCCGGTTCATCTTTGGATTTTTGAAATGTATCCAAAACGCCTCAAGAGTTTAAGAGATGTTCCAGCAAAACATTTCCGACTTGTTAGGGACATGTTATCATTAAGAGAAAAAAGTCGACTTAATGCGACAAAAGACCCACTTTCTACGCCGCTGCCATCGAATTATTCCTAACTTTATAAACAAATTTGTGTACAAAGAAAACCATTGTACTCAGCATTTGGAGAGGAATCTTTGGAAGAGAATAGCACCCGGCTCTAAATCGACATGCGAAAAGATTCGGTGTGACCTTAAGAGCATGTTAAGAAAATAGTTTGCAGATCTATCACACCGCGCAAAAAGGTCAAATCAAAGGCCACCGCTAGTTATGTTTTAAGTAACAACCCTGAAATACACTGCGCACCAAGAACATCCAGAGTTACTGTGCTAGGGAGGCATAACGCTTCCGGAAAATGCGCGTTCATTGTTAGAATTGGGTCCGAGTTTCGCGCCTAGTCAATCCCATTTCTAAACCAATCCTGCGCAGAATCACATGTGGTCTGCATGAACTTCAAGATCAGCTACGTTACAGGGCAAAGCTAGAAAGGTTAGGTAAAGTAGTACCAAGGGTGGAACTACCACCAATACCTTTTTTCCGAACTTTCTTCAAGCATGAGCTACCGAATAGCGATATTGACCCCTGCATTTCCATTTATTTTCGGATGAAATTCTCCGCATGCATAATCACTACCAAAGAAGGAAATTAAGCTCCAACCTCACACACCAACAATGAATTCAAAATCTGTTAGACCTTTCTCTTAGTAATAAAGGTGGAGAATTTGTAGTTATTCCTAGTCAGTTGGGATATTAGAATAACAGAGGAGCATCTCAATGGTGTTTCTCTCTATCGAACATCCTCTGAAAAAGAATATAGGAATCAATACCGAAAATTAAATCAAGAACGGGTCAACACGGCAAAGGCAGCGGATTTAGAGCCTTCACCTAGTTCTCGACTTAAAAACGAACACCCAATTTGCCCCGCCCTTTATTTGCTTATTAAAACACATAAGCTTACTTCAACTGATGATATTACGTCAACGAACCCATCTTCATTTAAAGTTAGACCTATCAATCAGTTGTGTAGGCTGGCCAACGGATGGAATAACGTGGTTCCTAAACCTTATGCTGACCCAGTTGCTAAAATTCGTTCCAACCCATTTACCCAACACCAAAATATTTTTAGACCACCCACGCTGCGTGCAACCAAACAGCACGCATGTAATGGAATCGTTTCGATGTTGCTTCACTTTGTACCAACGTGTCCAATGACTCCGCAATGCAAGCCATTCTCGAGTTTGCTCGTAGAGCACGAAAACAAAATGAAAAATGTACGGCTTGTCGATTGCGCAACTAATGACTCTCTTAAAACAGTGTCTTAGTTGTTCAATCTTTAGGCGGTCTGGAGAAATATTTTGCACAAATTAGAGGGTTGGCCATGGGGACAGCGTTTAACACCAAGCCTTGCCATCACTTTCATGTCTAAGGTGGAAGCTCCAGTTCTTGATCACAGACCCTTTCTCTACTGTCGATACATAGACGACTGCCTCATCGTTGTTCCACACAAGAACAGATGGATGAGTGCTTTGAATTGTTAAACCGACAGTCAGAGTACATAAAATTTACACGAGAAGAACCAACCGAAAACTGGCTTCCATTCTTAAACATCCAAATAAAGCTCTCAGAAAGTGGCTATATAACAAAATGGTATCGTAAGCGAAATAGTAAAAATATACTAGTTCACTACTTTTCCTCTCATCCTTGACACGTGAAAAAAGCACTTATCAAATGCATGTACCATACGGCTAAAAAATGTGTGCACAGGAGAAGAGGAAAGGAAGGAATCGCTAAACCTGGCACGAAAAAATAGCCATTTCCAATGGCTACGAAGTTGAAGCCACTCGGGTTAGACAAAAACGTAGAGTAGTTCCCCAAAATAATGTTTCAGACGTAAGTAAGATCCCTTTTAAGCTACCCTTCATATCAAATGAAATAAGTTACGCCATTAAGAGATGCTTAAGAAAAAGTGGTCTTGAAAATTATATAACGATTATTGACATCCCACCCAATACCCTACGCCGTCAGTTAGTTCGCAACCATCTCTATGATCGTTTGTGCAGCTCAGAAAACTGTACGATCTGTCCTAACGGGAGAGACGGGGATTGCATGAGTTCAGGTATAATATGCTTGATCTCATGTAACGCATGAGGTGAGGAATATATTGGGAGAGACGGAATGACAACTTTGTGTCTGCGTAAAAGAACACCTAGAAGGGAAAGTTAAAACTCATCAAAACACTTCTCTAGGTACGCACAGGGCGCAACAGCACACCGGCGATGATTTTGAAGTGACTGTGCGGACCTTAGCGCAGGAATCGAAAACATCAACGCGCAAAACTCTTGAGGCGTTTTGGATAAATTTCAAAAGTCCAATGATGAACCGGAAAGACGAATGCCTCACTCTCACACGTGACATGGCGCCCTATTTCAAAATGATATTTTGACCCCTAGGTGTGTCCTTCTCGCGATCCCCACGTGAATAACGCGTGGACCAATCCGACTCGTAACATCACGGTGAGTAGCCTTTCTGATCAATATGGCGTCTATTTAAAAGTTTGATCTTCATTAATACTTTAGCCTTTTTTTCCACCGAATAATTAAAGTATTCTTGTATAAAATACGTCGATGCTCTGAGGAAGGCGAAATCGCCGAGACGACAGCTATCGACCAACAACAACAAAAACATCAACGACAACGAAGACTTATACCAACCTCGCATCAGCTAAAGAAGATCATTTTATAAGATCATACAAATAAATAAGTATACAAAGTATAATGTGTTTCGTAATGCTTACTGTTGATTTTTTGATTCGATCGATCATTCTTGTTCACATTTGCGATTTTTGTTTTCATTCACTGTGTTCACTGTTGAAAATGAAACGCTCTCTTGTAGTGAACTACGAACGGCTTTTGATTGAAGTAGCACCCAATGATCCGTTCATTACGTCGTCCCGTCATCTTTTTGCTTCTTTCTCGGTTCCGTCTCTTTCTTGTCGTACTTCATTAACTTTGCTCTTCTAGTCTTATCTATCCGTAACGCACTAGTTAAAACCTTGTGCGAGCTAACCTTTTACCAAATGGATTCATTCCAATTTTGAATCTGTTCTTAGGCACAATTTAAAATGCCACAGTTTTTCGAGGCCTTGTGCAAAAAATAAAGTTATAGCAACACATTTATTTCTATGGTTGTTCGTTATACTCAAAAGTTATAACAACGTTTAAGTCGTTAGAGCCTTAATGTGAAATTGACAGTGTGGAGGCGTGCGCAGTTTTGTGGTGGCGCATCATTTTTTTTCTAACGAACTTCATCTAACGAACAGATGCCACTTATTAACTCATTAGGGTGACTTTTTCGACAAGTGATGGCAATTCCTCGATCGCTGAAGTGTTTGGGGAGTTGGAAAATTCACAGATGTGTGGAAGGGACTTCACTTGTTCGCAATAAAAGAGATGTCACTTTCTACAAAATTGTCTTTCGATTTTACATTTATGAAGGATTAATATTCTTAGAAGAGGGCGCGTATAGCGTAGTGGTCGGAGGTGCACTGCAATACACATAGGATAGATCCACGCGCCTAAGGCTCACAAAGCCTTCCATCCCTCCGGGATCGGCGAATTGGTACAAGACTTGTCTGGGAGTAACAGCAGTGACACGATACATCGGTAGGCCACCGCCAACAATTGTAAACGGCCAAATATGGATTCAATCACCTCCAACGGTACTTAATGAAGTCGAATGCATGGCGCATCCCTCAGGGATCGATCAACGCCGAGAGCTTTATCCTTTGTCCTTTTAGTATACGACCTGACATATGCATGTGAGTTCCTGCTGTTGTTTCGGCACCAAATCCCTTGTACTCAGGACGAATTGGGCGTTACTTGTTGAACTTTTTAGTTTCTGCGGTTTTTTTTTGAAAAAAATGTGCAAATACATGAAATAAAAGTGGGTCAAACTAGAAGAGCCGTTTATGGTAGGATTAATTCAATAAGAAAGTGGAAGAGCTGCTGTCAACATTGAAATCGTGAGATTGGAAGACAATAATCTATTTCCCTACATGGTTTGGAAGACGCTACCGTTAAACAGTTGTCTAGAATTCTCAACAATTTAATCAACATGTATCCTTTTTTTTCGATGAGCTTACACGAGGTTGCTATGAGATGTTTATTCGTCTAAGGTTTTCGACGTTTTCGTCTTCATCAGAGCCAACGATTCGAGTCGATTGTCCAGCCGTTCTTCTTCATCGAGTTGTGTCTTCTTCAGCGGTCCATCTCTCGAATGACGCATAGCCATTCAATCGATGCTCTTTTACATAATTTGAATAATTTTAGATCATACGAAAGATATGTCCTGAATACTGTAGACGGCAATTTCATGGATGGAGAGATTTGTTTAGTGATTCTTGGATGGCTACAGTTGTTCAAATCTTGCAGAGATGATCCCATGCGCCATGATTTCTCTTGAAGACGCACGGATCCGTTAACCCTTCTCTCGTCGCTTGGTTTTCCTACATTCTTTCACTTATAATTCGAAGACTGAACATATTTGACTAACAATTTCTTGGCTTCTTAATTATTCATAAATCTCCCAATATTGTGCGACATGTAGGCGTCGATATAGTAGCTTTTCTAGCTTTCACCGATATACCGTCATCATTCCGCTATTTATTCATATTTATAGTACTATAGATCGATTTCCGCTATGGCGAAAGTGTAAAGCAGTGGCTAGACGTGCTTTTGAACCAACACAGGTCTTGGTATCTATTTCAAAAACCGGCTTTCCTTTAGCCTCGGTATGAATAATCAATAATTATTCTTTCTTTGATGAACCTAAACGAGATTGATAATTAATCTTTATTCGGCTAACGATTTGATGTCTTCATGAGAATTTCGCATACCAGAGGTGCTCCACAGAAGAAGATCCGACTCGATACAAATATGAAGACGCCACCACATCGAGAAGACGAAGAGCTGTGGATCATCGACTCCGACTTTCGGCTCTGATGAAGACGAAGACGTCGAAACGTTAGCCGAATAAATGTTTTTTTTAATAACCTCGTGTAAGGTTGTCAAAGGAGAAGTGGATCTTTGTCCTTATTTAAAGGTTTTCGGTTCGATTCCCCCGTGCTTTGAGCTAACCAAGACCCTTTCATCCCTAAGAGGTCAGAAATTGATTTAAAAAAAAACTTTTATGAAAGCATAAAGACACCGAGTTCACACATCAGTCGGCCTCCACAGAGTGATTATATGGGCGAAATATCAGCTCAGTAATGCTACGAAAGAAGTCGAATGCATAATGATCAAAGGAATAAATCAACGACAAACGTTTTATTGTTTTCTATTTCGTTTTCATGCGAAGAACTGCTGATTCCAATGATGTGCTTGATGATGGCAGTTCTTGGAAAATGGATGAAAAACGATGTAGTCCGAGAACGACAGAGGATGCCATTGTCGCGAAGTGTAGTAGTCAACACGACGAATATGAATTTATGCCGCCTACGCTCTCAATTACGTCAAAGACAACTACACAGTGTGCCTTTTCACACCTACTACCTTTTCTGTTCCATGGATTTAGAACTGTGTGAGCATGCAATTAAATGCTTGGATGAAATGTACATAAAATTAACACGATTGAAGAAAAGCATCCTTTCAAAAGACCATTTTCACCCTGTGCCTGCTCAGCGCCCAATGAAACTTTGATTATGTCCTCGTTTTTCTGTCTATTTTACACATTGGATTTGTACTGCTGCTCCAAAAGCTTTTTCAATATCGCAGACATAATTCAGACGTGGTTCATTATTCATTTTCTCAATCAAGAGGATCGCCATTTTTTCTGTTGACGCTGTCAAGGTGTCTTGCTGACGACAACTTGTCCATCCCAGGATCTGGAATGGGCGAAATCTGCCGAAACACCAGCCTCTGTGGAAATAAAGTAACTAAAAGATCCCTATTAGAAACTTCGAAGGCTTAGAAAGGTGAGTAAGGAAACCACAACCCAGTGTAGCACGCATTCTCGTTCTTCGCGACGTCCAATTTTCTTTCTCATCTCGAATGTGTTCGCTATTGCAACAAAATCAAGCGGTCTTGTTCCCTCAAAAAACCTCATTCTCTAACATGGTTGCTTTTTCTTTGCTAACGCGATTTCCTGTTGGCTTTCTCACGTTGATGGATTCTTGGCGCTATGCTAACTCCCTGCCCACCAGAATCAATAAGAGCAGTTCTGTAGATAATTCTTGTTTTGGCTCTCAGTCGGCCTCTGCATCAACAAAGGAGATTTCATAGACGAACTAAGCCGGAAAACGCTGATGAGAACATCAGCGCTTGAACTAATGTGGTTTGCACTGCTTAGAAATTATTTGTTATGAAAAAGAACTTTTTCTTCGAAAAAAGTGCACTTCTAACGACGGCGTATTGTCGATTTTGAATTTCTTTATTTGAAGGAAAGTCATTATTTAATCCCGTATCAACACAAGTGAGATAGCTGCAATCCAATTTAAGCCGTACACCGGAGAAATTCTCCCATCCACTGGATTTTTTTTAAGTAGTCACCTTCTTGTAATTCGCCCCACTCAAAACTCGACATTCATTTCACCTCAACAATCGACTTCCATGGGGATTTCCAATAGCAGAACCTGTCCGCTTCGAAGAGGTTCACTTAGAATTCAACAGATTGGGGATACATTAAGCTCTTGGAAAAAGTAGAACTCCAAAAACGTCTGCCACGCTAACCTTACGGTTTTACGAGTGCTGGTTTCCAAATACTTGTTGCCTTGTGGGTGATCGAATGCGGATAATGAAGACTTTGTTGTTCAGTTGAGTTATATAATCGCTTAGATTTTTAGCAACCAAAAAATGAATAGTTTTAGCAACGTCGTGCGTCGACTTCCAGCGCTTCTCATCACATTCTCGACAGTTGTGGGATGCGGAGTGATTCCACCAGGCCAGTGTAATGAGTAGAAGATTACTATGCCAATTGCAATTTGAATACAGACTTTTGAATCTTAACTAGAGTGAATATATCTAATACTTCATCACTACTCAGAAGTAATCAAGTATATGCGGCTATAATCAGCTGTTCTTTCGTCCTCAGTTGAAAAGACGTGGGAATAAGCGGCTCTGAAGAAGTGCGGCAAACGGTTGTGTAGTATGTGCCTTCCTTGTGTGGAATTAAAACGTGTGCTGCACGACAACGTTGCGATTGCTGAGAAAGAAAACGGCGACTACTCGGGACGCTTTTCGTAATATGAACTTTTTGACAAGAATATTATGATTTCAAAAATTACGAATTCTAAGCACCAGAAGGTGAGAAAGCAAAAAAATCTTAAAAAATATGAATAACAGAATGGTTTCGTTTTCAACAAATATTATTTTTTCGTTAATTATTATTACATGCACCAATTATTGTTTTTTTTACTGCAAAACTTGACAAAGCCACTGCCCTGCCGGTGACCATGGTTTACAATGGAATGGCCAGTGTTCTAGCTCAGATTCCTGGCATTGCAACCAGCGTGATAGTGCTCGGTCATTTGTATCACGTGTTGTAATGCAAACAGTGTGTTTACAACTTCCAGATTCCATGCGTTTTTCGTTGTTTTTGGATGGGAGCAGAAGGCGACAATCAATTTTTTTAGCAGTTAGTCAGATTTCTAGTTTTCTTTACCGTTTTTGTGGGTAACTTATCACAATTGAAAACGCTTCCATATGAACTGTTCCAAAGGTTTAAAACTTCGCTCTTTAGATCTTCGATATTCTCGAAAGGCGAGGTCGTAGCGGTGGTCTCTCTGCCGCCGTAGTCGCACTCATTTTAGGTCAACTTACTGTTCAGATAAATTATACTCCATTGGAATGCCAAAACGTATTCGCGAATCCTGACCCAATGATGGAAAATAACAGTGAGTCTAAAACATGTTGTGCCCGTTAAACCGATCGCTTGCGCGAAGCTTCAAAATGAGCAGTGAAATGTAAGAAATCTTTCGGTGTTTCGTTCATTATGTTTCTCTAACTATGAACACTAACCCTGACTGTTATGTTACGGCAAGCGCACGGGTTCAATTTTTAGAGCAGTAGTAACTAATAATAGTAAGTAATGATAGTTAATAGCGAAAATAGTAAGAATACTAATAATGACAAGTAAAAACACATCTTTTTGCAGACGATTTGGAGTCCCTACGGAGAAATGAAGCCATCCAACAGATTTACCACCCACTTCTTTTTTAGTGCAGATCACGGCAGGATGAAAAAGGATTAGAGGAGGAATAAAAGCAGAGGAATGGCAGATCAGCATTGTGCAACGTCTTGCGAAATCATTCTATGCGCCATTAAGACAGCAGAGGTGGCAAGGTCATTCTTCTACAAAGTGGATGCTGCCGCTACTTCTCGTCACGTAGCTTTTCTGATTCCATCGGAAAGTTTCAAGTTTCAGAGTTGTGTTTTCATTCTAGAAAAACAAATTTTGCGAGTCATAGCTTTGCCTAGAGCTTAACTTTGAAACGCACACGTTTTCCAAACTTTTGAATCTTTACTTATTTTACAAAACTATCTTGAAAACTACATGGCCATTTTATGCAACAATCTGAAAAACACCGTTGTGTTAAACACATTCGCACTGGCGAAGAAGCACAAATCTGGAAGGGCAGAAAGCCGCTGGTAAGAAAGAATACATTTGTAGAAAATACAAAAATATAAACGTGAAATATAAAAACACACTGCGTCGTTTTCTTTTTCAGCAATCGCGAGACAACCTCGCAATTGCTGAACAAGAAAACGACGCATTCATAATCCAATGCCGAGGTTAACAGAAAGTCGATCCCTGGGAACTGTTACAGAAACATACTGCGCTCGCATTAAAGAACACTTAGTCGCTAAACGTAAACCAGATACTCCACTAGGCAAGCATAGGACGCAGAGACATAAACGGAGAAGATTTTGAAGTAAAGGTTACAATCCTCGCACAGGAATCAAAAACACAAGCGCAGAAAACTCTCGAGGAATTCCAGATTAATTCCAAGAATCCGAAAATGAACCGCAGGGAGAAATGCTTCATTATCACGCGTGACGTCTGGGCAGTATTTAAAAGCATGTTGCTCTGAATGCGATGGGCACATTACGCTTCCATGTAAACTGTGTGCGGGATGGTCTCCACGCGACATATTCAGTGGAAGACTCACAGAAGAGCGGTGAGTATGCGATGAAGCTATTCTATGTTCAATCTGATTGAAATCTTTGGTTTAAGGATTTTCTCTCTTTGGTTATGGAGGTGTTTGTCTGGGTAGATTGCAGTCAACTCGACCTGTCCAGGCTCTGAGGAAGGCGAAATCCGCCGGAAACTTCAGCTTGTTCGTGAAATGAAAGAAATAAAAGTAACACCTCGCGTTTGCTAAACAGAAGCATAAAGAGTTATGAAAACATATTTGAAAATATGACATTCATATGTAAGAAAAAAATACCCACTGCAATGAAGAAACCCTTTTTTAAATGAAGCATTTGCCGTTGATCGTATGATCATTTTATTGCAGACAAGCACTCTCTGCAATATTTGTTTAACCGAATGCCGTTTTAAGTGCAAATAATCGTTTACCCAGAGAACTTTTCTTTCAGTTGTGATGATGGTGAAGAATTGCGTTATTATTGGAAAAAAGGGTAACAGCCATATGCAACGCAATGGATAATATGATGAATGTAAGACAAGCGAAACAACCAATGTGATGTCTATTCCCCCTCAGCGTTGTCAATTTCAGGAGCTCTCACAGTTTGGATGGCTTTTTTTTTGATGCAAATTCATTTATGAAGGAAAAAGGTCTGTTTAGAACACAAACGTCATCATAGCGAATTGCAGAGAGGCATGCGGCAAGGTGTGGCTAACCGAGTGGTGCGAATCTTGGCAGCGGGTTCATTTGGAGAGCATTTCTTCTCGGCATCTGCCACTGTAGCATGTAGTTGATGTACAAGTTTCATTCGGCCAACGCTTCGACGTCTTGAATTGTGATGTGGGTGAGATGAACATTTTTGTTCAACGCACACTCTTGTTACTTAAAATAGGTATAATTTGGCAAATAACATGGGCGTTGATCAGTCTGAGTTAACAAAAGGAATACTAAAGTGTGTGATGCGATGAATTTCAATTTTGTGTTTCCTCAGAAAAATTATTAAGCAAACTGCAAAGAGAGAGTAGCGGGAGCAACTTCTCTTCACTTACAAATCGAGGAGACGCGCCCATCCTTGCCTCACTACCACCCAAGAAAAACTAGTCGGAGAAGCACTAGAAGGACCACGTCAGTAAAAAAAAGAGGGCTTGTCCGAAGATGTTCATATTTCAACTGCTATTGAATCCTTACTATCTTCGATGGACTCCTTCACGAATTGTGCGAAGTCCAGCACATATTCTCTTCGTTTCTTGACTCGCTGTTGTCGTCCATGTTCGCGATTCGAGCACAGTGGCCGGGATGGGTAACTAATCGCAGAATATACTCTGCAATCCTCTCCACCAACTCTGATATGTTGTTTTGATTAAATGATCGCCCCTTTCCATGCAAAACTCCGAAAAAGTGGAGATTATGCTGGGGTCGCACAACCAGTGAGAACAGGCCATCCAAGTATTCAAGTATCCAAGCAATATTGATTGTCTAGGCGAAAATATCCTTCGCCAAATAGATGCAGAGCGACTAAATCTTCATTCGTACTGACTAGATGTCATAAATTCTGAAATGCGAGAGGTTTCCCGTTATCATTCAAGTCACCTAGCCACTTCATAAGTAACTCTAGCTTTAGAATATGCTTAAATCATGTTTTCATTCAGTTTTGAGCACCTCTTGGCCACTCGTACCCGATCATTGCAAATGACTAACTTCAGATGAATCTTATTAATAACATGCGCTTATCGGTTAGTACACAACTGCTTAATCATCTCTTCAACGCAGTCTGTTTAGGAGACGAAAAACTTTACATCGATTGAAATCGACAGTACCAGGTCCGGACACAAGATCTGAACACCCGAAAAACCTTCCGCCAGTCCTCGTAAACAGACTGGTTCGCCTCTTCACACGTTACCTGTCTGAATGCAAGGTCCCTACTCAGTGGAAGACCAGCAAGACCGTGTTATTGTTCAAGAAGAGTGACATACACGACATAGGCAACTACCGCCCACTCTGCTTGCTGTCTGTCGTCCACAAACTTTTCATTCCAGTCAACCTAAACAGGGTTGACAGAACACTGGACGAAGGACAGCCATGTGAGCAAGCAGAGTTTCGAGAAGGATTTAGTACGATGGACCATATCCGCACGATAACAATACTCAATGAGGTATTGCGAGAGTACAAAAAACCGCTCTGCCTCACTTTCATCGATTTAAAGAAGGCCCTTAACTGAACTGATACAGAAGCAGTCATGCCATGGAAGCCCTGGCCAATCAGAGAGTCCCTACTCAGTATATAAAGATTCTTAGTGACCTGTATAAAAAATTGAGAACCAAGATATCACCATTCTGCAAGGATCTTAAAAGCGAAGTCAAAAAAGGGCTTAGGCAAGGCGATACCATCTCGCCAAAATTATTTAGCGGCACCCTTCAGGACGTCATGCGAACATTGGAATGAGATAATATAGGAGTGAAAATCAATGGTTGGCAAATAAACTAACTTCGCTTTGCTGGTGAAATCGATTTCGTAACAGCAAACATTAGCCAAGCAGAACGAATGCTGGTCGACATTGATGAAGCCTGTGGAACAATTGGTCTTTGACAAATTGGTCTCTCAAAAAAACGATAATGATGAGAAACAGATTAGTTACGTATGGTCACGCTCAACGGAATGATTATTCCGAATGCTCCAGTCATGCCTATCTAGGTCAGGAAATCAAAATGATGAATGACTTTGCTCCAAAGTTGAGCAGGAGAAAACGAGCGGCTTGGAGAGCTTTCAGTACCATCGAAGATGCAGTGAAGAGAACAAATAATGTCAGACTCCGTGCTCACCTTTTCGACTCAAAGGTACCTCCTGCCTTAACGTATGCGGCAGAAATCTGATCGCTGGGCAAGCAGGATGAAAGATCACTCAGCGTTATTGAACGCGCAGTCTAAAGGACGATGCTAGGAGCATCCCCGTTTCACACAAGTAACGGAAGGGATCTGAAGCTCCGACCTGC
The DNA here is from genome assembly GCA_018806985.1 of Angiostrongylus vasorum. Taxonomy (NCBI): domain Eukaryota; kingdom Metazoa; phylum Nematoda; class Chromadorea; order Rhabditida; family Metastrongylidae; genus Angiostrongylus; species Angiostrongylus vasorum. Next base: position 73,705 of record JADANN010000109.1, on the reverse strand, counting down.
GTCAACAAGCAAAAATCAAAGATGCCGTTCTGCACGCCAAACAGTCGAAGATAAGGTGAGCCGGACACGTAATGCGTATGAATGACAACCAATGGACAAGAGCCGTTAGTGACTGGATTACTCGGGATGTTAAACGCATTGCGCTAAGACCACCGACCCGGTGGTCAGACCGCTTCACGTGAAGCCTAAAAGAAAGATACAATGCATAACGAGTCCTTAGAGCGAGCGGAACCCACTGGGTGTTCTTGCAGGCGAATGGGGAAAAATGGAAGACTTCCTGGCGCCCACTCGAGTCACTGGGACTACAGGTGATGGAGGTGATTTCATATTTGACACAAGGAAAGAAATAAATATCACCGATCTAATTCTAACTTTTCTTCAATGTTAGTTTTACGGAAAAGACTGTCAAAGTCATGAAGCGATCATACATTATGGAAAAAAACCGTCTAATCCGATCCATACTAATATGCAAATGGGTAACTGTAATGAAGTGATGAAGAATTCCTCCCAGCAAGTGCTCATGTTGTGCTTCATGTTACGGCGACTTGCCCAAGAACGCAGGCCCAACCATCGAGTTGATCGATATCCGTTTTTTCGGGGTGCGGCGATCTTCGTGGGCTTGGCTCCGCCCAAGTATTTAAATTTGGCGCGTTAACCTGTTTACTTCGAGTCAAATCTTGGCACTGGCGAAGTTCTCGAAGCGTCCCGCGGCCGGCCGGCCATTTTGCGCCGAGCCGACGGCGGATGCGCCCCTTTATCTGCGTCGGCCCAGATCCTCCTTGCTTTTCATTTCACATAAGGCTATTAGGAAAGTGTGTGTGTGATTATTAAACGTGTAACTTTCCTCCCGATTGCTGAATCTCGACTGCATAGTCGGAAATGTGCAAGACAATTGCTCTGCAAACTTAAAACTGTTGAGCCAGTTGTACTTGTGACCATTTCTTTTCAGGGAAAGCATCCTTCATCTCGCCAAGGGACAGGATACCGCACCTGTTCGTTGTGGCATTTCAAATCTTCTTTCTAACCAGTCAGTACGCTAGAAGTAACGCTTTCAAGAATAAGATGGTCTCGTAGCTGCCGATTCACACGTCGATCCGAGTGCTTCGCGTTGAAACTGGTAAGATTTTTTCCATTTAATCACTGAGGTAGTACTCTCCATGTTTTTTTCTTCATTGTAGAAAGGACAGAATATCTTTGTTCTTCTCGCCATATTTCAACAGGTCTAGTGCTCATGTCGAAACCATTGGGGAAATTAAACTACCGCTTCCCAACTAGTTCCAACCTTGTCACGATATAAACTCACAGGGAGCATACTTTTCAAATAAACTACTTCAGACTTTCAGAGTTTGGCTAGGCTGACCTCAGGATTCCAGGGAACCACACTGGCTTATCAAGCAAATCTCAGAGAAACGGAGATGATGCTGGGGCCAGCACAACCATTGAGGACGGGCCATTCAAACATCAAGTAAGTAAGCAATATCTCGGTATATTAAATGCATGTATACATATATACTTGATACTTGATACTTGATACTTGAACGGCCCGTCCTCAACTAGGTGTGCGGGCCCTCAGCATAACCACTAGTTTTCGGAGTTTTGCTGGTTTAGCCATTGTGGTTTACTGGAGTCACTATGTTAGCTTGGCCAAAGTCTGCTCCAGGTTGCCACCACTACAGGCAGTTGCCGACCTTGTGGATCAGAGGAAGGTTTGCCACCATGCGATGAATTTTGTACCAGGACTTTGGTGGATCTTGATATGGGTTTACTCTTAGCTGGGGATCCTGATGGAAGCGCCGGGCTCTTTTTCAGCTTGTGAAACGCTGCCAGGGAGATGAATCTTCCCGCTCTACATCGCAGCCCGACACCCAGAAACACCCTCCCCACCCACGATGAGGCGGTTAACCGTTAGGGAGGAAAAGCAAAATATATCCATTATGAAGGTGCCTTCAACGTCCACGAAGGTGCCACCTATTTAAGAATTTATGCTAAGACGTTAAATTGATGACGACTGTTTTAATATTAAAAGTTGTTGTCAGATATTGAGAAGAGTATTGTTATACTGTGAAAAAATTAGATCATTCAAAGATTATTCATCATTGAACATAGGGGTAGTGGAGAATTTAAAACAAGTAATATTTTCTCTCACTAAGAACAAAAAGGACAGAAAATGTGCGATTTCACCATGTCGCAATCATGAACCTACCACTAGTAATTCTGATATTTAAACAGTTTAAGACCATCATAATCATGACTTTGTAAAAAGAAGAAGATGTACACCCTTTGTGGCCATAACGGCCCATCTAACTACTCTCTGTCGCCTACGACATTTATTCCCGATTCATGCCGGGCACCTCTGACAGAGCTTTGGCGAGAACAGATAACAACAATGATAATCAGCAGTTTTTTTAGATGGGTCGCAGAACGTGTTATCAACACATCCTCATAATATAAAGCATTTAGTCGTTCATAATAAATGTCACATTATTTCAATAGTTAATATTTCCATAAATTGGGTAACAAAGGAACTGGTGGTGTTAACAAGCCTGATGGTTTCTTGACGGCACAATGATGCAGAGATATTTGTGAAAACTCCCTACCCGATCGCACATGTCTGCGCTGGGGAACGGACGCGCATTTACCCTTTCCGTGGCATTATTGTTAATATTGTGACTTCGAATATCGGGTTATTTTTTCACTTTCATGCCCCGTAAATCCTACATAGTTGAAGGGATATCCGGCAAGCCCACACAGCTGATTTCAGATTTGAGTCTACAGAGCAACTACGCGATACGATAGTTCATAAGTATCATGTGGACTTTGACCATTCTGTGGAACCACAGACCTTCCATCATATCCTACTGAAGAACGCCACATTCTGAAAGGTCTTAGAATTATGTATCACATGTATCACCTGTAGTCCCGTTGACCGTCGGGTGACTCGAGCGGGACGCCCGTAATTCTTCCATTGTTCCCTGTCGCGTGCAAGAGTAGCCTAGTGGGTTCTGCTCGCTCTAGGGACTCTTCGAGCATCATTTCTTCCTTCTAGGCTTTTCGCAAAGAACTCTGACCATCGAGTCGATGGTCTTCCTGCAGTGCGTTTAACATCCCGAAGAATCCTGTCGCGCAGTCACTAACGGCTCTTGTCCATCGGTTGTCGTTTATACGCATTACGTGTCCGACCCACCTCATCTTCGACTTTTTGGCGTACAGAACGGCATCTCTATGCTTTGATCGCTGAAGCAGCTCGGAGTTTCGGATCTCTTCCCTTACTTGTGTGACACGGGATACTCCTAGCATCGTCCTTTCGAGTGCACGTTCAATCACGCTGAGTAATCTTTCATCCTGCTTACCCTGCCACCAGGTTTCTGCTGCATATGTTAAAGCAGGAGGTACCGTTGAGTCGAAAAGGCGAGCACGGAGTCGGGCATTATTTCTTTTCTTCCCTACATCGTCGATGCTCTTGAAAACTTCCCCAAGCCGCCCCCTTCCATCCACTCAACTCTGGAGGTCAGTCGTTCATCATGTTGATTCCCCGACCTAGATAGACACAACTGGAGCATTTGGAGATATTCATTCCTTTGAGCGTGAATATGGCATGCGTAACCGATCCGTTTCTCATCAATACCGTTTTTGTGAGATTTAATGGAAGACCAAACTTTCCACAGGCTTTATCAAAGTCGGCAAGAACATTCATTCCGCTTGGCTAATATTTGGTGTTATAAGGACGATGTCATCAGCAAAGCGAAGATGGTGTAACTGCCGACCATCGATTTTCACTCCCATATTATCCCATTCCAATGTTCGCGTGACGTTCTGGAGGGTGGCGGTAAATAATTTTGGCGAGATGGTATCGCCTTGCCTAACCCCTATTTTGACGTCGCTGTTAATATCGTTGTAGAATGGTGATATCTTGGTGGTGAAATTTTTATACAGCTCGCTATGAATCTTTGCATGCTAGGTAGGCACTCCTTCACTGTTCGTGGCTTCCATGACTGCTTCTTTCTCAACTGAGTGAAAAGCCTTCTTCTTATCGATCGAAGTGAGAGAAAGCGGTGTTTTGTTCTTAGGTGATACTTCTTCAATGAGTTTTGTTATCCTGTGGATGTGGTCCACCGTACTAAATCCTTTTTCTAAACCCTGCTTGGTTACATGGCTATCTTTCGTCCAGTGTTCTATCATTCCTGCTTTAGGATAACTCGAATGAAAAGTTTGTAGAAGACAGACGGCAATCAAATTGGTCGATAGTTGCTGATATCGTGGAGCTCACCTTTCTTCAGTAATGGCGCGGTCTTGCTGGTCTTCCATTGATTAGGGACCTTGCATTCAAACAGATAACATGTGAAGAGCAGAACCAGTGTGCTTACGAGGACTAGCGGAAGGTTCTTCAGGTATTCAGATCTTATCCTGTCGGTTACCTGGTGCTGTTCGATTTCTCACCGACGAAATAGCAGATCGGATTTCGGAAGGGAGAACCGATGGTACGACATATTCATCCTCCTTCATTTCATGTGACGGAAGGTGGACGTGGCTATCGATGAGATCAGAGTAGTATTCCTGAATGATTTTCCCCATTGCCTTTCTGGAAGCTGTAACAGCTCCGTCTGAGCGTAGGATTGCAATCATTTTGGTTTTGTAATTGGCGAAGCTTCGGTGGTGCTTTGCAAATGCTTTTTTCCAGCCTCTGCGGCTTCGACCATAAATTCTGCTCTTCTCTCTCTGAGATCTCCTTTAATCGCCTGTCTGCATTGTTTTGCAAGTTCTTCGTATGTTAGTTCACGGTTGCCTGCAACTCGTGCAATTCCGCTCTGGCGTAGCAGCTCCAGTGTTTCTATTCTTCGTGGTTTTCGAATTCTCAGCATTCATAGCGCTGACGTGAAGACGTTGAATGAGCGGATCGTATTCGTCGTCGATGTTGTCGACAACCCCGTCTTCCCAACAGCCGACTAGTGAATTGAATAAGTCCCAGCTTACAGTGGTTTTGGAACTTCGTGTCTTGCACGGAGGGAGCGATGGTTTGAACCCGTGTAGAATATTGGGACATCAGCGACATCAGTTAGGGTAAATTCTTGGATTTAATGGGATGTGGTCTATTTTGTTGTGCTACTCTTCATTGGTAGACTTCCACGTCCAGCCTTGAGTGTGGGGCTTCTGGAATTGCGGGTTACCACGGATGATCTCGGTCGTCATGATAAACTCAGATAGCTGCTCAACCTGTTTGTTCCATTCTAATACGTGGGTCTCAATGTGACGTTCTTCAGACGTTCTTCTTGGCCCAGTCATGGCGTTGAAATCTCCAATGATAACCTTGAAGAATGTGTGGTCTTCTCCGCACAACTTCTCCAAGTCCATATAGAACGCTTCGACTTCTTTCTTTCGTCATAGTTTGATGTCGGCGCGTAAACGACGAAGATTTTCAAAGCCGGTATTGATCCACATCTTTTTAATCGTAAACGTCCAATTCGGGTTGTAAGCTGTTCAAATGAATCGATGTTCATGGACAAACTCGTGTTGACGAGAACACCGACGCCGCCGACTCCTCTCCTGTCGCATGTTCCGAGGAACAGTTCTTCTCCGGTGTCAAAGACGACGTTGGATTGGTGACGTCGTCTCGTCTCGGCCAGACTGATGACGTCGTACCTTATCTTTCTCGTTTGCATGATCAAGTCTTCTATCGAGGACTCAGACGCAAGTGTATGTGCATTGTAGGTAGAGATCGTCACCTTAGTTCTTCGTGATCCAGGCAGCTTCCATTGGCCCTGGGATTTTAGCAGCCTCTCCGTACTCGTCCTACCCAACGCTGCCGAATTGAGGGGCCCTTTCGGGGTCAGGAGAACGAGGCCCGTTTCTTTTACTGTTTTTAGCTTTTTTGATACCCACGTATAGCTTGCTGGGCTCTGAACGTGGGGGCTAGTGTATGCTCACGGGTAGCTTGCCAGGCCCTCCCAGAGTGGACATGAAGCTTATTTGTTGGAGGCGACTCCTAACCGCCTCCCATATACTTCCCTGTCACTTGACTGCAGGCTTTTGGCCGAATTGACTCGTAGAGTACAATCAGCATAAGCGAGGATGCACCCACACATGCATGCATGAATACGCCTAGCAAATACAGAAAGTATATGCCAAATCGGCGCACCAGAAACAGGGAGTCCATCCCATGGATCCAACTGCGTTTCAGGAAAGCAAAGGCCGATTTTGGTCTGCGATTAGTCGCCCTATCCTCCACCGGGGAAAGCGCACGTAGCCTCGCAACTAACTGGCTCGAAATCCCCCTTATGAGCGAGATCCGTGGATTATATATATATATATATATATATATATATATATATATAAAGTGTTTTACATCGAGATATTGTAACCGAATCGTCAACTCAATTTGGTTATTATATTGCTTACTTGAATTCTAGCACCCTATTTTCACGAGTGTGCGGTACCCAGCACCTTTTCCATTCGCTTCTTTGCCGCCTACTTCCCGTCCATCGTAGTGTTTGATTCGAGCATGGTGGTGGGTGTGAGTCTCATACCGTGGTCTGCAAAACAAATTCACCTGACTGACTTTAGTTAGGAACATGTCCGTCCAACGTGTAGGTGGTCGTCAGTGGGGACGCATTCATCGTCGTTGAGTCCACTCGATAATTCTTTTCGTCCATCTGCCGTCTGTTCTTTTCATTATATAACGGGCCAATTCATTATTATTAGTTCTGTCATTCTCATTTTAAGCGTAAAGGGTAGGGAGTATAAAGAAGAAGACGTGTCATTTTTTATTTGTCTTCAGAATTTATGTGATGCAATCTTAACTCCCAGTTATTCCGCGCATCAACTCAGCAACGCGTTACAGAAGCTATTCTTCGGTAGTGTTAATGTTAATCTATGATCTTAAAATTGTTCCACGTGTTTATCCCTTTGTTCTTTTGTTTATATTTTTTTGTGTGTTTACATGTTGAATCACCTATTTTTAAGGTCTGGCGAGGCTGCATTCCGACTGCGAATCACGCTCGACAAATCCCAACACACAGTAAATTTACCTTGCAGTTTCTCTTCCTCTCTGTCCACATTGAACTAATTAATCATTGAGCAATGAGCTTGTAAAAGACTAAGGTCGGGTGATGTAAGAGGTTGCATGAGAACGAATGATTTTTTTAACAGATCGACAATGTATGGAAGGTATAACATGTGACCACAACCCATCCCGACTAACGGATTAGAATGGAATGCGCAGGGTGAACCGCTGCCTGAATTAATCGTGGAGACCAAGACCCCGTGGTAACTCGCAATTCCAGAAGCCCATCCTCAACGCTGTACGTGGAGTCTCCCAGTGGAGAGTACCATAACGACATGGGTCACGTCACAGTAAATGGAAAGCCTTACCGATGTCGCTCTTGTACTAAAATTCTACGCAGGATCAGACCATCACCTTCTTCATGCAAAATTTCATTTTTCCGCGGAAAGAAGAAAAAAGGTGCCTGAAATCAAAAAATGAAGTCCCGAAGTCCCAGAACCACCATAAATCGAGGATTTATTCAACTCATTAATCGGTTGTTGGAAAGATGCCGTCCTCGGTAACATCGACATGGAATACGACTGGCTCATTCATCATCCTCGCTTTAGCGCTATGAAAGCCGAGAGTTCGAAAGCCAAGAAGAGACGTCTGTATCCAGAAACACTGGAACTCATACGCCAGCGCGGAATTGCACGAGCTGCAGGCAACCACGAACTAACATACGAACTTGCAAAACAATGCAGACAGGCGATTAAAGGAGATCTTAGAGAGAGAAGAGCAGAACTTATGGTCGAAGCTGACGATGGTCATGAGAAACGGATTGGTTTCGTATGCCCCTATTCACGCTAAACGGAACGAATATTTCCGAATGCTACAGTTATGTCTATCTAAGTCGGGAAATCAACATGTTGAACGATTTAACTCCAGAGCTAGGTAGAAGGAAACAAGCGGCTTGAGAAGTTTTCAAGAGCATCGAGGATGTAGTGAAGAGGACAAAGAACACCCGACTTCATACCCACCTTTTCGAATTCACGATACTTACTGCGTTAACTTATGCATTAGAAACATGGTCGCTGCGTAAGCAAGATGAAAGATCACCCCTCGTTATTTAACGCGCGCTCGAATGGATTATGCTAGGAGAATCCCACTTCACACAAGTAGTTTTGTTTGCCGAGCACATAATGCTTGTAAACGACAATCGATGAACAAGAGCCATTAGTGACTGATGTCAAACGTATTGCAGGAAGTCCACCGCCTTGATGGTCAGAGTTCTTCACGAAAAGCCTAGAAGAAGGATATGATGCTAAGCGTGTCCCAAGGGCGAACAGAACCCACTGGGCTACTCTTGCACGCAACAAGGAAAAAATGGAAGATTTACTGACGCTCACTCAAGTCACTCGACGATCAACTGGACTTCAGGTGATACAGGTGATGACAGTCTTAATTGAGTGTACAAATGTTTTCCTGCCAGACGGTATTTCATGAGATTCTTGCAGTCATTGTTTTTTTTTCCTAAATATTAATGTGAAACTTATATGACACCACGTTGTGTCAGAGAACGTTTCGCTTTATCTGCAAGACTTTGATCGTCGAAATTGACATATGCCGTTGCCTTAGCTCAGTATTTACAAGTAGATTCATCATGTACCACATGTCTGTATTTGGTTCTAATCTCATTGTATTTCAAATTACGGAGTGGCAATATGTGGATGACCATACTGTTTATTTATATTTTAACATTATCCGTCTGCTGCGCACATCCCATCACTTCTTACATTCGATTCGTTTTTCCTCCCATTCATCGTCGTTAAAGATCTTCGATGTTGTTTTGGCTACTACTTGAGGACTTTGATCTTCTTTTATGAATGTCGCAGAATGCTGGCCGATTCGTTTCTCTATGCAGTGTTAGAGATAACCGTGCTAAGGCTTCCTAGTTGGCTTGGACGAGAGTGTTGAGGAGGCGGCCGTACTCTTTTTGTCTTTGCTTCCTGATCGACAACATCACTAACCACTGCGCTATCCGTTTCTCCATTTTGTTTATTTAGTTTTGGCGATATAGAGAGCGGGATGCAGGTTAGATGAAGTCCATGAGTCTTAGATCTTAAGATAACTCTTAAGAGTACTTGGAAACAGTGAAGAGATTAGAACATCAAAGTTCTGCACAAAAAACCCTGAGAAAAAAGAAGTAATGCCTAGCGAGTCCTTAGAGCAAGCAGAACCCACAGTGCTAGTCCTGCAAATGACAGCTAGAAATGGAAAATTTACTGGTGTCTGTTCCAGTCACTCGACCATCAACGAGTCGAGAGGGCGATACAAGTTATACCGAAAAAGTGGCGTGTCTTGCGCACTTCCGGATCCTCCCTTTCGAGCGTATAGCTCAAATCTCCTCAGCTAATTAGCCTCCCTCCCCTTCCACGAAACACTATTTGATGACCACTATTCATATACCATTCCTTCAGTGCCAGCACTCTATCACGACTTCGCCCGACCGTGTTCTTCGTGGATGTTGAGGTGGCACCGCTGTTATTTCATTGTATTACTCAGTTACTTAACTGGACAAGGCTTTTTGATATTTTTTAGCCTTCCTCATTGTTCATCTTCGTTACAAAGGTTCTCCTCGCTCATTATATCATTACATATGTTTTTTATACATGTATTAATTGATCTAGCATTTTATTGTTGTGACATTATTATTGTAGTATACGTGGTTTCATAAGCATTGTTTTAGATCTCGAAGTACCGCACCAACGGGAGAACGAGAATAGCCGGGGTTCTTATTTCCTACTGCTGCGTAAATTTTGGGACATACCTGTTGTGCTAACCATTCAGAATAGTTGAATTTCGTCAACTCTTAAGTATATAATTCTTCAGCGCGTCAAAGTTATCTATTTAGAGGTCAGTTCATTTGTTACATAGATGCAAATTGTTGCTGAACACAATTTTTTGCCTTAAAATCTTATTTTAAAAGCATAAAGGATAAAGCTCTCGGCATTGATCAATCCCTGAGGGATGCGCCATGCATTCGACTTCAATAAGCATCGTTTGGAGGTGATTGAATGTATATCTGGCCTTTACAATGACTCGCGGTGGCCTACCGATGTATCGAGCCGGTGCTGCTACGCTCCCAGACGTCTGGTACTAATTTGCTGACCCTGGAGGGGTGGAAGCCTTGCTGGGCCATGGGTACGGGGAATCGATTCGCGTGTGTGTTGCAGGACGCCTCCGACCACTGCGCCAGACGCGCCCTATATCTTATGGTGCGCACTGAAAATAATTTTCTGGACTTGGCGGGAAGTCACTCTCGGCTGGTTTGATTAGACACTTACTTGGCAGCTCATCCTCAAATGTCGTGCAGTTCAAGCACTTAAATTTGTTCCTCCCTATTGCAATCCTCATCAGAATAGACGGTCGGGTTCGTGTTTGGGCTCAGTACCGGCTTAAGTTTAGTTTTTTTTTCGATACTGACATGATTCCACCTCTGCAACACTGATAGCCGTCACATAGGAGCATTTTCTGCTTTTCGATCAGGATTTTTCTAGCGTATTTGTATGAGTGCGCTACAACGGTGAGTTGTACATTGTTAAGCTTCCAATTTTCCACAAAGTGGTATTATCGTAGCACTCATGAACTTCTTGATAACATTAGTTATAACATTTGAGGTGTTTGAATCGCATCTCGTGATCGACACTGCTGTTCTTTACTGCGTGGGCAGAGCACCATAATGGATCGATGACCTTGTATTTGTTAAGTCATTCACCGTGGATGCCTGAGGGAATATATAGCACGACACTGATTAAATCTACCGGAGTCAAATCGAATGATCGATTCTTTGAGGGAAATCCTACCAACCATCTGTGTTACAGATACTAAGGCCATAGTGTTTTCATCTACAATAAATGTGGATATCAGCCTTTTTACTTTTTCAAAATGATAGGAAAAAAATCTAACCGTTGGAAAATTGGAACTATTAATTGTTACATAAACATTTTTCGTGCACGGGAAGAACAGATAGCCTAATTGTAAAAGGTGCACTATTGCTGAATTATGTAAAGTTACCTTTTTTATTTCCAGCCGAATTGCCGTTATGATTGTAGTTTGCAGTTCTCAAGTTGACAATTTTAAAGGTTAGTGATTTCTGTAGCTATTTCGATGTTCCCAGGACAGCTGGCACTTAATGCTGGTTTTTCAAAAACGACGTAGATCTCATTTTCATGAAAAGAGAAGATTCCTGAGCGTTTTTTAACAAGAAAATCCTCAAGAGTATACCGATCATTATAGAACGCCGTTTCCTTCTTGCGGCTGCATTTGCAGTTGCACGTAATGGTGGGCTCAGATCACACTACACGTGGGAATTTGCACTGGGCATCTTCGCAACGGGTGTTTTTCTTTGTGGTCTACGTCTAAGTATTTACAGGACTGTACAATGATTTTTGTTTTAGACCTTACCAGGACCATCCAGTTCTGCAGAACAGTCATCTGACGGATTCTTGTCAGTCGTTCCACGTTATTCATTTAGAACTTGTTTGTTTTGAAAAATTTGTTCGGTTTCTCAATCCTAGCGAGTTTTTTGGAATGAGTGTTATTCGAAGCAAGAATTTGATCGTTTTTAATTCAGTTTACTTCTACTTCTTTTCTAGTTCGGACGTCTCTTCTACTCCTTCTCTGTCACCAGGACTTTTCACAGCTTTTCAGCGCAAACATCATTTCTCAGGGTATTGCACTAGCTACACTTTGCACTTTGTGTGAACTGATAGGAATTCGCGATATTTCTGTCTATTCTGTTGCTGTACTTCCGAATTCGCTTTCTTTGTGTCAAAGAAATTTAAAAAGGCCTTTAGAAAGAAGAAATCCAACTTAACAAGAACTGCCTTTTCATTAACATTGAACAGACGAGAAAATACGATGTATATGTCATTGTAGTAACATGTCAAAATGCCTTCCACATTTCCTTCCTCTCTGTGCCCTAATCGAGTCAATTTTTTCTTCTCATTTGGGTCACCTGAAAAATTAAAAAAGGCGAGAAATGTGCTAGCCTCTCTGTTTAACTTAGATTGTATCGGGATACTGTCCATGATGCACATTGGTTTATTTCTCTTCATCTAAACTAGGTGATTCCTATCTGTTAGGAATTTCCATCGAGCTCTACAAAATGCACAACAGGTGCAGTAGAAGACTTCAAGACGGCATGAAAGTCGATTGTGTTAACTACGTTTACAACCTGTTAATCAACGTAGTTTCAAAATTGGTAGCGCATGAAAGTTTCACTGGAGGGATGAACCCGCTTGTCAGTGGCCAACTATATCTTGTCATCCTAATGTGAGAAAGAATAAAACGCGTCCATTACATTTCTTTGAGAATTTTGTTCTTAAAAACGATGTGTATCATAGCGTTTGCAGGCCAAGGCAATCTTGCACTTCATTGTGACGAGGTACCGCTTTTCAAGAAATTAAAGTAAGTGAGGTGTTACAGTTTTATGCCACTTTACCTGTAGTTGAACAAAACTGTTCTCAACTTTTGTCTTTTGTCCTTTAAGCTGTCATCCTGTGATCCTGCTGAGAACTCATCATTGTCTATGTGGATATGCGATGGTAGCAATAGCCAGTCCTTGTAAGTTGTCCTGGTACTGATTTGTATGATGTGTGGTCACCTTCACGTTTCACTATGTTCCTTAATGAAGTTCACAGTTAAAGTCTTACCTTTAAAAATTCTAAAATCGTATAATGGTTGGTGTGGCATGATTTTATTGAGAAAGAAAAATCAAACGTTGTTCAGATTTTCTTTTATGAGGTGTGAATCTTCTGCACTGATAGCAAGGAAATACTTTCCACCATATTTGGTGGATCAGCGGATGTTGTCACTGTTTTGAACTGGTGCTAAATATTATTCGAGGAACCGTAATCTCAACCACTAAACTAAAAGGTTATCGACCCGAAGAGTGTGATTTTTTCTTTTTTTCTCATGACGATACTTGTTGTTGCTTCCAATCTGTTTTGAAGATCTGGTGTATCATCATCGACAACAAGACATTCGAACGATGAAGCAGGTAAGCAGGTCAGAAACCCATTGTTTTCACTAGGATTGTCTTCCGAATAATCAAAAGAATAGTTCTTATATCCCTAATCGACCGCCATGGGGTCATTACAGTCTTTTTCTAGAATTACTTTCAATGTCTGAAGGATTAAACCTTCTTTAGACAAAAAAAGCCGTATTAACTTTCAGCTAATAGGTTCGTCACGTTTTTATGATCGGTACCGTCAGGAAGTTTGATTCTATTCACATATCAAGTGGTTCCACTTTTTCTATGAATGGAATCAAATTTTCATTCCATTTATAACTTGAGGGAACTGAACTCAATTCTTCGGATAGGTACTTTCACGTTAAATGACCACGTAATTACCAGCTGGTGTGAAGACATCGGAATACTTGCCCCGTATCCTTTGAGTGAACGCCAATAATGTAGTGAGACCACCTACTAAGTTGTCGGATTTTGCGAACATAATTCGACGTTATAGAAGTGCTAGTGAAACACGACTGTACTACAGCATCGTGTTCATTCAATCTGCTTTATTTCTAATCGACCATACATTTTGAACGGGATGTGCATGTTTCTTGTTTCCCTTCTATCCATAGCAACGGTTTGAATACTTTTTTCGTACACTTTGATTCGTGAGTGTCATATGGTGGAAAGTTTGTCATGTCTGCTTTTGCTCTAACCCATTCTTTAGAAGAGTACTCACTTACTCGATATTTGAACGGCCGGTCCACACTGGTTGTGCGGGCTCCCAGCATAATAACCATTTCTTGGAGATTTACTGGTTAAACCATTGTGGTTCCCTGGAATCCTGAGGTCAGCCTAGCCAAAGTCTGCTTCAGGTCTTCACCACCACAGACAGTCGCAGCTCTTGTGGATCAGAGGGAGATTTGCCACCATGTTGGGAGACCCTGCCGGGGGGAAGAATCCCCCCGCTTTACATCGCAGTTCGACACCCAGGAACACCTCTCAGCCACGGTGAGGCCTTAAACCGTTGGGAGGCTTTAGGACAGTAAGTGTTACCAATTTGTAAGTGTTCATTTTAAAAAACGAGCCCCGTGACCTCAATACACTTCTCGCAAAAATGAAAGCTGAGTTCAACCGTTTCCGCCACGTCTCGGTTTCGCCTTCACCCTTACTGGTTAAAATAAAAGATGTTTGAATGGTTGAATCTTCAGATCTTTACCATTTAGACAGAACATCTCTTTTGAATTTTTTTAAGGTCATTTTTTAGGATCTACCTTGCTCTTTAAAGAAGGACGTGACTGTCGTCGATGAAGGAAGTTCCACACCAATAATCCGGTTAGTCGACCACCTTACTTCACTTTTAGTTCCACAAATAGACATCAAAGGGTTTGATTCTTTTGTTAGATGTATTTTTTTGTTTTCATCGCACAGATTGTTTTTTCACTACAGCATATTTTAGGCGACAATAGCGTTAATGTATTGGAAAGAGCTTTTTCGCGGAATTGCAACAATGTTACGTCGAAACGACTCTCGATCGAGATGCACGATTTGCAAATATAATGGATACAGTGAGTTGTTCGATGAAAATCCAAGTGATACTAATAGTACAGATGAGCCTCCTCACACTGTCGCCCTCGAGAAGACAGTGTGAATAGGTTATCAATGTGTGCCTGGTTTTCGTACGCATCATTGGATTTGAACAACAGGAGCACCATGTGAATGTAACATTCTGCAGTGGAAAGAGCATACACCCTCAGAAGCGACTGGAAGCCAAGGCTATGTGAAATCTTGGCAACCAACAATAAATTTACTATGCCTCGTTTTGCATGTATTATTAATGCTAGGGTAGTGACCATTGCTTATGAAAATGTCCAGGATTTTCCTCCTTTTTTATCGAGGAAGATATCTGTTTAGTCGTGTTAAGTTCTGCTTTTATTCTGATTTACTGGAACTGAAGATTTGCCTTTTTTCCACTTTTAGGATGATCGTCACGTCATCATTTAATCGAAGTGCTGCCACATTATACACTTTGGCGTGTTGGAAAATCCTGATGAAAGTTTTTTTCGATGTCTAGAGTACGTTCATCATTCTTAGCATATTTATTAACATGCCGAATTCTCATTGGCTAATGGCATGCTACTGTGCCCAATTTTTTGCCGCGAGTTCTGTGAGCCATACACGATTCATGGCGTTGATTGTGCTGTGGTCTTTTTTGTTCCCTATCTCTTTTTAATAATTCTTGAAATACTTCTGTCACTTAAATCTGGTGAAGAAAATTTGTTCATTCAGTCAACACTTTATTGGCCTTCTTCAGGCAGTTTCGAAGCTGTGCGGCTTTTTTATCCAACTATTTCACGTCATAATGGTGACTCTCCCAGCGACTGTAAAAGGGGAAAACAACCAGGCTCTGGTCAAAAATTCGATTTCGTATCTCTGAATAACGCTGCTAAAAGACTTATTTGATCAGCAAGTGTGGAACGCGAATTTCCGAGCGATGAGCACTCAAGCAGATTATCCAGAAGAAGATGAAGAACGGACAAATGAAGGCTGTACCAAATAAGAGGATATGAAGGAAGGTGCTCTAGGACGACGAAGAAGAATTAAGTATTTCTCACCGGTTTTCGCTGTAGGGGATAATGTTCCTATCTTCTCGAACAATAGTTCAGTTAAGATACAAAGGATTTTTTTTTCAGATAATAAGACCTTCTTTTTCCCAACAACATTCAAAGCACCAGTGGGATGTTTGGATTCTCAAAGATGGGGTCAAGCTTGTCTGGGAGGACAAAACACTGACTGGCCACCGTGAGAAATTGTACAGTCCAGATGTGCATTCAATCACTTCTACAATGCTTGATGGAAATAAATGCATGCTGTCTCCCTCAGGGGATTGATCGTTATCGGACGCCATGTCCGTTATCACTTTTATGACATGTTCAATCTGTTGTACCTAAACCGACCCTTCAAAATATCAGCCATAGGCCGCGCGTACGTAAATATGTTGATAAAGCCGCCTCTGAATAGTTGCTTATTTTTTTATTTCTTAGAAGTGACCACAGGGCTTTGATAAATCCATCCAGTTCTATGTTGTTGACGCAATAAAATTTCTGGAGTTCCTAACGTTGCGCGGATATCATGTGACTTCGAATATCTTTATTTTGAGAAAGCCTTTCATAATTTGTGTGTTTGTTATTTAAGATGTAGCATCTGTAATTTTAGGAAGTCTCCAATTTATTGACGAAGTTTGTAATCACAGTCATTGGTCGTTACCTGAGGAAACCGGAAAGGATGAATGAATGAGTCAAACATGGACTCAAAGCAGGGAGGTTGGTAATTGAAAACAACTCTTGCTGTCCCCATTAGGCTCATATGCTTTCGTACCTTTTAGTATTTCTGGTACTTTAGATGTTGCGAATTGTTTGCCAGACTCCAACAAATTTCGACACAGTGCTGGAAATTATTGTTGCCGTCGATGAGATGAAATCAGAGTTAGTGCCTCATCATTTTTCCCAAACTACTGCGACCTCTGCCATAATTTGTGGAACAACTGTAAGTAGAGGAGACTATGTCCAACAATTCATCTCAGGAATGGTTTGAAATATGAAGCTTTTTGTTGTAAATCTCTCTATGGCTTTTTTTTATGTTATAACACTTACGAGAGCAAAGCCCTGAGGCCACCTAAGACGATGGGTAGGCACAGTAACGAAGAGCAAAATAAGAAGCTTCAGACAGTGATCTTCAGATTTCTAAAGATGATGACCTGTGACCGTGAGGAAGGAAATGTTGAGTTTGTTTGCTACGCCACGGAGCAAAGAAATGACCTCGTAGTCAGGGCTACACAGCGACCACAACAATGTTGGCGAAGTGTCGGACCTACGCCTCCTTTCTGAATTTTGCTGTAATAACTCCTCATAGCTTTACCTTGGATTCTTCTGTATTAATGTTAATCCTTCTCTTGAGAAAAGAAGCAAGGGCCTCGATTGGTATTCGATGAATACCACATGAGACCTCTGAAAGGCTAATCGTCGATTCGAAGCCCAACTGAGGTTCCGAGTTTCTCTGAGATCTCAACATCCTTGTTGTATATTACTTCGTGCTGTGCATTGAAAAAAGAAGAGGCACTAAGTAAAGGCTAAAATATTGTTGATCCTTGATTAGTTATACATTTGTTGTTTTAGATGAGTCTACTTTTTTTCTACTTCTGTGATTAGTTTTTTTTTGATAAGTTTGAATGCCTAAATATACTTTAGATCTCCATCACATACATCATTGGTTGTCTTTTTTTTGTCGTCAAGGAGCTCGGATGAGTACTAGTAAATTTTTTGAAGAGCTTTCTTGGTGTGTACCCGATGCGATGCCCACTCTTGACGCACTCGCAAATAGACTATAGACGTAAAACATCAGATTTTGCATTCAGCATCTTCGTAAAAAAGAATAAGCGAGGCATCCTCGACCAGTCTCACTATGGGACATATTTTCATAAATTGCACATGAAAGCCACAAAACACGGAGAAAATGCCGTAAGCCCAATTCTGATCCAATTCCCGATCAAGGGAATCCTTGTTTAGCCGATGGATAAACGTGAATTTGTAGATGTAGTTGAGGACACGCACTTCAGCAAGCCCTGATTACAACTATTTTGATAGTTCGAACGAAGTATTTCGGTGAAATCAAAATGTGCGCCAAATTACTTTTACGCGTTGTTCTCACTTCATTCGCTTTCGCATGCAGGAAAAGGACTTTCAAATCATCGGCCCTTAAACTCCTGGTCACTAGGGTACTACATTTTGTTCTTTTATGAACACTACCTCCTTATCCAGAAAGTGATTTCGTTTTCAAAGGAAAAGTTAACTTCGCGACACATATTCCATCTAATACCGATAATTCACCTGTATCATCTGTAACACCTGTCGTTCTGTTGGTCGCCGAGTGACTCGATCGAGCGCCAGTAATTCTTCCATTTCTTCCTGTCGCGTGCAAGAGCAACTCGCTCTTGGGCACGCTGAGCACCATATATTTTTTTCTAGCGTTTTCGTTAAATTCTCTAACCATTAGGTCGGAAGTCTTCCTGCTGTGCGTTTGACATCCCAAGGAATCCAGTCGTTGACGGCTCTGATCCATCGGTTGTCTTCCGTGCACATCTCAGCCCACCTCACCCTTTGTAATTTGGTGCATAGAACAGCGTCCTTTGGCCTTTGATAGCTGACTTACATCGGAGCATTGGATTCCTCTCCCACGCGTGATACAGGATACTCCTAGCATCGTCCTTTCGACTGCGCGTTCAACAAACGTGAAGTGATTTCTTATGCTGCTTATCTAGCGACCACGTTTATGACTTTGTCGTCATGGGAGGAAGAATCATAGAGGCGAGAACGTCGGAGTGGTGTTTGATGTTCTTTGTTCTCCCCACTATATCCTCGATGGTCTAGAAATCTCGCCAAGCTGCTCGCTTTCTCTTGCTCAACTCTGGAGTTAAGTCGCTCATCATGTTGAATTCCCAATCTAGATAGACGTAGACGGAGCATTCGAAGATATTCGTTCCGTTGAGCGTGAATCGGTCATAGGAAACAAATCTGATCCTCATGAACATCGCTTTTCGTGAGATTTAGCCAGAGACCAATCTTTCCGCAAGCGTTGTAAAAGTTGGTGAGCATTCGTTCCTCCTGATCAATGCTTCGTGCTTTAAGAACGAGGTCATCAGCAAGGCGAAGGTGTTGTAACTGCTGATCATGGATTTTTATTCCCATATTTTCCCATTTCAGTATTCGTATGATGTTCTCGAGGATGGTAGTAAATAATTTTGGCGAGATGGTATCGCCTTCCTCAAGCCCTTTCTTGATGTCGATGTAATATTTTGGTAGCGTTTGGACGTCTTCGCCTTTCTCAGAGCCGATGATTCGAGTTGATCTCGACCGTCGCTCGTCTTCTCGATGTTGTGTCCTCGTCATCGTATCGAGTCGAATCCAGTTTGACTCCAGTGAGCCTTGTCACCGTGTGGATGTGGTCCATCGTACTGAATCCTTTCGAAACTCTTCTTGTTCATATGACTGTCGTTCATCCAGTTTTGTGTCATTCCTGTTTGGGACGACTCCAGCGAAAAGTTTGTAGATGGCAGACAGTGAGCAGATTGGGAGATAGCTATACATTAGAAAAGTTGTATATGAGGACTGTTGTCGCATTGTATCTTGTTGAGATGGCGAAAATGTGACTTGACCGACGAAGTGTTGAATGAAAAGGAGTTACATGGGTGATGCATCTTTGAAAATTTAATTAATTTCGGAAATGCTATGATATTCACGTATAGTTGAGTGCTTTCTCGTCGTTGGATTGGGACATGACTCTTCAATCACGTGAACGGAGGTTACGATCAGCATTAGCTAAAACAAGCAGACTTACGTCCACAACAACAGGAGAACACAACGAACTTTTACGTGCTACAACAAGCCGTGCAGACGAAAGTCGGCCAAATATCAAGTTACCAGAGCTCACTAAAAAAGGCTTTAGTAACGATCGTTTGGATTTCTTAATTCATAGTATAATTAAGTAGAAGTGATACGACTGCATCTTCACGTCATCAAGCACAAATCAATAGCAGTCGTTTCTTTTTTGGTTCGAAATAGGTTCGAAATAAAAAATTAAACAATGAGGGAAAAGAGAAAGAAAAAGGTTTCGAAATACTAACGTGAATTTGTGCTCATTAATTTTCCATACTGAAATAAAAAGGATAATGGATAAAGCTATCGGCGTTAATCAATTGCTGAGGGGTGCGCCATACATTCGACTTCATTTGGCATCGTCTGAATTTGATTGAAATGCATATCTAGCCTCTACAATAATTCGCTACTAGCTTTCTTGAGCAAATTCATTCTCAGCTCATCTAATCATTTAAAGAGCTCATTTAATAGGGCATATGGACCATTTCACCCAGAATTCTTTTTTTTAGGCCTCCGGATAGAAGTGTCGAGGCATGCTGTGGTTATCACAATTGACAATCGCCGGAGCGCTTAACGGAGCGAGGTTGGTCGGCTTGCCATTACGTGAGTTTTCTCAACAACGGCGGCGATTCCTGGCACAGGCTATTTTCGGTTGTGGCTTCAAATAGAAAGTTGGACTTCTGAGATACCAAGGACTTAAAGGGAGCAAAGTCCGCTGAGGACTCTAGTCTAGTGAAATTATGCATTGTTCGACATTTCCCACTACCGCTGAACTCTTGTTCATTGGAGCATACTGTGACTATAGATCGAAGAAGTTGCGTGTGGCGGAATGGTAGTGATGTCGTTCAACACGCACAATACCCAGATTGCTTCCAGTTTAGGGACCTTCCAACGCTTTCATCTCTCCAGGGTTAAGAAATTGGTACCAATCTTGTCCAGGATGCGGTCATGGATTCACAATACCTAGAAACAGCTTGGCATGTTTACTTCAGGATTCGATGGAGAATCGATTCGGCGAACATAGAGTGGCATTCACAAAGAAGGCCATAAATCCTCGTACAATAGGCGAAACCGCATGCAAGAATCCGGGATCTCATTAGGCGAATCGAATGCAGGAAGTGCTGGGATCTGGACAATATCTGTAAACTCGTTGCTACATAATGTGAAAAAAAATGCGAAAAAAGTTTGATCAAAGTACTGAGCTCTCTTTTATAATGTCGTATGAAATCATTTATTTGGTTATATATACAATATGCATACATTTGGGAAACGCCATTTCGTCATTTGCGACTTATTATCAAGTCGTCCATTTCTCGCTGCCCCTGCCTGAAACGTGCATAAATTATTAAGAATTAGGTAAAAGAAAATAAAGGATAGCGCCCATCTACATTTATCAACACTCTATGGATGCGCCATGCATTTGTTTTTTATCAAGCATCGCTAGAGGTGATTTGATGCATACGTGGTCTATACAATGACTCGCGGTGGCCTACCGATGGATCAACTCAGTCCTGCTTACCCACATAGACAAGTCCAATGTCCCGGCCCTCAGGGCATAGACAGCTTGATGAGACAGGGGGTACAAGATCGAATCAAAGACGGTAGGTGTACTGCAGGGCATCTCTAACCCCTGCGCCACACTGGGCCCTCAGAGAGTGTGAGGTATCACCAAATAATACGGTTGTCGTATTGAACTTCAAAAAATTCCATTCACTGTGCATGTAATGCATTTCAGCTTTCCAGAACTAGAAGGTTTTTGGTTGCTCTGCCTTCTTGTTTTGTGAGAATGAGAATTCCTGAGCATATCTAGCACCATGCACATTGTTGAATGCAGCCCAGTGATAAACGCTACCCTGCAATGCACATAGTCCTTATTTCTACCTTCCGCCACTTCTGAAATATGATGTGGTTCGTCTTTGTTAGAAAGAAAAAAATGGTTCTAGGTACTTCTGCTCTGGAAGAAATGGTAGTCGCCGTAAGCTTTATTGCAATGTCATTTATGTCGTGTACTCTGTAGCACATTCAGTTCTTCTATAGGAATATTTCCCAAGTTGTTCTTACCTTTTGAGGCTTGGGGCCATAACAACTTTGAAACTCGACAGCATGTTACCGAGTGATGAAAGTTCGAGTCGAGTGAAAACCCCTTTCCAACACGTACACACGGATCAGTACCATGCAGACACTAGCACTGGTAAGAAGTTTTCTATGTGTTATTCATATTTTTCCCTTGCAACAATGGCAGTTATTAACGTTCAACAGCCGTCGTTATTTCTTTGGAATTTGAAAAGCTACGGACATACGAATGGACGACTTGTGAGTTTTCCATCTGTTCTCTTATAAATTCATGATACCTCCCGTAGAAAAGGTTACACGTGAACGTGATGACGCTACATCCAAGTTCACTCCCATGCTAGCATTTTTCTGTTTTACTTGAGCACTTTCGTCAATCGCTTCTTGTTTCTGGCAGTTCCTACTTGCTCTTGTACTTTCTTGCTCTTCCATTTCACCTAAACCGGTCACATTCTTTTGACATAGAGCTTTTTATAACGGAAATAAAGGGCTTTTTATTACTTGTTGTACCTATGGCTTTCCAGCAATTTAGTAAAGACCTCCAGTTTTTTGATGGATGTAATAGGCTTTGCACTGTTTATAGTAAGGTTTTCTCTTTCAAGCGTATTGGAAGCAAATATTTCTGGTCATCAAAGAACTCCTGTGTAGTCGACGACAAGCATTGCACTTCTCGATGGTGTTAGGGTGATAGAAACTTTATAGATTTATTTTCGTAACTGCTTTTGGAATAATGAGCGCCAATGTACTGTCCCCACAGAACTTTTGGATATGATTTATCCATGGGTCAAAAGAGAAAAATAAGAAAAAAAATGCAAGTGTTCTCTTCAGTGGAGCCGTTTCATCCTTAACGCATTGTAGCTCTTCATATTCTATTATTTTAACTCCCGTAACTACTTTTCTGTTCTGATTCATTGTCTTTTTTCCATTTCATTGTGACTGATATCTTTTCTACCTTCATTTCTCACTGAACGATCAGCACCAAGAATTCCAAAAAATTATCTGGTGAATCTTAAGCCTAAGTGTTACCATGTTATCTCTAGCGTAACTGTAAACCTCTAACTCTGATCCTAGGCCCCACTCTAAGCGCCTTCTGAGTGATCTCATCTCAAGACCTGCCACATTATTTGAAAAAAACTATTGTAAGCACACCATTGGTGGGAATATCATGGAGATCGCCTTCATGTACTTCACGACAAACAACGCTCCAATCGATAACAACTGTACTAAAGTGAGCTGATGTACTCGTCGCATTTTCACCGACCGTAACCACGAATAGTCAGACTGAAATGGTACTGAAATGATCGTGTTTCAAAACGAAACGGAAAAAGTGCTGCATACGAAAAAATTGATTCTGAAGGAATTGCCTCTTTGAAGACATCCATTACTTGTGAAACTAAGAGAACAACGAAACACAGAAAGGAATTAGTGAGGAACCTCGTTTAGATCGACACTCAAGGACGAAATTAGAGACCTGGTGTTTGACAGAAGTAAAGAATAAGGCAATTCTTTGCACAAATTGCTGCCCCAACAGAGAGACAACTCCCATACAGAGGGAAAATTCCGATGAGTATCGGCAGAGGCACGAACTGAAAAAACACTGGGACTTCGACTGGAACATGAGCGCTAAGCGCTTGGGTTTTCATTTACCTTGATCACTCTTGTTAGAAAAAACTGAAAGTTCGATGAGAATATGAGCAAAGACACCGGTAAGTCGCTGCTCTCTGAAGAAAAACTAATAGGAAGAAGCTAGAACTTGGTTTAATGTTTAAAAAATGTAAAAGTGAATATAATTAGGGCGTCATTGAAATCGTCGCCTTTCCCTATTCAAGATATTTTTCAATTATTCATAGAATATAAACCCTTTATTTTCTGCCTGGTGTAACTTTTTCACGGCAAGGTATTATGTGAAATTACAAACACAACGACGCTGAGATATTCGCAAAACTTCGACCATGGCCAGATCGAGCCACGAACCAGAAAGGGAAATCGTGGTTCGATCTGGTCCGAGGTCCAAGTTTTGCGAATATCTCAACATCGTTATTCATGGAATGTGTTTACACATGAACTTCTATCATTCTTTTATTTGAACTTCTATACATGCTTTAAGTATTTATTTCTATTCAGATTTTCTCTCCTTCTTCCCACCCTTCATACCGCGCAGTTTTACATGGGTGCAGCATAACAAGTTGAAAATTCTGGGAATTTAAAATTTGTCCCCAGAAAATCTGCGAGTTTAAAAAAGACTCCTAGAAAGCGTGAAATTTCACCCGGAGCTGATGATTCGGAAAACAAACGAAGACATTTAACGTGCATAACGGAAAGCACCGTAGCGGCGACGTAGAACGGTAGTCCAGGAAATGAACACACGAGCACCAGCAGACCGATCACAAGCAGGTCCAGATGATAACCATGTCCTTTCTACAACATAACACTGAAGGAAAGAAAACTTGCTATTCTTACTACAAAATAATTTTAAACCCGATGACCCGATTTTTATGCCGTCTCGGATCTGATTTCCACCGCAGTGTGTGACAAACAAGTAAGTGAAACGAACCGCTAAACATCATTTTCCACTTATCGTACTCGTTATGTGACCACGTAACTCAACTTGCATGTTCAGGATGGAAGGGAACGAAGTGCCAAAAGAAGCAAATACCTAGAAGCCTAAGCACACAGTGAACTCTGAGCACTCTAGTATACATTAACACCAATGCATTCTTGCTCTGAAATAGCCAAACAGTACGAATTAATCAATCTCTGTTAAATAATTTGATGCAAACATACCTCTCAATAACACACTGTCAAGGTCACAGTAAAGTGAACAGTATGGTTGGGTTATTGCACCTATAGCATTAGGAATGTATGATGTTTGCCTCTCGAAGTACTACTCACTTCATATTCCAATATGTTAGCTTATATTATAAGTCAATAACCCTGTTCTAAGATAAAGGATAAAAGGATAACGCTAGCGGCGTTGATCAATCCATGAGGCGTGCGTCGTGCATTCGACTACATTAGACGTCGATAGAAGTGATTGAATCTCCCATCTGGCCCATCTGGCCCATTTGGCCTATAAATGAATCTCAGTTGCCTAATGGATGTATCCAGCCAGTGCTGCTATCTTCCCAGACAATTCTGGTACCAATTTACCAACCCCAGAGGGATGGAAGGCTTGGTAAGCCTAGGGCGCGGGACCAATCCCATTGCGTTTCTAACTAGTGCGCTACACCCTGCCTTTGTTATAAGATAGTCTGCATTTACTGTCAAATTGCAAATGAACTACGGAAATGCACTATCACTTTAAGCCTGACGGGCTGGTTTTCTGCCGATTTGTGATAGTGATACGGTGTGTGACTAATAAAACATGCCTTACTACGTTATGTCTTATGCTAGAAATAAAACCAGTTATCGCCCACTGAGTGCAACGCCTAGATACTGCTCTTTTGAGCTCGCTGAATTAGGCTGCATCCGGCAGAACTTTAGAGTTTAACATGTTCAGTTGCAGATCACCACGACTGAACCCTTAATCTGGTATAGGTTAAGGTTTATCACGGTATTCGCCACAATTAAACCTATCTCCTAGTTGGCGGAAAGGGAATATATTAGTGTTCCCTGGAGGCACTTCGACAGAGGTATCATCATCAATTTAAAACACATAAACTTTAAAATGATTTTCACTCGTCTTAATGTAAGCCCACTTTTTTGTGACAACGAACTAGTCATAACTTATTCGTAGAGAACTGTCGCCACTGTGATGGATGAAGTCAAGCCACCAATAATCTGTTTGATAGCTACTCACTCTGAGCAAGTTGTCCTTTCTTTTGATTATGACGGCTGTGATTTGTTGGTCCATCACTATAAGAATCGTGTAGAATGCCGCTGGAAGAGATGAAATAAGAGCCACATGAACAGGAATTCGAGAGATATCGATGAGCCACGGTCGGTCGAGCGTCGGCTGTGAATCTCATCTTGACTTTCAGTTTTTTTCCCCTTTTACTCAAATTGTACAAAAGCCAAACTATCGCATTCATATCTAAAATATTACTTTTCTTAACAGGGGATAATATTTTTTGCGTTGTATCGTTTTCTGTTGACAATCGTTGACCTAATTAGCCCAGAAACATCCGATATTTTTTGCCTTAGCCATCGCTTATCCTTACCTACATAAGTATTTTCAAGGAATACTGTGGTACTGGAGAACTAAGTGTAACTGAGAAAAGGAATCTTAGAAACTTCCTTGAAACTCTGGGGAACATGGAGATCTGGAACGTCGAGTCCTATGAAAAGTGAGAAAGTAGTCATCACAACGATTGCTATCACCACGCCAAAAATCAGAAAGAGTGTGGCGAAACTGAAAACGCGATGCATGATGTTTTAGCAGAAAAACTGAGCATAGATTTCTTTTTTCAGTTGCACCATCCAACCGTGAGTCGTTTCTTCCGAACTAGGAAGCGCTACAGTATTGTCTCAACCTAAACATCTCAGTGACCTGAGGCCCTATTTTTTATAAACATAACCCGTCCTGCCATTAAAGTACGTCTGATGAGTTTTCTATTTTCATACAAATAGTAAACATGTCAGTATAAGGAACGAGAACAATTGCATGCTACACATTGAAGAGCAAAAAACGAAACTCACTGTTGATCCGAAAAACCTTGGATGTCTGAAGGTGTTGAGACCACAGGCTAACGGAAATGTGCCAAACGTTAGCAGTACGGATAGCATATAAACGTCCGGGTTTGAAGTGGCATTGCAAGCCGACAGCTTCACCACCCTCGAATCTCACACTCTGAAAGACCATTCCTTCTTTGGTTTTGCTAAATATTTACTTCTACTGATCGCCATTTCTTCTTAGTTCTCTCAAAGTCTCATGCCAGTCATCAATCCGTCACACTTCTGATGGTGCGCTGAGTGTAGACGCCTCAAAAGAAGTGGAATATTGGTTATTTGTAGCCTGTTGTATGGTTTACATCTTCCCATCCGAACCACAGCAACGAATTTGTAACTGGGTCACAAACGACGTTCTACAGTATTGGACAACGAGAATACCGCTTCTCAAACTGCGAACCCATTACAAGAGGTGCTATAAGAAAATGTTTTCAATTTTTCGCAGATACGTAGTTTGAGAAACATATGCGGCAGAGTGATCACTACAGGTGGACAGAGGACAAAGCTTCGTGTTAGTCAATCCCTGAGGGATGCGCCATGAATTCGTCTTCATGAAGCATCGTTGGAGGTGATTAAATGCGTATCTGGCCTTTATTCGCGGTGGCCTACCGATGTTGGTGCCAACTTGTCGACCCCGGAGCTATGGAAGGCTTGGTGGGCTATAGGTGTTGGTATCAATTCCATGTGTGCGTTGCAGGGCACCTCCGACCACTGCGCCACACCCGGTCTTACGGCATAGATAAAAAATCAAGGAAATCGACGTGAGACTCGTGGAGACGAAAAAGGTTACCTAATAATAGTTCCCTGCAAACTATAATGTGTAGAAAATAGTTTTTTTCGGTCTGCGCCACAACAACATCTGTGCTGGGAAAGCTATTAATCTAATATAAAAGCTTAAAAAAGTGCAAAAACGTTCGGCGTTGAACAATGCCTAAGAAATGCACTTTGCATTCCGCTTCATCGAACACCGTGGATGCAAATGAATATGTGTTTGGCCTAAGAAGTGAGTGATTTTCGAAAGTCCTCCAATGTATTGCGTGTGTTTCTCGGAATAGTGTAATTCCAGTTCGTCAGTTCCAATGGGATGAAGGAGGAACGACCAATCCTGTGTTGCAGGGTACCTCTAACCTTTGTGCCACACGCGCTCTCACGATATAAATACAAAAGTATTTCAGAGAATGTTGATGAGAAAAAAAGAAACAACCTAAAAGAAAATCAGTCATATATCAGTCATTAGTCGATTCATCAATTATACATGACCCGTAATGGTAAAAACGCCCTCATGTAGTCATATACAACTCACGTATTCCCGATATGTTAGAAACATCACCAGTGCAAACCAAAAAGATCAATAGGCAATAAGTACTCCCTAAGAAAGCCCTAATAAATGATGAATAGCAGCAAAGCACTGGAGTGAAGCCATAGAAAATTACCATGCCTAGGGTTAACTTCTGAATTAACAAAAAAATTGTACTATTCTCACCTTAAGCTGACACGCCTTTCAGTCGCAAACTGGCAGTTCGGTTTAGCTCGTCATCGGTTGAGTTAAGATAACAAATCTGGGAGACTCGTAAACCTCCTGAAACCTTTTAGGTGGTCCACATACAATATACATGGTTATACCAAACATTAAGCTGTAATGAGTAAGCCACCCTCTTAAGATGAAACAGAGGGTCTCGATATCCCCATGCGGAAACGAAGTTTGAAATAAAACCCACCACATCAAATCCCGTTACGCTAACCGTGGGTACTGTCTTGCCAAAAATAGTGAGAAAGAGCAGCAATAGTGTGATCCTCCTTCTTTCCCGTTGAGGACACCGAACACTTTTGCGCGTGATAAGGTGGGGATCATTCGTTGGTACCCGTAGGAGTTAGTCGATGCTTAACAGGACTTTGGGTGATAAATGTGGAACATTTAATAATATTGGTATATTGAGCAGTTTCATCTAACATTCGCTCTCACGAATGTGGATGTCTCCTCATATCTTTGATACCAACTTTCGTTTAACCCAGTGCGTGGATAATCATTGTCTGGATTTACTGATAAGATTAAGCAACGTTGTTAAAAAATGTATTGTTGTAGCTAAAATTTTGGTGTTACCGCCTCTTTAGGATCTGATGATTTAGAAATAGTTTGCAAAGCTTTGATGAAGGCAATGGCGTAGAAATGTTGGCCACAACAAACATCTGTAACGTGCTCGTGTAAGCTTATCAATAAACCAAGAAGATTTCCTCAGGTCGTTTTTCGTGGTCACTTTGCTAGACAGCTGAGTAGTGTAAAAAACGGTAGCAAATCGGAGTGCAAACATGATGCCCAACTACCCAGTCGTCGATGGGTGCTTTCTTTTGTTCAACTTGGAGCGAACTACCCTCGGGTCAGCGAGATAGGAGGGAGCATCGTGAGAGATATCGATTAGCTCCTGGAACGCTTGGATAATGAAGATGACGGAAATGAGAGTGGCAAAAGCTTCTTCGGTAAACCTGAATAATTTTTTTGAGTATAGGCATTTCTAACGTTGCCCGACAATCCTATGTAAAATGCAAGTGCCGCGGAGGTTCAAGTGACATCGATCTAAGATATTTCTTATCCTCACCTAGAAATCAATCCAACCAAAGCAGACGTATCAGTGGCCGTCAGGATAATTAAATACACTGTTATCCATATACCCATCCAACATCTGAAGGGCAAGAACTCCCATCCGTTGCCACTGAATGGGACACGAAAAGGCAGTGCATTGCACGTCATTAGACATTGGTGACGACACCTCATTCTTTTTTGGATACAGCGCATTTTCCGATAACTAATGTAAGTTTTTTTAATGTTAAATCCCTTTAGAACTCCATCCATCAAGATTCAAAGAAGAAACGAAGTTTTATGTATTAAGTCCTCAAAACCAAAGAAAGAATAAGTAAAGCTTTTCATTTGCAATGCAACAGATGGTCTTTGATATAAGCCATTTACGGCAATAGATAAGCACTAACAGTAGCGCTCCTTTCAACCATAAAAGTTTGATGTCAAACATAACCATGAGGATGATGAAATATGGAGATAATGCTGAACCTCACTTGGGTGTTGGACCCGCGATTACCCTTTCCGGGGTTCGCACAATATTTGCCAAACCAACCAAGGCCTCAGCCAGCTTTTTTTAGCCTAACGATGCTATCAGCATTCACCTGCAAACAGATAATAAGCTTAAGAAATCAAATCGGCATAGATCCCGGTCAAGCTGAAGCTGCAGTCAAAGTGAAAATATTTTAACTTTTATTCAGTTTTATTTACTGCCTATTTTATGCAGCAAACAAAAGCAAGAGCATTATAATAGATTTCTCACCTTTGCAATCAGGTAATCATTTCTTCATAGGCGAAACTGATAGTGAGAAAATTGAGAACAAAAAGCAAAATGCTAAAGCTCACATGCAAAACTCAAAGGGAATTTTCTCGAAAACCAAAGTTCGACGCCAGAGAAGGCGGCGAACAGAACGCCGGAAATGCCTCCACTTAGAATCGCCTCCATCGAAGCCTTCAAATCAGCAGCAACCAAAATTACAAAAGCACAAAGTTAAACGTGTAGCCAGTTTAACCAATAGGTTGTCCAAATACATATTAAGTACCAGCAGCACCATTTTATCCATGATGTCACTTACCATGGATTGAACATCTTCTATACGACTATGAAGATGGAGCAGAGTAATAGGAGAATATCGATATAAAATTTCGTACTAAGCGAAAATTGTGGATAGCCTGGCATGAGAACTGTTCTTATAAAGTGGACAAAAGTGAAGACGCAGCTGAAGCCATATCTTACAACCAGCAGCTTCTTGAGAAATGGTTAGTCACAAAAATCACTTGTTTGTACTTTTCTATGCCAAACTCGTGGCACCCACTGCGTCAGGTAAATAGATAGTGACCCGGCTTCACATCTGTGCATCCTTTTTATTATTTCTAACCTTATCGTTGTTGTGTACCTCGATAGGGGGTGGTTGAGGATTTGACTAATTCTTGAAAGGTTGTAGACTTTTCTCGACAGGCTCGAAATGTGTGTCGAATGTGATTTTTACTAGAATCAATGGGATGGCCATACTAGAATGCTCCTAGGCGTTCTACGTAATCAATAATAGCTGTTGATCGAAAGAAGGTTTGTTAATACCCCAAGGGTTTTCTTTGGAATGCAGCGATTCTTGAGAATAGTCTAGCAACCGATTGAGAATTATCTAAAATTAAAGGCATCTAAAATCTAAAATCTGGAGGTGATGGGTAATTTAATCGTAGGAAGATTGTACAAATTCACATCTTGTACTAATATTCACAACGACTTTGTCTTAACCTCGGCAATGATTAAATAATTCTTTATAGTCTTGCTAAACTGGGACGAATGCGTTGGCGGAACGAGCAGACCACTCTGCGTTCGTGTAAAGGAACACCTGGTTGGTAAACTTAAAGTTAAACCCTAAGCGCGCATGGGGCACAGAGACATAAGGGGGAAAGATGGTGAAGTTGAAGTTACCCTCCTCGCAAAGGAACCGAAAACACCAGTGAGCAGACTCTGGAGGCATTCTGGATAAATTCCGAGGATTCGAAAATGGACCGCAGCGAAGAATGCGTCGTAACCAAGCGTTATATAACACAGTATTTGAGACTGTCATTTTAATGTGAGAGCCACATCACGTTTTCATGCGAACTCTGTGCTGTTGGTCTCCACGTGGCATCTGTGCTGTTGGTCTCCACGTGGCATACTCACTGGAAGACTTATAGAAAGCGGCAAGTTTGCGAAGAAGATATTTTGTTTCCAAAGCGATTGAGATCTTGGTTTAGCACTATCTCTGCTTGGTTATGGTGGTGTTTTGGCTGGGTAGATTGCAGTCACCTTGACCTTTCCGGGCTCTAAAGAAGGCGAAAACTGGAAACGTAAAGCTTCATCGTAATAAAGAAATAAAATAACACCTCGTGTTTGCTCAACAAAACTATAAAGAACTATTTGCATAAATCCAATGAGAGCACACGGCTGGAGTTTACGCCTTATAGGTATAGTGGGCACAATATCTCCTAAAGACGGCAGCATACTCTTCTCACTTTAATAGCGGTGTTAGTATTTGCTGCTCCGAAGGCTCACATCGTAAGAGTGGACGACTGTGGACAGTAGACTCGAATGACCGCGGCGGTGAGGAAAGTGAAGCGCCGAAACGTTAGCGAAAAATGAAGTTTTCTTAAACAGTCACATACAAACCTGGTAATCTACGAAAGTCTTTAATTACTTAGACAAATTACAATTGCACTTTTCCGCACTAGCTGTGGAATGAGGCGTATAGTAAGGTGGGTGAAGCACCCTAGCCAATCTTTCCAATCCTCCGCAGTCGGCAAATTGGTGCAAGCGGGACTTTCTAAGAGGGTAGCAGCATTGATGTAATGCATGGGTAGGTTGCCCAAAGTTATTGTAGAGGCCAGGTATGAGTTTAAGCACCTCTGACGGCACTCGATGATGCCGCATTGCGTGATGAATTCCTCACGGACTGATCAATCCCGACACCTTTACCTCTCGTCCTTTTATTCATAATAGCAGCAATTTCTTCCTCCCAACGGTTTACCGCCTCATTGTGGCTGGGAGGTGATCTGGGTGTCGGACTGCGATGTACAGCGGGGGATTCGTCACCCTTTTAGGGTCTCCCAGGCTGAGAATGAGTCCGGCGTTTCCATCTGGAAGCTTAGCTAGAGTAAGCCAATACCAGGATCCACCATCGTCCTGATATCAAAGTCGCATGGTGGCAAATCTCCCTCTGATCCATAAGTGCTGCGACTTCCCTGTGGCGGTGAAGACCTGGGGCATAGTTTGGCCACGCTGACCTCGGGATTCCAGGGAACCACACTGGCTTAACAAGCAAATCTCCGAAAAATGGAGATTATGCTGGGGCCCGCACCACCAGTGGGGACGGGCCATTCAAAGATCAAGTAAGTAAGCAATATCTCGGTATATAAATGCATGTGTAAATATATACTTGACACTTGATACTTGGACGGCCCGTCCTCACTAGTTGTGCGGGCACCAGCATAACCACTAGTTTTCGGAGATTTGCTGGTTATGCCATTGTGGTTCCCTGGAACCCCGAGGACAACCTGGCCAAAGTCTGCCCCTAGGTCATCACCACGACAGGCAGTCGCAGCCCTTGTGAACCAGAGGGAAATTTGCCACCAGACGACTTTGATACCAGGACGGTTTTGGATCCTGGTATTGGTTTACTCTTAGCTAGGCATCCTGATGCAAACACCGGACTCCCTCAGCTTGGGAGACCCTGCCGGGGACGATTCACCCCTGTTGTACATCTCAGTCCGACACCCAGGAACACCTCCCAGCCACGATGAGGCGGTAAACCGTTGGGAGGATGTATGTGTGTATATATATATATATACATTTACATACATATATACACATATATATACCCAAGGGATAGAGCGTACGAGAACAGGAAGGTTAGCATACAGCTAGCCATTCACAGGGAGCTCGCAGCGCAGTGATACTAAGACAAACTGTGCTGAGATACGCACTGTAGAAATGAAGATAGATTATGTGGGAAGGTGTAAAAAACAACAATATAAACAGATAAATGTGACTTGCATTTTCTACAGTGAAAACTTAAGTTTGGCTCGTCGAATTATATGTGACCTTCTTCTTAGTGGTCATTTTTTTGACTTGGTTGAAAAACATCAACTAGAAATTTTAAAAAAAACCATTTGATGATGCAGAATACATTCCATGACGGCTCCAATAGTGAGTATGGAGGTGATGTTGGCGAAGAACAGGAAAATGGCTGCGGCCAACGACTGCGAGAATCGTACGGTGAAGAAGTCCGTGGAATCCGAAATGAACCATGGCTTCCTTGCTCTGAATTTCTATAAAGTCGCATTTGTAATCGAAGAATTAAAAACCAAAAGAAAATGGTAAGTAATAGATATCATCGGAGATGTGGAATTACTAGCAATATACAAAAATGTGGTTGGAGGCGCCACTGCGATACACACGTGGAATCGATCCCCGCGCCCATGGCTCACCAAGCCTTCCATCCGGCGGGGGTCGGCAGATTGTTACCAGACTTGTCTGGGAGGATAGCGGCACTGGCTCGATACATCGGTAGGGCCACCGCGAGTCATTGTAAAGGCCAGATATGCATTTAATCACCTCCAAACGGTACTTAATGAAGTCGAATGCTTCATCCTTTATCCTTTATTATACAAAATATTGAATGCACTGTTGCACCTGATGTGGAAGTGTTTTCGGATGTCGAAGTGTGGCGGACACCATCAGTTGATCTTTGAGAAAGTCTTACACTAACCGTAAAGGATTTCCCTGCGGGTTCACAAGGGTCAAAGCATGTCTACGGTGACGAGCAAGAAACGGAACCATGCGGCTTTCTCCAGGAAAAAAATTTATGAATTCTTCCGGTGAAATAGAATGATAATTAATTAGGAACGATTTTGGAGCACTACGACTCTTAGTGAAGATGTATTGAAAATTCAAAGCCACTAAAAAGATGCACTTTTAGATTTCATCGACTCGAAGGTGGAAATGAATGTCACACGGCTTTAAATTACTGTAGTTAATCGGTGGGCAAAGAAGAGTTCGGCCGTTGAAAAAAAACCATTCCAAAGCAACAACTGTTTCTTCAGATATCAGACAACATGCATCCATTCAAGAGTTTCGTATTCGGCAGCACTGAACCAGCACAGAATGTGAATAAGTGTGCACATCATGCCCAGTATAGGGGCGTTGTGATTCACTTCGAATCATCGCAAGATTATCTCAAAATCAGCTTTACTTTAACTTCGGTATGACTAATTGATATGTATTCTACCATTTATGAGCTAGCTTAGTTCGTATTAGCTCATCAATGAAAGAATACACGTTTACTGGTCATGCCGAGGTTAAGGGAAACTTGGTTTCTGCCCCACATCGGAGGAGGAAAGAATTGTGAATAATCGACTCGCATCAATGCGGCTATGAGGGAGGAAAAGGGAAGAAACGTTAGTCGAAAGATTTTAATCAAGATCATATCAGCTTATCAAAGAAAGCGCGCATTGCAAGACTCTCGTTACACGGGAGAAATCAAGGTAAGTCTTTTGGTTGCAAAACGATGAGGAGAAAATACAATGAACTGAAAGGCTATGCGTTCGGACTGACTCATGGACTCGAATGTAAATAACTGTGTGGATGAAATCTACCTTCAATGCTTGATATAGTTACTTAGCTTAATCACCAGATTTCTTAACCTATCATATCAGAAAACAAAACTTTTAACTTATTATTTACTGCCTATTCTTTTTTTTAACGGCAGTGTATGTATTGCGAAATATAACTTTAATGATGCTGAGATATTTGCAAAACTCCGGACCGCAGGTGTCAACGGTGGGGAACGAACGCGCTATTGTTCTTTCTGGGGAGTAGTGCGCTCACCACCACACCATGCGGGTCCTTCGTTTCGCCTGTCTCTCAGCTAGATTTGATTATAACTGCAGCCTCAGTTTAACTGGGTTCGTTGCTGATTTGGGCTCCCCAGATCAACCCCGCTGACGGGTGATTGCTGATGGCAAAAGATCAATAGAACTAGCTGAGAGACAGGCGAAACGAATGACCCGCATGGTGTTGTGGTGAGCGCGCTACTCCCCGGAAAGGACAATAGCGCGTTCGTTCCCCAACCGTTGACACCTGCGGTCCGGAGTTTTGCAAATATCTCAGCATCATTAAAGATATATTTCACAAAACTTTTAGCTTCACCAGACTAATCTTTTCTATCAGAAGATTTAAGAGGATTCTGATGAAGAAAAAGGTGCTCTCAAAAAAAATAAAATGGAATGAAAACTCAGACCTGGTAGATTCTGTGCATATATAAAAGAAACGTAAAACAACTACATAATAGATTACTTGAGAGCTTTCACGAGACATCCGAAGAGTCTGCCGGTCCTCGTAATTCGTGCACTATGGCTTTCACCAGAACCCTGCTCGTCGTCATCATATTCGTAAGATGCATAGAGCATACCATCTGTCCGGGTCTGCTAAAAAAAACCCTCAAAAAGTTAGTCAAACTTTTCCACATAGTTTTAACTTTTTTTGAGTTTTGGAAATGATGAAACAGGTGATAGTTATCTTTAGAAACATACTCATAGAGTACCAGAAAGAAAAACCCTGAGAAAAAACTTTAGCGCTCATCGTACGAGTTAGTTCTTCTGCCGTGACAAGAACACACCTTTAGTTCTGTCTCTTTTGGTTCCCATCGGGTCGCAGCCGAGCAAATTCCAGGTGGAACGGCGACACTTTGGGATAGGAACTCATCGGTAGCATCTGCAGGAGTGTACGGATCGACGCAATGAAGCGCCACTCTGCGAAAAATCTCAAATGTTTGTATTTATTGAACAGAACTTGAGAAAATACTGAATCGATGGTGACAAGTTTGCTCAGATCAGTAAGGAGTGGGCGACTACCACTCTCGAAGGTTAAGTTTTTTATGAATCGAATACAAAATGTTTCGTCAGAAATAGCGAGAAAAAATATATCACTATGTATTAAATCTCTAAATTTAACTTGGAACTGTTTTTCGTAAAGCGCGAATACTCATTATCTTTTTGAAACGAACGGTCTACCAAATATTGAATACACCTTATTACGACTTGGTCCAACATGGCCCCGTCTCGTACGTGCCTGTAGCTTCGTTAGCTCCATAGTTCTTAAAAACTACGATATCGAAATATTGTATTAGTTAAGATAGTGTTAACTATTCTATTCAACCTGGAAAAAAAATGAGAGATCTCTGAGACTGTGGTAAAAAAATATAGTACCTCATCGGCTATCAATGCTGCTACTGTTCTACCGACGGAAATCCGTTTGTTGTTGTAATTCTCTGTAAGACCTAGGAGGATGAAGACAACGCGAATCGGCACCGGTAGGTCAGGAATTGATGGGTAAAGTTCCTGAAAAATGATGCAGGAATTAATATTAAGCCTGGGAATAGACGACTGCTCCACGAAAATACTACACATGACTTCATCAGGACAACAGGTATTAGCTGCTGCCATGTAGAGCACTGCAAAACTTCGCTTATCTTTCCGCTTAAGTATTTATTCTAACTCATTAAAAGAAAAAAAGCTCTTGGCGTTGATCAATTCCCTGAGGAATGCGACATGCATTCGACTTCTTAAAGCGTCGTATGAAGGTGATTGAATGCATATCTGACCTTTACAATGACTCGCGGTTGCCTACCGATGTATCGAGGTAGTGCTGCAATCCTCCCAGACATGTCTGGTACCAAATTTGTCAACCCCGGAAGGATGGTAAGCTTGGTGGGCCATGGACGCGGGGATCGATTCCACGTGTGTGTTGCAGAGCGCCTCCGACCACTGCGCCACACACGCCCTTATCGGAACTCATTAAGGGCAGAAAATGTTCCGAAATAAATAGCAGATAAAAAAAATTTGGACAGATTTACTGCCTAGAACTGATCAAATGGTTACGATAATGAGGTTTGCCCTTCTGAAACACGACACTGTGCGAAATGGCCAGCTATCATGCATGACGACCATCTCGAGACCAATAAGGAGACATTCAATATTTAGCTGATGCACAAGAAATTTATCAAATGACAAAAGGCATGTTTGGTTTCTCTCAGTTCTCGTTCAAAACACGCATTATCACTAAGAAAAACTTGGTACATGCCTGTGGAACGTGTAGCCTGACGAAGGCGGAGATGGCACGATCGAGGCGCGGTACCCTAGCGACGA
This sequence comes from Angiostrongylus vasorum, assembly GCA_018806985.1. Lineage (NCBI taxonomy): Eukaryota > Metazoa > Nematoda > Chromadorea > Rhabditida > Metastrongylidae > Angiostrongylus > Angiostrongylus vasorum. Next base: position 36,782 of record JADANN010000109.1, on the reverse strand, counting down.
GGATCGCAGATCACTCGGTGTTAGGTGGCAGCTTCCTCATAATCCGATAGTTAGCCTGAGTTCAGTATATTATTTAACTCAATTTACTAAGCAGAATAATTCGTAATTCCACCACTGTTGAATACAAGAAGCTAACAGATTTAAGCTATCGTAATAAAATCAATATAAATCCTTTCCTAAATCGAAAAAGTGGAAAAATTTATGAAAACTGACAACAAAAAGAAAATGAAAGGACGCAATAATCTGCTTTTCAGCCTTTCTATTTTGTTTAGAGCGTAAGACATAATTCTTATGCAAAGTTATTGTGGATGCTTATTTTTATTATTAATGGTTAATATGGTTGGCCTCCTAACGGTTTACCGCCTCATCGTGGCTGGGAGGTGTTCCTGGGATGTCGAAACTGCGATGTACAGCGAGGGATTCGTTCCCTCCCGGCTGATGAGTCCGACGTTTCTATCAGGAAGCCTAGCTAAGAATAAACCAGTACCACGATCCACCACCTTCCTGGTATGAAAGTAGTCGCATGGTGGCAAATTTTTCCTCTGATCCACAAAGGGCCGGCGACTGCCTGTGGTGGTGAAGACCTGGGGCAGACTTTGGCCAAGCTGACCTCGGTACTCCAGGGAACCACAACGGCTAGACCAGCAAAACTCCGAAAAAAAAACAGAAATTATGTTGGGGTCCCGACACAACTTGTGAAGACGGGCCATCCAAGTATCCAAGTAAGTAATATGGTTGGCTACCAAGCAAGAAGTTCCGTAAAAAAAACTTCAGAAACTCGTTCAGATGGCCGATTCGATTCTCGTTTAGCTGTAAGCTAATCGACAGTCAAAAATGAGGGATCCACTCCTGTATCGAGTACCGGTCCGATTCCCTCGCAAAATCTCTAGACTTTTGACGACGGCCCTCTCACGATTTGTAGTAAGCGCGCTGTGTTCTTCGCTGAAATCTGTGCACGCAGCGATTTTGCGTGTCTACTCCAACTATAACAGCTTTTGGCAGTTAGTCAAAGAGGACTACGCCTTTCGAGGTGAGGTCGAATCCGCAGGAGAGCGTGCCTGTTGTTCGATGTACTAGGAGCATCTTCCGTTTCAACGTAAAACGCAAATCGCACGACCGGCTTTCTATTGACCTCGGCATTGATCAAGTAATTCTTCGTATTCTTGTTGAGCAAACGCGAGGCATTATTTTATTGTTTATTCACGAACAAGCTGACGTTTCAGCGGGATTTCGCCTTCCTCAGAGTCTGGAAAGATCAAGTTAACAGCAATCTGTTCGGCCAAACACCCTCCACAACCAAACAGAGAAAACGCTAAACCAAGATTTTAATCACATTGAACACAGAATAGCTTCTTTGCACACCCACGCTTTCTATGAGTCTTTCGCTGTATGTCACGTGAGACCAACCGCACAGAATTCACATGGAAGCGTAATGTGCCCCTCCCATCAGAATAATAGGCTTATATACTGCCCAATATCACGAGTGATAATGAGGCATTCTTCCCTGCGGTTTATTTTCGAATTTCTGGAATTGATCCAGAACGCCTCGAGAAACGTGTCGAATGACTCCGCAATGCAAGCCATATTGGAACTCCTTATACAACACGAAGGAGAAATAAACATGTATGGCTTTAAGATAAAGCATTGATGGCACTCTTAAAAGAATGCTTGAGCTGCTCAATCTTCAGATGGTCCGGAAATTACTACACTCAAATGGCAATGGAACGAGCGACTGGCATCAATCAAGTCTTGCCCATTGAGTTTATGTCTAAGGTGGAAGCACCAGTGACCGATCTCGGGACCGTTACTCTACTGCAGATATATAGATGATTGTTTTGTCCTTTGCTCAACGCAGGGAGGAAATGGACAAATGTTTCGAGTTGTTGAACGAACAGTCAGAGCATATCAAGTTTACTCGAGAGAAACCGGAAGAAAACTGGCTTCCATTCCTGAACGCCCAAATAAACATCAGAAAATGGGTACATTAAGAAGTGGTGCCGAAAGCCAAGTAGTAAAAACATTTTCGTTCATTACCTCTCCTTTCACCCCCTCTCACACGAAAAGGGCGCTTGTAAGAAACATGTTTTGAACGGCAACCAACGTGTGCACGGGAAGAGAGCAGAGAGAGGAGTCCCGGAACTTGGCACGGCAAATGGCCATTTCTAATGGCTGCGAAACTGTAGCTCGGGATAGGTGTAGGGGAAATCCTAGGCCACCAAACGACAACTCTAGCGATAAAAACGGTCCCGTTTATCCTACCCTTCATCTCAAGTGATGTAAGTGCAGCTATAAAACGCTGCTTAAGAAGGGCGGGTCTAGAGAATTCGGTAAGCGTAGTTGAAAATGTCACCGAGAACTCTTAGGCGCCAGCTAGTTCGTAACCGCCTATATGACCGTCTATGTGCAACGCAAAATTGTATACTTTTGCCCTAACGGTACAGATGGTGATTGCATGAGCTCGGGTACAGTTTATCTGATCTCCTGTAAGGCGTACGGAGACGAATACATTGGCGAAACGGGTAGACCACTCTGTGTCCGCATAAAAGAACACCTAGTCGGTAAACGTAAACCAAATACCCCACTAGGCACGCATAGGACCCAGAGACACAACGCGAAGGGACTTTGAGGTACGTATCACGATCCTCGCACCGGAATCGTGAACACAAGCGCTGCAAAACCCTCGAGGCGTTTCTGGATCTAATTTCCAGAAATCCGAAAATGAACCGCAGGGAAGAATGCCTCATTATCACGCGTGATATTGGGCAATATATAAGCCTATTATTCTGATGGAATGGGCATATTATGCTTCCATGTGAACTTCGTGCGGTTGGTCTCGACGTGACATACTCAGCGAAAGACTCATAGAAAGCGGTGAGTGTGCAAAGAAGCTATTCTGTGTTCAATGTGATTGAAATCTTGGTTTAGCGTTTTCTCTGTTTGGTTATGGAGGTGTTTGGCCGAACAGATTGCTGTCAATTTGACCGTTCCAGGCTCTGAGGAAGGCGTAATTTGCCGAAACGTCAGCTTCTTCGTGAATAACGAATAAAATAACACCTCGCGTTTGCTCAACAAGAATGCGAAGTAATACACAAAGCCAAAATTTGCTCGAATTCTTCGGAAGATTCTTATTCGTTAACCCTACACTTCCATCCCGACTATGTCGAAAACAAAAAACTTTTGAAAGTAATAAAAGTAAGTATGCAACGGATACTGCGGTGACAGTGACCCACTCGTTAAGGTGATCCTACCTACGCAGGGGCTGGTTAAACCCCATCCCGCACCCACCATGGATCTCTTCACTCCCAAGTCGGGTAGATTGATGCTAGACTTTTTCTGAGGAAAGTCCACTTTCCGCAATCCAAGTGGGAACGCTTTAAGATAGCTTCATCAAAACTCTGAAGATGATCGAATCGACCAGCAGTCAGTAGTGACATTCGTTGCGAAAGCAAAATCCTCAAGCAACAGTCGAACCAACGTGCCAAAGAATACCTTCGTGGATATAGCGAACTTCTCTCTGGAAAAGTTCTCTAACTGTCTAAACAATAGTATTTGATGTCCATACCATGGCCGTCTCGCGGCCGCACACTAGTTACCGCAATGTAGCCTTTATAATCTACTCGGTCAATTATGTTCAGTGTTCCAGGCACAATAGCAGTTCAGGTTTGACTTTAGTCGCTCAGCAACGATGGGTTATCCGAAAGAGGGCGTAGCAGTAGAACAGTTTACTACTTCCTTGTGAAACAACGAAGCCAATGACGTTTGATGTTTCAGGCAGTTAGGTACAGTTTATTGCAGTCCAGGACCAACAATGCAGATCGGCCGCGGTTGCATACGCACAGCCATTATAAGCCAGGTGCCGTCGACGGCGGAGACATGCCATCACTCACCTAATCCGCTCCTTACAACATCATTCCAAGTCATCCGCAATCACCTCAACTCATTCTAATTCATTCTCACTCATTCTCATTCATTCTGCTTCATCCTCAATAATCGGCAGATTATTGTATCTCGTTTCTTAGCTTGTCTACGGTGCGCTGTCAGTAGTGGCGGGTGTTTCCAAATGCGTTCTGTTTGCAACGCCATCGGTGCCGCACTGGCCGCGGATAGTGTGGGCGCGACATCGCTCACGGCGAACCAACGGTTATTTGCATATAATCATTCATTATTACTATTATCGTTGTATTAGTGATGTAGTAATATTCAAATGCCATTGTCTCGTTGTTAGCCTCACTTCACTACTACCCAGAGCACCTCATAGCTTTAACTCGTGTGATTCTTTTACCACTACTTCTCTATCGTTCCTATTATGTTATTGATGTCGTATTTATGTATATAAACGGTTTAATTACCAAAGTTTGAGGCTGGTAGATCGATACAACAACTGAAAGACCCGCGTGGCTAATATTCTGCACAAACTGAACCGCTCGTAGCCGCCGTTAACTAGTCGTTACAGTGGATAACGAATTCAGGAAAACGAATCGAATGCAAGAAGTCACATGTGTCTGTCTATGTGTCTGTCTGTGATTTACTCACGGGCGCTACTCTCGAATCCACTCAATTCCACATCCAGTAGCACCAGTCCTTTCTTAAGGCAGTTTTTCGCTTGCCTTAACGCTTGTTAATTTGATTACAACTGTGTGCCTACGTATGTGTTTACGTGTGTGAAAATCTACCCATGTGTGCGTGTGCGTGTGTGTGTGTGTGTGTGTGTGTGTGCGTTGGGTGGGTGGGTGGGTGGGTGGGTGTTTGTAATGTGTATATGTATTTTTGTGATATTTTTTAGTGCACCTGCACTTGAAGTAAGGCAATGTGTGGTTTACTGAATCGAGTGATGTCTACTTCCACAGCCTGTTCGTTCTTGATCCACCTGGCAAAGAATCAAATCAAAGCAACCTTAGTAACAGTTGAGTGATTCAAAAAGTGTGAAACGAAGAGAATAAATTTTTGCAAAGTTTATGTAGATTGGGAAAACATTCTTCAGCATAAGTTTCTGTATAGACCTAAGTTGGCAATGGACATATGTCGGTTAAGTGGGCTCAGCCCAAGTGCTGCCACTTCATCTAGTGGTCCCACGGGCATCTGATTAAGTAGTCAAATAGTTACAATGATTTTCTTCACTGTGGCAGCGTTCCTTCACAGATGTTTCTTTTTATAGCTTGGTAGAATGCGTCCTATTAGGTAAATAGGTGGCAAACAGAAAAAGTAGTTCCGTTAAACAACATTAGTACCCAGTGGACTTCATTGCCGCTCGTTTTCGTTGCCGGTACCTTATCAGAATTTCTCGATAGAGTGTCTTCAGTTGAGAATCACGAAAAGCCTAGTATTTCGCTTCACAATATGGATCGGAGCCCACGTAATTTCCCTACACTATGGCTCTGCCTGGAGATAGTCGAGACACCAATTCCTCCAAAGCCAGCCTTCATCTGACCTGTACGGGAGGATAAAAACCCTGATTTCATGCAACTTTAAACCCTCGCAAGCTGAACGGGCCAGCGGCACATTCATTCACCTCACTGACGCTTAATGGAGTGTAATGAAACGGCTCATCGTTCTTTCATTCTGTTTTTGCCAAATACGACAAAAACATCCCGTTAGTGAAGTAACGTAGGGACTTCGGCATATGTAGAGTCAAATTCGAGCACTCAGAAACCATCAATGACCTTTTTACGCAGTTCCGTCGTTTTTTTTTATGACAAATATTCGATTGAAGTACAGTGTTATCGACGATCCATTAAGGAATAAGAAAACCGGTCCTGCGGGGAACTAGAGTGCGAAAGTTTTCAGAAATTATTACTTATTCTACTAACTACCGACACGCTATAAATTGTTCACCTGCTTCCTCTTCGACAACGCTTAACACGATTAATAATCGTAGGTCAAAAAAGGAGACCTACATTGCAAAAGAAGAAATGAGCACTTAATTAATACCATTTGAGATGACAAACCGTGCTCTCTGTCTCCACATGTAGCCGGATTCTTCAAATTCTAGAGACATCATTTCTGTGAAAGATCGACGAATCATCTCCCAGGATGCAACAGCACACATCGTCGAACATTTTTCACAGGGGCCTCAAGCAAGATTGCTGAAAATATGGTCAGAGAATGAGTAGGAGCAGCTGAACTCTTAAAGTGTTGTATTAAACTGAGGAGTAAGTTGTATTGTGCCCATAATGAGTTTAACCACGATGCTTTAAGCTTTGTACTTTCATCGGATTTCTTAACTTGGTATTCCCTTAGAGTTTGGAAACCTTGTTGTGAGATGATAGTAAGAATCAAGTATTCTTCTCAACTATATCTTTTGTGCCATTTATTAAATACTTTAAAAGCAATGTATGAACTGAGATCCCGCTGTCAGGTATCCACTGGACGCCTTGGACGACGTGCCCTCTCGTCGCTACTAATCCTTTCCCTTAGTTTCCTCATCCATACGACGGTAGGAAAACAAAACAACTGGTCCCAGGATCGACTTTCTATTAACCTCGGCATTGGAATGTGAATGCGTCGTTTTCTTGTTCAGCAATCGCGAGGTTGTTAAACAGCATACATTTACTTCCATAGAAAAAACACAATACAATACAACAGTAGCTGACGTTTCGGCAGTATCGCCTTCTTCAGAGCCTGGAAGGCTATACTTATATACAATTTACTAGGCCAAACGCTTCAATAACACTTACGAAAAGACGAAAGAACTCTATGGTTGCAATTACATGATCAACAGATTCTCGAGAAACTCAACGCTTTTTTACGTGCCTTCCAATGAGGAAGATTAGAACAGCTGATTATAGTCGCATACGGTTGATGACTGCACCATCCCACATCAGAAATTGATGGTCAGGTCGCGTGTGACCTCTAGGCATTCCTCCCTGCTATTCATTGTAGGGTTTTCGGGCATTTATGCAAAGAGCGTCAAGAAATTTTCGCCCTAGTGTTTAGTCTCCTATGCAAGGATATTGACTTTTACTTCAAAATCGTATCCGCTGTGCTTTTGTATCCTATGCATGCCTAGTGGGGTACTTTTGTCTTAGTTTTTCGTTTGCCATCTAGTTGTTCTTTTATACGGATACATAAAGTCTGCCCGTTTCGCCAATGTATTCATCTCCGCAATTATTACGAGAGATCAGGTATATCGTACCTGAAATCATGCAATCACCGTCCCTGCCGTAAGGGCAAATTACGCAGTTTGTTGTTTCACATAGATGGTCATACAGGCCGTTACGAACAAACTGACGACGTAGAGTGGCCGGTGGTATTTCAACTATCGCTACCGATTCCTCTAGACCTACCCTTCTTAAGCATCGTTTAATAGCTACGCTTACTTCATCGCTAATAAAGGGCAACATAAACGGGACTTCCTTTTGGCCAATTGTTTCGCTTGGGCGCGTCGCTCTTCTTCTAAACTTATCCAGTGGGGTTACTATTTCGTAGCCATTGGAGATGACTATTTGCCGGGCCAAGTCGCGCGATTCTTCCTTTAGTTCCCTGGTTGTGCACACAGAGGTGGCTGTTCGAAACATGTTTCTCACAAGCGCCCTCTTTGTGTGTGAAAGAGGGAAGAAAGGAAATGAACCAGTATGTTTTTGTTGCTTGGTTTTCGGTACCACTTTGTCATGTAGCCGCTGTTTGATAGGTTTATTTTAACGTTTACAAACGGAAACCAGTTTTTGTTCGGTTTCTCCCGAATGAACCTAATGTACTCAGACTGCTCGTTCAATAATTCGAAGCATTTGTCCGTCTCCTGCGTAGAGAAGGCGACAAAACAATCATCTACATATCTGCAGTAGAACAGTGACCGGAGATATTTTACATAGTACCCTTCCATGAAAAATTGTACCACCTGTATCACCTATAGTCCCGTTGATCGTCGAGTAACTCGAGCGGGCGCCAGTAAATCTCCTATTTCTCCCTGTCGCGTACAAGAGTAGCCCAGTGGGTTCTGCTCGCTCTAGGGGCTCGTTGAGCATCATACCTTTCTTTTAGGCTTTTCGTGAAGAACTCTAACCATCGAATCGGTGGTCTCCTGCAGTGCATTTAAGATCCCGAGGAATCCAGTCACTAACGGCTCTTGTCCATCGGTAGTCATTCATACGCATTACGTGTCCGGCCCACCTTATCTTCGAAAATTTTACGTATAGAATGGCTTCCTTGATTTCTGAACGTTGACGCTGGTCGCAACTAAGGATCCCTTCTCTTACTTGCGTGAAACGGGGTACTCCTAGCATTGTTCTTTCGACCGCGCTTTCAATAACGCTGAGTGATCACTTATCCTGCTTACGCAGCGACCAGGTTTTTGACACGTGCGTTAGGGCAGAGAGAATCTCACACTCCAAAAGGTGGGCATGGAATCGGACGTTCTTTGTTCTCTTCACTACCTCCTCGATGCTCTTGAAAGCTCCCCAAACCGCTCGTTTCCTTCTGCTCAGCTCTGGAGCTAAGTCGTTCATCACATTGTTTTCGCTACCTAGATAGACATAACTGGAGCATTCGGAGATATTCGTTCCGTTGAGCGTGAATGGGGCATACGAAACCAATCGGTTCCTAATAAACATCGTCTTTGTGAGATTTAGAAGTAGACCAATCTTTCCACAGGCTTTATCAATGTCGGCCAGCATTCGTTCCGCTTGGCTAATGTACGATGTTATAAGGACGATGACATCAGCAAAGCGAGAATGCTGTAATTGCTTTCCATCTATTTTCACTCCCATATTATCCCATTCCAGTGTTAGCATGACATTCTGGAGGGTGGGGGTAGATAATTTCGGAGAGATGTTATCGCCTTGTCTAACCCCTTTTTTGACGTCAATGTTGATATCGTTGTAGAATGGTGATATCTTTGTTGTGAAATTTTTGTGCAGTTCACGAAGAATCTTTATGTACTGAGGAGGGACTCCTTGACTATCAAGGGCATCCATGACTGCTTCTGTTTCAGCTGAGTTAAAGGCATTCTTTAAATCGCTGGAAGTGAAACAAAGCGGTCTTTTGTACCCTCACGATTCTTCAATGAGTCTCGTTACCGTTTGGATATGGTCCATCGTACTCGTACTAAATCCTTTTCGAAACCCTGCTTGCTCACATGGTTGCCCTTCGTCCAGTGTTCTGTCAATCCTATTTAGGGTGACTCGAGTGAAAATTTGTAGGCGACAAACAGCAAGCAGATTGGGCGATAGTTACCCATATCGTGGAGATCACCCTTCGTGAGCATTAGCACGGCCTTGCTGGTCTTCCAATGAGTAGGGACCTTGCATTCAGATAGGTAACATGTGAAGAGCCGAGCCAGTGTGTTTACGAGGACTGCCGAAAGGTTTCTCAGGTGTTCTGATTTTATCTTGGCCGGACCTGGTGCTGTTCGATTTTTTCACCGACGAAATGGCATGTCGGATTTCGGAAAGGAGAACGGTACAAGATTTTCATCTTCCTTTATTTTATATGATGGAAGGTGGACGTGACTATCGAAGAGATATGAGTGGTATTCATGAATAATTTTCTTCATTGTCTTTCTCGACACTGTAACTGTTCCGTCTGGGACGTCGGAGTACAATCGTTTTGATCTTATAATTGGTGAAGCATCGGTGGGCTTTGCGTATGCTTTTTTTCGGCCCCTACAGCTTCGACCATTACTACTGCTCTTCTCTCTTCAAGATCTTCTTTTATCGCCTGTCTGCATTGTTTTGCAAGTTCGGACGTTAGTTTGCGGTTGCCTGCAGCTCGTGCGACTCCATGTTGGCATGTCAGTTGGAGTGTTCCTGGAGACAGACGTCTCTTGGTAACTTTCGAGCTCTCAGGCGCTAACGTGAAGTTGTTGAATGATCCGATCGTATTCTTCGTGATGTTATCGACAACGGCATCTTCTCAACAGCGGACTAGTGAATTGAATAAGTCCCAGTTTATGGTGGTTCTGGGACTTCGTTTTTCGAATTTAGCGGCTTTTTCTCCTTTCCGCGAGAAATAGAATCTTGCACGAAGGAGGCGGTGGTCTGATCCCGTGTGGAATTTTGGGACAACAGCTACATCGGTTAGACAAAACCTTCTGTTTACTATGATGTGGTCTATTTCGTTATGGTGCTCTCCATTGGGAAACTCCCACATCCAGCGTTGAGGGTAGGGCTTTTGGAACTGCAAGTAACCATGGTCTTGGTCGTCATGACAAGCTCGGAGAGCCGCTCACCCTGTTCGTTAAATTTAAATCCGTGGGTCGCAATGTGACGTTCTTCAGACGTTCTTCTTGGTCCAATCTTGGCGTTGAAATCTCTGCGGATGACCATGTGCAATGTGTGGTCTTCTCCGTAGAACTTCTCCAAGTCCATATAGAACGATTGGACTTCTTCTTGGTGATAGTTTGACGTCGGCGCGTAAACGACGAAGATTGTCAAAGCCGGTATTGATCCACATCTCTTCAGTCGTAAACGTCCAATTCGCACTGTTAGTTGTTCCAATGAATCGATGTTCATGGACAAACTCGTGTTGATGGGAAGACCGATGCCTCTGCTGTCGCATGTTGCGAGGAACAGTTCTTCTCCGGTGTCATAGACGACGTTGAATGGGTGGTATCTTCTCGTCTCGGGCAGGCCGGCGGCGTCGCAACTTATCCTTCTTGCTTGCATGACCAACTCTTCTATCGAAGACTCGGATGCAAAAGTACGTGCATTGTAGATACAGATCGTCGCCTTAGTTCTTCGTGATGCAGTAGCTTCTATTGGACCTGAGATTTTAGCAGCTTCTCCGTACTCGTCCTTTTCGACGCTGCCGAATTGGGGGTCTCTTTCGGGGTCAGGTGAACGAGGCCCGTTTCTTTTACTGTTTTTAGCTTTTTTGATACCCAAGTACAGCTTGCTGGGCTCTGAACGTGGGGGCTAGGTAAACTCACGCGTAGCTTGCCAGGCTCTGCCAGAGTAGACATAGAGCTTATTCGTTGGAGGCGACTCCTAACTGCCTCCCATACGCTTCCCTGTCACTTGATTGCAGACTTTTGGTCGAACTGACTCGTAGAATAGTATCCGCATTAACTAGAACGCACCCACACTTGCGTGCATGAATACGCCTCGTAAAGTTCAGAAAGTATGCGCCAAATCGGCGCAGCAGAAACACGGAGTCCACCCCTGGATCTACCTGCGTCTCATGGAAGCAAAAGCCGCTTTTGGTCCGCGATTACCCCTTATCCGCCACCTGGGGACGCGCCGCGTAGCCTCGCGACTAACCGGCTGTCGGGATCCCTCATATCAGTTAGAACCTTAGCTACTCTGCCATAGCAAACATTATTGTCTGTGGTAGTGACGACCTGGGGCAGACTTTACCAGGCTGACCTCGGCGTTACAGGAAAACACAATGGCTATAGCTGCGATACTCCGAGAGATGGAGATTATGCTGGGGCCCGCACAACCAGTGAGGACGGTCCTCCTAGTAACCAAGTAAGCAAGATTGAAAACACTTTTCAAAGAAGCTTTTTAAGCTTGTAAAGTAATTCGTTCACCAGTCCATCGATGTTTTAAAACGGCAAGCTCACTGGACAAGCCTCTCTGGTGCCATATTCGCGATCATTTCGGATCAACTCAGAGTTCTGATTGGACGTGATGCACTGGAATGATAATTAGTAACTGTTAGCCAACACTAGATATGAATTTTAGCCCTTTAACTTTCATTTCGGTTATCAGTTCGGTAGTACGCACATTGGCGCAAAAGGGCATTTAGAAAAACTACGTTGCCTTCAATGTCGTTACGAAAATCATCACTTGTGAGAAACGTGGGATTGGCTTAGCTACTAGAAGACAGTCTTAAAAACTACGTTTTCTGCATTTTTTGCTTGTGTTCTAAAATGTTTCTTTGAAAAAAGTGTTTTAAAGGCAATGTATATATCGGTATTTCAAATTATTGTTTTTGCCATTGTTATTAATTATTAATGGGGCGAGAAGAGCGCAGTGGTTAGCGACGTAGCCGATCAGAAGACGAAGGTTCTCGTTCGGCCACTTCACCAACGCTTTCCTCCAATCCACGTGGGAACCCTCACTGCGGTCATCTCCAATATTTTAAGGAGAGTCGACTCGACTAGCATGTTACGACATTCATAGAGAAGACGAAATCCTCATGCAACAACCGCAACAACAAGAAATTACCGAACACCATTGTGAAGCATGAAGGAGAGGGAAAACGAATCGATGCAAGAAGTGATGGGATCGTCACAGCATATGTGGTGACGGAACATGTAAAATAAAAAACAGTATTGACAATTAATATTAGTTTGGAGTATCCTTATTGAGCGCGAGTAACATAGGTAGTGGTCTTGCTCAATGAACCTAAGGCCCACCCTCGTTCCTCCTCTCGAGACCTGCCAAGGATCCTATCTCGGAAGCACGAGAAATTGACACCAGACTTTGCTACCACAACAGTTGACCACTACTTGTAATCAAAATCTGGGTCCTCCCTTTGACGGCTATTCCAGCGATCCAGGGAAGGTCTCCTTGACTAGCACTCACCGATATCCTGGAAAAGGAACGAAGTCTATGAAAAGCAGTTAAAGTCAAATGGAAATCCAAAAAGCAAACAGTTATGGATGCAAGGAAACAAAGAGAATGCAGGAAGTGCAGCATCCACACAATGAGTGATATCGCATCGTGAAAAAAATGTCTCCTATAATGTATTATAGACTGTCCAGGATAGTGCTTGTACCTCTAGCCGACGTTTCATTATTCCTAGGCAAAATGAAGCAAATAAGTGATTTGGAAGAAATGATGAACTCAGTGAAATGCTCAAATTTCTGCTGGTTCAACCTCCTTTTGCACAAGTGGAATATTCTTCCCGGAACTTCTCTACACACCTTTAATAGATAAATTATATCTGCTTCTAGTTAGCAATTTTAAGAGCTCTGGGTAAGTCTAGCTGCAGTTGTTAGGACAAAATAGTACGAAACTAGAAGAACAAGAAACACCGACAAGTAATTCTAATCCCTATTAGGATGATAAAAATGCGTTTTCAAGAGTCTTTCTATCCCAAAATTTTAGTTTTTTTTTCAAAACATTAGCATTAAAATTATTTACATATTTAATACAGTACGAAATCCCAGAAATCACACGAAAGACTGTGGTGTTAACAATTAAAGAAACAAAAAAACACGTGAAGAATAATGGGAGAACGAGTGGAATGAACGGTTTTCACAGAAGACAGGATGCGCCTTTTCAACAGTTCGACGTTCGAAGCTGACATGCTATCCCATCGCTAGAAAGCCCTAAAACAGCCATCAAAGAAGGGATAATATCCAGAGTGGTGAAATGGCGCACATCAAAGTAGATCGAGAAAAAATAAAGGATGGTGAACCATGATGAAAGCAGAAGATGGTACCATTTCTTATTCTCTTCCAAACGAAGTTGTTTGATTCTGCCAGGATGGGAGCGTCAGAAAAGTTCCAAGTCAAACAGAGGTTTCCAAGTGAGTACTTAAAATCTCTGTATAACCGATGCCATAACGTCAGAGCGAACGTCGAATGTCTTTCACTTCCATTTTTGCTTCTCATTTTCCACAGCGGTTGAGGAAAAGGTAATTACGGAGAACACATGTGTTTATAATAAGTTATAAGCACCAAAATGTGGATGACTTCGAAAATCCTTTTAACACCATAACAAATATCGAGAGCGAAGAAAATCGAAGGATCATGAAAAGCGGAAAGGATAAAAGATGGAGGAAAATGACATAAAGAAACGTGATCCTATCTAAACGTTATGCAATCAGCGTTGTAGAACAGACGTACAACATCCACTGCTTTATAAAACCATTTCTCGACGACGGGGCGAATGCATTTTTTTTTAAATTTATGAAGCACTTTCCATAATGACGGAGGATCAAGTGTTCAGCGTTCATGAACCTCTCCATGTATGGCGCAATTTCATCAAATGTCCTAGAGATCGTTTAATTATTATTTGTCCCATGCAATAACTCGCTTTTCTTTTTATCGATAAATGAAGTTAGTACTTTCAGCCATGGAGTAAATTTTGGCACCGATCCTGGTAACTCCAACTGCGGGAACGAACCACGTCTGGCGTCAATTCCCATGCACCGCTCTAACCGATGAGCTACGGCAACCCTATTTTCATATAATATCACAAGAGAATTATTTATTCCCAGTCTTTTATTATTTTATCTTGATATTCGTCATCTCAATATTTGCTTCTTAGCCAATTTTGGAGAACGAATTTGAGCATTTTTTCGTCAGATTTTAGTTACCGCCTACTATTCTTTAATAGCAAGGTATTGTGTGAAATATAACCATAATGAAGCTGAAATATTTGCAAAACTCCGGACCGCTGAGGCCTGCGGTGCGGTGGAGACCAAACACGATATTACCTTTTCCGTGGAATAAACCCTTCACCACCCGCCATGCGAACCGTTCTTTCAGCCGTGTTATTGACTTATTTCGTTGGCGGGTGATTGCTGGTAGCATCTATAGGTCAATAAAACGGCTGAGAGACAGGCGAAACGAAGGATCTCGCATGATGTGGTGGGGAACAGGTTACTCCCCGGAAAGGACAATAGCGCGTTCGTTCCCCACCGCAGACACCTGCGGTCCGGAGTTTTGCAAATATCTCAAACTGGATAACGTTTAAATAAGACCAAGTTTCCTCTCACCTTTAGTTTTCCAATTCTCCATCGTTTACTATCCCTCCGTTACCGTCCCTGGTTCTCATCGAGTTGTTAAACGGTCATTCGAAGGTTTATACTTCTTAATTTCTAACAGTTTAATAATTTCGAGCAGATATATGCACTCTACAGTTCTCTTAGCCCACTTGTCGCTTGTTCTTCTCATTATGTGACTGCCTCATCTATATTTCGCTATCGATGTATATTCTCCTGGATGTCGAACATGTGACAGACTTTGGAGATCAGAGCTTCGCACTCCGGCTAGATATTGAGAGTGCCGGTTATATTTCAGAAGACCTGGTTCAAGCGCTCTGTGAGTAGTGCGGAGTATTCTTGACGTTGTTCAAGTGTCTGTCCACGTCTCTGCAGCATAACAGAGTGCTGGGAAGACCGTTTAATCAAAAAGGTGAGCGCGGATTTTCGTGTCCTTCAGTTCGTAGGTGGCTTCTATGAGAGGCCCGAATGCGGCCAGAGCTGTTCTCCTTCTTCTATCTTGTTCCCTCCTTCATATTGTTTTCCATGTTCATTGATTGCCCAAGGTATACGTACGAGGTGGTCTCTGCAATGAGAGAGCCATCCAATTCAATTTTTTTAGCCTTCGCACCACAGGTTTTTTCATGAACTGGGTCTTCTTTCGATTTATGCGCAGTCCGATCTTTTTTCCCGCTTCGTTGTGCTCTTTGATCATCGTCTCTGCTTCGCCAGTACTTCTTGAGAATATGACGATGTCGTCGGCAAAAACGAAGGTTTGATAGGAATTTTCCATCAACACGTATGCCTTTCTCATCCCAATCGAGTAACTTCATTATCCACTGCAGTGCGGCACTGAACAGTTTTGGCGATATTGTGTCGTCTTGTCGAACCCCTTTTCCTATGGGTAGGGTAAGAAGTCGATGGAAAAGCTGTATTTTCGTGGTGCTGTTCCGATAACAGTCGCACAGAGTTCTTATGTAGGACGGGTCCATTCCTTGGTCGACGAGCACTGATATGATGGCATTCGTTTCGACACTGTCGGACGCTTTTTTCGTAGTCGACAAAGCTTAGGACTAGAGGCAAGTGGTATTCCCGACGAACTTCGATGACCCTGGACACAGTTTGGATATGTTCCACGTAGCAAAAATCCTTTTCGAAATCCTGCTTGCTCGACTGGTTGCGCATCATCCAATGTGCTTGACATTCGCCAGAGGATAACCTTCGTTAAGAGGTTAGAGTACACTCAACAAGCATATCGGACGATAGTTACGAATATCCCTTCTCTCTAATTTCCCTGGGCAGGATGACTGTGCGCGACGTCCTCCACTGGTCTGGGGTTTTTTTTTCCTTTTGAAGGTATGCTGTCATATGATTTGGGAGAGGTACATGTAAATTGTGGCTTCCATCTCTAAGGAAGTCGGCGGTAGTATTATCGGGTCCTGGAGCTGTGTCTTTTCTCATGCTGTCTATCGTAACTCGAACCTCCGAAGGAAGAATTCCAGGTGGTTTTTCTCCAGCGAGGATATCAGGATCCGCGACGGAGATGGTGGAGCGGAAGAGGTTAGTGTAAAACGTTTCCGTTATTAATTCCACATCATGGCGAAAAGCTATGACGATCCCATCTCTGTTCATCAGGGCCGACAGCGGAACATTGTAATCACACAAGTCCCGACGGCATTTTTTCAGACTGCTTCTTTTCTTCGCTGATTCCAGTAGCTTCTTCTGCTTTTACCAATGTAGATCTTTCCCTCAAAGCTCTTTTTGCAGCTGGCATTTATTGCTAGCCATGTTAAACGTGTTACAGTAGGATCAAGCTTTAGTTTCCTTCTCTTTTCGAGCAACTCCTTAGTAATGATGGAGATCTTCTTGCTTGAGGAACTGAGGCGAGTTCGGCGCAACTTTTCAGTCTTTCGACAAGCAGCTCGCCGACTTCGGTCGGGTCTTCTTTAGTCTGCCAGTCACGTTTGGATAGGACATCGTTCAGAATGTTCTCGTTGTATACAGCTAGACTTTTCCTTCGTGGTCGATGAAGAGAGTTCTTTTCCAGCTTGCGGCTGAACCGAATTTTCGCGCGAAGAAGGCCGTGATCGGAAGCAGTACAGAATGACGGGACAACAGAAGTGTCAAGTAGGCACCATCTTCTGTTTGTCAGAATGTGGTCGATCTCCGCTTGAGTCATGCCATTAGGGAGACTCCCATGTCCAGCGGCGGCTTTCTTTCTTCTGGAAAAACGAGTTTCAATGGAAGAGACGTGCTGCTGACAGGAGTCCTGCGAGACGGTTCCTATTCTCATTTCTTTCTCCTAATCTAAAATTTCCGATCCTGTTTCCGCTCTCGTTGGCCTTTCCTATCCTGATGTTTGAAGTCTCCGACAACAAATTTGTAATACGCTTTATCATTACGGATGACTTCCTCCAACTGATAGTAGAACGCTAGAACGCATCTAATCCGTACTCAACAGCTGCGTCGGCCGGTGAGTACCAGTTGATGATAGCAGTCTTCTTGTGACGCGACAGTTGAAGATGGAGGACGGCTATGCAAGCAGAAAAGGATCTCGTATGAGTCGACGAGATGGACAAAGAACGGGTGGACGACAAAGCCTACGTTACCGACATTTCGTGACGGGACCTTTTCACAACGGATCACAAGTGTCTCGATGTTTAGATGGCGTACGTCAGTCTTCTTGATTTTTGTTTCTTGTAATGTGTTCACATGAAATTTAATGCGATCTGCGAATACACGAAGGGCGTAGAGACCAGCGTCTATGGAGAGTGTTCTGGCATTATACGTGCATAATAAAAAACAATCTCCATGGCTTGTCGTGCGTATGTTCATCAGATCAGGTTACAATGACTTCCTGCGTAACCCGAGATTTCCTGGCCTCTCACTGGTCGTCTTACCGCCTGACGTCACGGACAGGAGCACCCAGTGTGTGGGGTACTGAGACTGGCCTATTGCTGGTTGTGCAACTTGGTCCTACCTGGAGTTCTGACTTAACCTTGCAAGGGCGTATGCAGATCTTCACCACGATGTGGGATCTGAGGGAGGCATGTTTTCGGCGACGTATCCTTCGCTCGGTCTTCCTACTAGTTGATTCGGAGAGATTGAGCAAGCTTAGAGTGCAGAACCGCTGAACAGTATTAAGGCTTTCTGACCGACAGTTGTCGCCCTTTTGTCGGTTTCCTTTGCCGTGCGACACTTCATCGCTCTGGATGTGATCCCCGCGCACATCATAGCTTTATTTTCTGTCGAAATAAGAAGAATCTGTGCAACAATTCTTTGCCCTCTTAAGTGAACTTTTCAATTTTTCTTTACTAAACACGATCCGAGAAATTTCATTTTAGACTTATGCAGTAGCGAAGAGGGAGATCCCTAGTAGACATTTAGCTGGAGTTTTACCGCTTTACGAAACTGATTTATCTAGGGTTGTGAGGGCTAATTGTACAAAGATGTCATTTCATGTGGATTACTAGGAAGCACAAAAATTACTCTTGGAGACCTGAAAACCTTCTCATTTTGATGCGATGAAACTATAGCGGATTTAAACACGAATTCAGATTCCTATTAAAATCAAAGAACAATCACAGATGGAAAAGGCACACACACCATGGGTATTTTTCTGTCATCTTGTCATGAGGAAGTAACTCTATTTCAATAAGAAAGAAGGACCAATGACTATGATTGTACAAACTGAGCCGATTTAGCAAGCCCTAAAAAAGGTTCATTCTGGTTGTCGTTATTTCTCCTTTTAGAAGTAGACGAAACTCTGAAAATATTATATCCAGGGTTGCATCAGTGGAGATTTCGTCATAAACAAGTAAATCAGTTTCACTGCTGGAAGCCTACTAAATGACTTCCTGTGGTCAACTAAATGGCTGCCACTTTTGTGCGGACTGTATTCGGTGCCCAAAAAAAAGTTGCAGATTTCGACTCCCTAGATCATCCCTGTTGACTGGTGATTGCTTACGGCTCCGATCGATAGAACTAGCTGACAGACAGGCGAAACCAAGGATCCCGCATGGTGTGGTGGTGAACGCGTTACTCCCTCGGAAAGGACAATAACGCGTTCGTTCCCCACCGCAGACACCTGCGGTCCGGAGTTTTGCAAATATCTCAGCATCATCTTAGTTGTATCGCTGTTATCGACAACGGCACCCTCCCAAACGGCAGACTAATGAATTGAATAAGCCCCAGTTTACGGTGGTTCTGGGACTTCGTTATTTGAACTTAGCGGCTTTTTTCTCCTTTCCGCGAAAAAATGGAATCTTGAGCGAAGGAGGCGGTGGTCCGATCCCGCGTAGAATTTTGGGACAACAGCGACATCGATTAGGGGCAAAATCTTCTGTTTACTATGATGTGGTCTACTTCGTTATGGTACTCTCTACTAGGGTACTCCCAAGCCCACCGTTGAGAGTGGGGCTTCTAAAATTGCGAGTTACCATGGATAGACTTGTTCGTCGCGATAAAATCAGTGAGGCGCTCACCCTGTTCGTTCCATTCTAATCCGTGGGTCCCAATCTGACGTTCTTCATACGATCTTCTTAGTCCAATCTTAGCGCTGAAATCCCTAGTGATGACCTTGAAGAATGTATGGTCTTCTCTGTAGAACTTCTCTAAGTCCATATAGAACGCTTCGATTTCCTCTTCGTCATAGTTTGATATCGGCGCGTAAACGAAGAAGACTGTCAAAGCGGGTATTGATCCACATCTTTCTAGCCGTAAACGTCCGATTCGGGTTGTTACTTGTTGGAATTCTCCCAACGGTTTACCGCCTCATCGTGGCTGGGAGGTGTTCCTGGGTGTCGGACTGCGATGTACAGCGGGGGGATTCGTCCCCAGCCCCGCAGGGTCTCCCAAGCTGAGAAGGAGTCCCGGCGTTTCCATCAGGAAGCCTAGCTAAGAGTGAACCAATACCAGGATCCACCACCATCGTGGTATCAGAGTCGCATGGCGGTAAATCTCCCTCTGATCCACAAAGGGTTGCGACTGCCTGTCGTGGGTGACGACCTGCGGCAGACTTGGGCCAGGCAGTCCTCGGGATTCCAAGGAACCGCAATGGCTTATCCAGCAAATCTCCGAAAAATGGTGATTATGCTGGGGGGTCGCACAACTAGTGATGACGGGCCGTTCAAGTGTCAAGTATCAAGTAATTTGTTGGAGTGAATCAATGTTCATGGACAAACTCCTGTTAACGAGTACGGCGACGCCGCCTACTCCTCTACTGTCGCATATTCCGAGGAACAGTTCTTCGCCGGTGTCATGGACGGCGTTGAATGGGTGGTGTCATCTCGTTTCGGCTAGGCCGATGATGTCTTGCCTTATCCTTCTTCCTTGCATGACCAAGTCTTCTATCGAGGACTCGGATGCATGCTTACGTGCATTTTAGATACAGATCGTCACCTTAGTTCTTCGTGATGCAGGCAGCTTCCATTGGCACTGAGATTTTAGTAACCTCTCCGTATTCGTCCTACCCAACGCTGCCGAATTGGGGCTGTTTCGGGGTCAGGGAAAGAGGTCCGTTTCTTTCACTGTGTTTACCATTTTGATACCCACGTATAGCTTGCTGAGCTCTGAACGTTGAGGCTGGGTATACTCACGGGTAGCTTGCAAATCTATTCCAGAGTGGACATGGAGCTTATATGTTGAAGGCGACTCCTAACCGCCTCCCATATGCTTCCCTGTCACTTGATTGCAGACCTTTGGTCGAACTGACTCGTAGAATAGTATCCGCATTAACTAGAACGCACCCACACTTGCGTGCATGAATACGCCTCTCAAATACTGAAAGTATGTGCCAAATTGACGCAGCAGAAACAAGGAGTCCATCCCCTGGATCCACCTGCGTTTCAGGAAAGCAAAGGTCGCTTTTGGTCCGCGATCAACCCTCTATCTGCCACCTGGGGACGCGCCACATAGCCTCGCGACTAACCGGCGCGAGATCTCTCATATGGGGGACCTCCGTGGTAATGCTGAATACAGTCGCTTATTAAAACTCACAGTAAAACCACGCAAACGGCAGTTCTGTTTTGAAATGCTGTTTGGTTATCGTCAAAAGTAGATCTTGGTTGTACAAAAATGTCTCCCATATCGTAGTTGTGTTGTGTTGCCTGTGATTATTTTTCATTACATAAGAGAAAAACGATGAAACCACAAAATCGGCGCGCTTGAAAAAATACCTTATTTCATGGTGTTTAACCAATGTAAAATTCTTAAAGTTCTGGGAAAAACGTTCATAAGCCTCACCGATTATCTCACTGGTCGTGGTTTAGACCGGCGACAGTGATCTAACTACTGATGTTTCTGGTCCTCCATCGAGTGAGCAGGCAACTACAAATCCTTCCATATTTCTCACAATAGTGCCAATGAGTCTGTATTTCTGGTGTCCAAGTTATCAAAAACTACCGAAACATGGACGTAAAATATGCATGAAATCTAACACATATCTGTAGCTTTCAAGATTTGAATCCGTTTCTACGTTTTCATATATTTAGTTATTCAGTTGGATGGCACTTCTTCACTCTTGTGAGGGCCACGGTATTTGTTTTTCTTTCGCACAATCATCATCTTTGGTGGTGGTCTGCTTCGAACGTCGCGACGTCAGCAACAGCCCTTCCGTAACCCTGAAATCGTTGCCATTTGTCAGTACAGACGGTTGACGTTAGCCACGAATACGTCCGCCATTTTTTTTTGATGGTCTTCTAAGAAGGTGCTTCCACATTTAGGAATTCTTTCCCACTTTCTTCGTCGATCTGTCATCTGTTCTTCTTATTATGTGACTGACCTGTGTGTTTCGCTATTGATGTGTATTTCCCTGGATCCTAAATGCGGAATAGGTCCTGAAGATTCGAGATAGCCAGACGTTGTAAGTACAAGTTATTTTTCAGAAGACATTTTTAAGCACTCTGCGGTTGGCACGTCGCAAAACAGAGTGCTGGTAGTTATGAATCCAAATGATGAGCATGGAGTCTTAAGTTCGTTATCTGGTCAGTGACTTTTCGGGAGATCCAAATGTGGCCACTAGCCCAGTGGGTTCTGCTTGCTCTAGAAACTCGCTGTTCGTGTAGTAGCCCAGTGGGTTCTGCTCGCTCTAAAAACTCGCTGTTCGTGGAGAATTCTGACCACCGTGTTGGTGGTCTTTCCGCATCATGTTGGACATCCCGAGAAATCCAGTCACTAACGGCCCTTGCCCATCGGTTGTCGTCTATACACATTACGTGTTCGATCCACCTTTAATAACTCGGCGTATAGACCTCCGTCCTTAGTTCTTGATCGTTGACGTAGGTCCGAGATTCGGGCTCCTTCGCATTACTCATGGGACACGGAATACTCCTAGTACGACCCTTTTGACTGTGTATTCCACAACCCTGAGTGGTCTTTCATACCGCTTACGCATCGACAAGGTTTATGACACATACGTCAAGGCAGAAAGAATCGTGGACGCTAAAAGGTGGGCATGGAGTCAGGTGTTCCTTGTTCTCTTCATTACATCAAGTAACCGATTTGTGAGGATCGTTTTTGTGAGATTTAGTCGTAGGCAAATTTTCTCCAGAGGCTTTGTCAAAGACGGCAAGCATTCGTTTCCCTTGGGTAATGTTTGGGGTTATAAGAACGATGTCACCAGCATTGCGAAGATGGTGCAATAGCCAACCATCGATTTTCACTCGCATGTTGTTCTATTCTACATGACGTTCTCTTAGTTGGCAGTAAATAATTTTGGTGAGATGGCATCGCCTTGCACAACACTTCCTTTGACGTCGATATCAACATCGCTGTAGAATGGTGATATTTTGGTTGCGAAATATTTTATACAATCCGCGAAGAAATTTAATATACTGAGTAGAGATATCCTGACAGTCCAGGGCTTCTACGACTGCTTCTATCCCAACTGAGTCAAAAGCCCCCTTTAAATAGATGAAAATGAAACAAAGCGTTCTCTTGTACTCTCGCGATACAGTGAGTCTTGTCAACATTTAGAAAACTACATTCAAAAAGGTGCTCGGTTATAGCAGCGATAGGTTAAACATGGGTGAGAGAAAGACGAAACAGAGGACCAGGATGGTGTGGTGGTGAAGGCGTTGGCCTCCAGAAAGTGTAATAATGAGGTTCGGTCGCCGCCGCAGACACCTGCGATCGGAGTATTGCAAACATCTCGGACTCATTGCGGTTATAGTTCACATCATACCCTGCCATAGGCAGTAAATAAAAAAGTGACAACATTTAACAGAATTATTTATTCTTTAAATATCCACCACAAAAACTAAGAAATTTCGTTGCCTCAATCACTAGGAACTTCACCGTAAGACCGGTTTCATTTTGCCTAGAGCCACGGCCTTCTCTACCACAGCAAACATTGTTGACTGTGGTGGTGACGACCTGGGTCAGAGTTTGACCAGGTTGACCTCCGAGTTACAGTGAAACACAATGGCTCAACCAGCGTTACTCCGAGAGATGGAGATTACGCTGGGGCCGGCACAACCAGTCAGGGCGGCTGTCCTAGTAACCAAGTAAGTAAGATTGAAAACACTTTTAAAGAATCTCTTGAAATTCGCCGTTTTCTCTCTCAGCAACCGCGAGGTTGTTAAACAGCATACGCTTACTTCCATACAATAAAACACATACAACACAATCGTAGCTGACGATTTTGGCAGAATCGCCTTCTTCAGAGCCTGGAAGGGGACACTAATACGCAAGCTCATTTGGCTAGCCTCTCTGTTGCCATATTCGCGATCATTTCGGATCGACTCAAAGTTGTGATTGGACGTGAAACACTGGAATGATAGCTAGTAACTGTTAACAAACGACCAGATGTGAATTGTAACCTATTAACTTTTAGTTCGGTTATAAGTTCGGTAGTGCACATATTTGGCGCAAAAGGTCACTTAGAAGAACCACGTTGCCTTCAATGTCGTTACGAAAATCGTCAATTGTGGGAAACGTGGAAATGACTTAGCTACAAGGAACAGTCTTGAAACTACGTTTTCTGCAATTTTTTTGCTCATGTTCTAAAAGCGTTTTTTAAAAAAAGTGCTTTAAGGGTAATATATATATATATATGTATATATCGGCTTCTCGAATTATTGTTTTTGTCGTTGTTATAAACTATTAATGAGGTGGTTAGCGATGCAGACAATCAGAAGGCAAAGGTTCTAGTTCGATCACTTCTCCAACGCTTTCATCCAATCACGTGGGAACACCTCACTTCGGTTATCTCCAATATTCAAAGGAGAATCGACTCGACTAGCATGTTACGACATTCACAAGGAGACGAAATCCTCAAGCAACAACCGAAACAACACGGAATTCTCGAACACCATTGTGAAGGATGAAGGCGAGCGAAAACGTACCGATTGCATGAAATGAGGGGTTCCAGTATACAGTACATGTGAAGACGGGACATGTAAAATTAAAAAATATCCCTATTGAGCGCGAGTAACATAGGTAGTGGTCTTGTTCAATGAACCTAAGGCCCACCCTCGTTCCTCCTCTCGAGGCCTTCCAAGTACCCCATCTTCGGAAGCGTGAAAAATTGTCACCAGACTTGCCTGGGATTGCCTCACTCCCTGCTCCCACAACGGTTGGCCACTACCTCTTATGAAAATCTGAGCCCGCCCTTTGACGACTACTCCAAGGCTTCACGGAGGATCTACAAGACTAGCACTCAACGATATCCTGGAGGACGAAAGAAATCCATGAACAGCAGTTAAAGTCAGTTGGAAATCCAAAAACCAACAGTCATGGATGCAAAGAAGGAAAGAGAATGCAGGAAGTGCTAGCATCCTCACAATGAGTGATATCGCACTGTGAAAAAAATGTCTCCTATAATGTATTATAGACTGTCCACGATAATGCTTGACTCCAGTCTACGTTTCATTATTGCTAGGCAAAATGAAGCAAATAAGTAGCAAAACCAACCAACCATTTCGATTTAGTACAGCATTTTAACAGCATATATGAAAAAATGAATTCCACCGAGAGATATCAAAGTGGAAACGGTAGATGAGGACGATGAAGTGGTCGGGAAGAAATCGTGAACTGATTGAAAAGCTAAAATTTCGCCTGGTTCAACCTTCCTTTGCACAAATCTTTTAGCAAGCAACTTTAAGAGATCTAAGCAGGTCCATCGTAAATACAAAATAGTACGAAACTAGAAGAAGAAGAAGAAACACCGATAAGTAATTCTAATCTTTACTTATTTGGATAGTTGGACGGCCCATCATTACTGGATGTGCGGGACACCAGGATAATCTCCATTTTTTTGAAGCTTTGCTAGCTTAGCCACTGCGTATCCCTTGAGTCCCCGATGTCAGCCTGGCCAAAGTTTGCCACAGATCGTCACCACCAGAGGCAGTCGCAGCCCGTGCAAATCAGAAGGAGATTTGATACCAGGACGGTAGCGGGTCTTGGTATTGCCCTACTCTAAGATGGGCTTATTGGTGGAAACACCGCGCTCCCTCTCGGCTTGTGAGACCCTGCCGTGGGTATGAATCCCCCCGTTGTACATCGTAGTCCTACAGCCAGTAATATCTCCCAGCCACGATGAGGTGGTAAACCGTTGGAAGGATTCTGATCTTTATTAGGATTAAAGTGCGTGTTTGAAAACCCTTCTATCCAAAAAAAAATTTTAGTCATTTTGAAAGCATTGCTACTGTAATGATTTGCATATTTAATACAGTAGCAAATCGCAAAAGTCACACGACAGACCTTTGGTGTTAAGCAATTTGCGAGAAAACAACAACACGTGAAGAATAATGGGCTAACGAGTAGAATGCGTGATTTTTCACAGCAGGCAGGATGTGTCTTTCCAACAGCCCAACATCCGAGGTCCGACATGCTCTGCTCATCATTGAAAAGCTGTACAAGACCCATCAAAGAAGAGGTTAATACCGAAAGTGTGAAATGGTGCACAGCAAAGTATATCGAGACAAAATAAAGCGGTGAAATATCATGAGAGCAGAGGATGCTACCCTTTCTTATTTTTGTCCACACGAAGATGCTTGATTCTGTCAGGATGGGTGCATTAGAGAATGCGTAAGTCAAACAGGGATTTCCAAGTGAATACTTAAAAATTGTTTACGACCCGTGCTATGGCATACGTCACCGCGAAGGTCGAATGTTCTTCGCTTCCATTT
Source organism: Angiostrongylus vasorum (assembly GCA_018806985.1). NCBI lineage: Eukaryota > Metazoa > Nematoda > Chromadorea > Rhabditida > Metastrongylidae > Angiostrongylus > Angiostrongylus vasorum. The sequence continues at coordinate 11,061 of JADANN010000109.1, read as the reverse complement.
TTGCTTATCATTTTCCACAGCGGTGGTGGAAAAGGCAGTTACGAAAAACTTATATGTTCATGATAATACATAAAGCTAAAGCTGATAAAGCTGCCGGCGTTGATCAATCCCTGAGGGACGCGCCATGCATTCGACTTCATTGAGCATCGTTTGGAGGTGATTGAATGCATATCTGGCCTTTACAATGACAGTGAATGACGATGACGTTGCCCAATCAGCGTTGTAGAACAGCCATACGACAGTCACAGGTTCACAAAACCACTTGCCCGACGGGAGGAAGAATGCATTTTTTTTCCTAAATTTATGAAGCATTTCCATGACGATAGAGTTTCACGTGTTGAGCGCTGATCAACCTCTCCATGTAACACGCAAATGACTTCATCAAACACAGCGGAGATGGTTTAATAATTATTTGGCCCACAAAAGTAACTCGATTTTCTCTTATCAAAAAAATGAACTCAATACTTTTCACGAAAGCAGTAAATTTTGACATCAACTTCCAGACCCCGGCAACTCGAGGTACGGGAACGGACACCATCTGACGTGAATTCCCGTGCACCTCTAACCGATGAGCTACGGCAACCTCGTTTTCATAGAATATCAGAATAGAACTATTTATTCCCAATCTTTTATTATTTTGTCCCAATATTCCTCTTTTCACGAGTTCCCCTTTAGGCAATTGTGAAGCGAGGATGTGATCATTTTTCTCAATTATGAACATGAATATTTTGCTGCGCCACTTTTTAACTGAGCAATTTTTAAATCAGCCAATGAGACCAGCACTTACTATTTATCACATTGCAAACCCTTCTTTTCACATGAATTTCCTCGTTGAACACACACGAGTTTATTCTTTTTGCAAAGTTTAAGTGGAAAAATCCACATAAATGCACAGTTTATTCCAAATGCTTCGCAGTTCAGATCGCATTTTAGGTGACGGTCGCAAACGCCGAGAAGAAGTTCGCTCCAAATGGACCCGATGCCAGCATTCGAACCGCTCTGTCAACCACACTTTGCCACATCTCTCTCGACCAATTAGCCATGATGATGTTTGTGGTCTAGACAATTCTCTTTCTTTTAAAATGAATTTTTATAGAAAAAAGCAATTCAAACCGTGAGGCTTCCAGAAATGGACAAAGGCCCGGCAGGAATGGTGCCGATACCCATGTTCATACTTATGTCACACATCATATTATCATTGCCCATTGCAGTGCATAAAGAAGTTACCGTGGTGCCGACGATGATGCAGTGTGGCATCATGCCTACCATAACTGCAAGTAACTTTTTTATTCAAACATTTTCAACCATTAAAGAGTCAATCAAACACGAAACTTAGTTTTCGTCAGTGATTTTTCCCGTTTTTCTCCGACTTGTGTTTTACTTATTCGAGAACGTTTTACTAAACATTCAAATGGTTTCAATGACAATGCTTTGAAGTGAACGAAACTGCGTCGACTCCAAGAATTTTTTGTTAAACGTGCTTTTGCTAGAAGACGATTGGAATTTCTTATCCGTAACCTTCGTTCTCCAAGCTACGTACTGTTTGCAGTAATAAATGCGACCAAACCTCGCTAGAACTCTTAAAGTTGCTTCTAGGAAGTAGAAATAATTTACATCGTAGAGCCGTGTAGACAAGTGCCTGGTAGAAAATCCCACTTGATTAGAAGAAAATTGAAAGCAACGGAAGTTGCGCACTTCACATGGTTCACAACTTCTTTCAGAACAAGTCGCCATCCATATCTACTTTTTCAGGCTCAACACCTACTGCAGAATCCACTTCATCATAATCCCTATTGAAAACGTGGTATTATATCTGAAATGATTTTTTCCTGTTTACTTTATTTTGCTTGAGAAGAACAACACGACGGCTGGTGATGGAAGCGTGATGCTGGAGAGTCTGAGTAGTGCACTACCAGTGACAGGACACGACATCATATATTTCCTGGATGCTAGCACTTTTTGCATTCATTTCTTTTCTTCGCAAACATCGTACACAGAGATATTCGGATTTTCATGTGGCTTAGACTGCTGTTTGACGATTTTTGTTCCCTTTCTCAAATAACGTTAAGTGCTGGTCGTCTCGTTTCTACCTCGAGTCCTGGGATAGCTGCAGTAGAGGGTTCCTGAGTGAATTTGAACGAGTGACCTGGATCAGGACAAGTCTAGTACCAACCGGAGAGAAAAAAGGCTCGTGATTCCTGAGGTATTCCAGCCAGAATCGTGCTCATGATGACCAACCTCACTAATTTTGTGCCATCCACCTCCTGACTTTAACCATTAATATGGATGATGAGGCTTAAACGGCACTGACAATAATATTAACGATAATAACAACAACAAATAACAATAATGTTAATACTAATAGCAACAGTTATAATCGGACAGTTCAGTGTATACAGTGCTCTGATGGTACCAGCACTTTAGGAAATCTGAAAAAAATACGACGAACGAAAGACATTAAACAATTTCTTCCACAGCTAATTCATTTCCACATCTCTGCCTAATTTCAGACGATTTTCAAAACAGAATTGAACAAATTGTAGGCAATCTAAATGCCCTTATGCCTTACAAGTTGACGGTACAGAATGGATGCTAGAAGTTAAAGACTTACATTGCATTGTTGGATTAACGGCAACTTGCTTGCATTCTAACGGAGTATAATTGATCTGAACATTGAGCTGACCCAAAATGATTGCGATTATAGCATCAGGGAGGCCAGCACCACGACCTTGGCGTTCCAGAACATCAGTGACCTCAAGAACAGACTTCTTCACTGTTTGGTAGGATTTTTATTAAAGTTTTTTCAGTCAAAATAAATTATGCAATAGTAAAAAACCGTGTCGAAACTGAAAAGCTGACGAAATGTGCGGGATTTCAAATTTACCTCCTTCACCCATTCAGAAACAGCAAAAAGGAAAGGAAGGCTGAGTTATGAACTCACTGCTTGCATTACAATACGTGATACAAATTCCTGAGCTCCTCCCATGCTGGTTGCAATGCTAGGAACTTGGGCAGAAACACCGGCCATGGTGGAGAAAACCATTGCTGTGGGCAAGGTGAATCCGGTCAGGTTAAAGTTCCTAGTGCTTGCTGCAACAGATTCCGTAGTTTTAGTGCGAATAATTAAAATTTAAGCAGTTTCGTTTAACTTTTTTCCCTACGGCTCCGCTTCCTCTTCTCCTTCTGCAACTCAAAATTAAGAATATTTTTATGAAACAGTTCGTACAAAGACAGCGCCTGAATAGTGATGAAAAGCTAGATCTACTCAGTCTGTCTAACGCTGACGAGTTTAAATCTAAGAATGGAAAGGTGAGCTGTCTACTACGATGACCACTTTCTATTCAATACCTTGACCGGGTGGCATCACTCCACATCCGAACGCTGTCGAAACTATGGCTTGCAGCGAAATGAGGAAGGCCAGAATTTTTGCAACGTTTCCAACACTATTCATGTTTGGTTCCTAAAATCTAAACAAATACTGTAGACTCGGGTGGAACAATTTTCCTGTTTTCTGGATCGGATTATTCACAGAGCAACAACGGATTGGGCATTGAACACTTTTACGTGATTGAAGTCACCGAGACAGATATTTTTGCAGCTCTTTGACTTTTCGAAGGCCTTTGAGATTCCCGATATCGTTGAATTTAAAAGGAAAACATTTGCAGTACTTCTGGGACAGATTCTGCTAAGAAAAATCACATGGAATCGGTTAATGAGGTGAATTAAATGTGAAATGCTTATTGGTAACGACGTACGTGAAAGCGACCGCTTTCAGTAAAATTCGATGAATGGGCCCAAATCGTCAGGTGCCACTGCTTAAGTAGGGTTCCCACCATTTCGTTTGTGTTGTTGCGGCATAAAATCCTTACATTCCCACAAATAAATAAAATCGCAATCGAAAAGGCGCCGTTCTTACAAGTGCACTTTTGAGAAGAAATCTGTCAAAGAACATATTGATTAACAAATCCCAAACAAAACATTCCATTCTAAGTGTTGTTGGCAGCAGATTTCTTAACCTCTCCCAATCCCTACGGCTATGAAACACCTTTTATTGACGGCGACGCTGACTGTTATCAAAATAAAAGTCCCACAGAATTTCACTCAAGGATTCAGAAACAGGAAGTGAATAAGATGGCACCAAGAATTTATCAATGTAGGAAAGGAAAAAAAACCAGAATGAGAAAAATTTGGAAAATCAACGACTTTAAGGCACTTTAAGGCGCGAGGTCTTGACCTGGGCACAAGGACCCCTCTCTTTGCTGGAATTGCAAGTGCATCGGGATGAGAAGAAGGTATGGACGTCCATGGAAGAAAGTTGATGTTGCAATGACCCGAGACCTCCTTAGAAGCCATTTTAGGCATTCCAATTTTCTAATAAACGGGGATGTTTGTGGAGCGCCGCTATTTTCCCGGAACTTCTCCATGACGTGCCACCAAACAAAATTCGCTGTTGCGCAGCTCGTATGGTGAAGTTTTAATGTAATGGTTACAAACTCGTAATTGGTTGAACTCATTTCCACAGATGTTCCAGGGAAAGAGAGCTCCGTAAGAAATCGGAATGCTGTTTTCTTACAGGAAGCGGTCAATTCGTTTCATTCAATGTGAACGGTTTTCAAGTAATCCGTATTTTACCCAAAACAGCGTTTGAGAGTATATTTGGCTATATCTTATGAGAAAAAGAACAGCACAGAACTGCGCTCAAAACGCTCCAAGCATTTTCGGCAGTGGATGACAGTAGAACTCGTTCTCGCAGAACTGTTTTGGAAAGAACGTCCTTTACAAGGTGAACTGCACTACGGTAGTGAACGACCTAGCTGAGAAAGCTGAAGATTCCACTCAGCACCAAAACGTTGACAATCCGACATCGCATGTAACAAATACTGTTTTGTTGTTTCGCGAATGACAAACCGAATGCCATATCGGGCCCGTTATGAGTTTTTAAATGAACGCTGAATAAAGGTGATTAAGCGGTTCCCTTGTTGTTTTTGTCGAATTCCTACGCAACGAGCTCTTCTGCCACAACATTCCCGCTTGCGTTTTCAATACGATACCCTACAAATCGAATTTCAGCCGATGCAGTAAAATATCTGGGCACTCAGAGACTTATGCGGCATCGTTATTATGGCATTAAACTGTACTCTGGCGGATCTAATGCTTGCCGACTTTGATAAACCCTGTGAAAAAATTAGTCTTCGACTAAATCTCACAAAAACGATGTTCATGAGGAACGGATTGGTTTCTTATGCCACATTCACGTTACAACGATGACAGTCTCTCTTAATTACCCAGTTACGTTTATCTATGTCGGGAAATCAACGTGATGAACGACTTAGCTCCAGAGTTGAGTGGAAGGAAACGAGCGCTTTCGGGAGCTTTCAACAGCATCAAGCATGTAATGACTGGCACCCGACTCCGTCCTCACCTTCTCGACTCAATGGCACTTCATGCCTTTACGTATGCGTCAGAAACCTGGTAGCTGCGTAAGCAGAATGGAAGATCACTCAGCATTATTGGACGAGTAACCGCAAGGGCGATGCTAGGAGTATTCCATGTCACACAAGTTAGGGAAGGGATCCTATCAAAGATATTGCTCCATACGCCAAGCTGTGGAAGATAAGGTGGGCCGGACACGTGATGCATATGAGCGAGATCCGATGGACAAGAACCGTTAGTGACTGGATTTTTCGTGATGTTAAACGTACTGCAGGAAGAGCACAGACCCAATTGTCAGAGTTCTTCTCGAAAATCCTAAAGGAAAGTGATGATGCTCATCGAGTCCCTAGAGCGAGCAGAACCCACTTGGCTACTCTTGCACGCGACACACAAAAGTGGAAAATTCACTGGCGCCCGCTCGAGTCACTCGGCGATCAACGGGACGACTTTAAGGAGTGTCACGAACGTGGGTGGGAAAAGCAGTACGACCAGTGTAAATCAGAATCAGTAAGGTTGAGCCATTAGTGGTAATGTTCATAATCCTCTTTAAAAAATACATCTAAGATTTTTTTATTATGTAAAGAAAGCAAAGAGTAAAAAGGATAAAGCTCTCGGCGTTGGTCAATCTTTAAGGGATGCGCCATGCACTCGACTTTATTAGGCATCGTTTGGAGGTAATTGAATGCATATCTGGCCTTTACAATGACTCGCAGTGGCCTACCGATGCATCGAGCTAGTCCTGCTATCCTCATAGATAGGTCTGGCACCAATTTGCCGACCCTGGAGGGATGAAAGGATTGGTAGGAGATGGGCGCGGAGATCGATTCCACTTGTGTGTCGCACGGGCGCCCTCCCGACCACTGCGCCACAAGCGCCCAAAGAATCAAACGCTTATCTAATACAAAAAAAATCATTGATTTGAAACGACAGTTTTCTAGCCCTCTGAAAATATTTTTTCTACTTTCTAGGATTTCAAATAAATAAGCAATCAGCTCAAAGCAATCACCCAGTTCTTCTCGTTTCTTGTTCTTTTTTTTGATGACTTTAACTTCCTTGACTTTGGCTTTTTTCACTTTTCCAACTTTTTTCATTTTTTTTGTTATCGATTTCAGAAAGACTAACACCAATTTGCAGACTCCGGTTATCACTGCGGTTACAATCGGATCATCTGTAATGATCTTGGTTTTAAATAACTTAGCTTGTCTTTCGCGCAATTATACAGGCTGCTTGAGGCCGTTACCACACCAGGCCTGGGTTATCCATTTATTCTAGTTTCGGTCATTGTTGTTATTCAACTGATAGCTATAGCAATTTGAAGAGAAGAAGTTTAATGATAAAGAAAAAATACAACTAAGATGGTGCTGAGATATTTGCAAATTCTCCGGACCGCAGGTGTCTGCGGTGGGGAACGAACGCGCTATTGTCCTTTCCGGGTAGTAACGCGTTCACCACCACACCCATGTGGGTCCTTCGTTTCGCCTGTCTATCGCCTATCTCAGCATCATCTTATTTGTATTTCACATGAAACCCTGCCGTTAAAAAATTGTGTAGTACAGTAGGCAGTAAATAAAAAATGTGAAGAAAAAATAGTTCAATACTATAATATCAGCCACAAATCAGCACTGTACCAAAATGGGTGGAGCAGAAATGATTGAAAAACGTGGTTCCTATCGCTTTCAATGGCGTAAAACGAAATCCAGTGACCACTTCGCCTAAGAGGCTGCAACCACATGCCCTGGTCTAGCCATTCCCGAGAGCAGGAAGTTGAATTCCCATAAGGTCAATAAAGATAAAATATTAGTCGTGTTTTAGAAGCTGGCTTTCTTCTATCCTTGGTATAACCAACCAGTTCGTGCTTTATTTATTGATCCACTAACACAAGGTAAATAGACGTTTCTACGTATTCGTCTTCCTCAAAGTTGATAACCTAAGTCGATGTCTACATTTGTTCCCACCCTCGATATGGTGTCTTCGTCCTTGTATCGAGTCGGATCTTCATCAGTGGAGCACCGCTTGAATAAGGCAACCTGGCGATTATCTCAGCTTTGTTATTGGCGAGGTTCTAAGGAGGGTAGTGGTTCCTCCTATAGATCTCCAATACGTAGTTGAAAGTGGATCTCCTTGCTTGACCCTTCAGGGGTACAATCTTTAAGTGACTTTTTTTTGTCTAACACTTTTGCAACAGCAACCTCATCCTTTCTTGTCTCTATTGCCACGGCGCTATGGTGCTGCAAATAAAAATTTGCACAACACTTTAACGAAGAGTGCAAAAAACTGGTGCTGGGATGCATCTTAGTCTATCAGGAACAAAATAGTAATACACGCGTTTTTATTATTCATTGAGATGACCACTTGACTGCATTGGCTGATATTCGTTGACTTTCTACACCGTCGCATTGAAAGAGCGAAGAGATGACTGTTGCGAAAGAGCTCCTCGCAGCACATTTCAACTAATGCGACACGGAACTGCTACAAAACAGAACTGTCACAACACGGAACTGTTATTCACCTTTATTCAGCGTTCTTAGAAAAACTCATAACAGGGCCGATAATTCAACAACGCTGACGTTGCTTTCGATTTGTCATCCGAACTATGGAAACATACTGTTTCACATTTAGAGTCGGAAGATTCTCGATAACATACGAGATTAGATGAAGCTTCACATGGTTCTAGTGCCAGTATGAAGCAGTACGCATGGAGTAGTAAGTGCTTTGGAGAAAAAATTTCTTACTCTTTTCTACTAGAGCGGTAAGCAGAATGTCTTTCTGAGGATCGTACGTTTGAATTACTATTATCTGAACGGCGATTCTACAAGCTCGTTAACGATTCTCTGTATTGCTGAAAATGTTGGAACGCTAAATCAACTCCCAAGAATGCGAGCGAAATTCTAACCACTGTTATCACATCTGCTCCCAGGATTTAACATAAATAATCTCAGGGCAGATGGCTCTTTTTGGAGTCAACTGGCTCGGCTCTTCACACGTTACCTGTCTGAATGCAAGGTTCCTACTAGGTGGAAGACAAGCAAGACCGTGTTATTGTTCAAGAACGGTGAACTACACGATATCGGCAACTATCGCCCAATCTGCTTGCTGTCTGTCATCTACAAACTTTTCACTCAAGTCATCCCTAACAGGACTGACAGAACACTGGACGAGGGGCTGCCGTGTGAGCAAGCAGGGTTTCGAAAAGGACTCATCCGATGGGCCACATCCAAACGATAACAAGACTCATTGTAGTATCGCGAGCGTACGAAAGACCTCTCTGTTTAAGTTTCATCGATTAAAGAAGCCCTTTGACTCAGTTGAGATAGAAGCAGTCATGGAAGCCCTTGATAGCCAAGGAGTCCCTACTCAGTACACAAAGATTCTTCGTGAGTTGTACAAAAACTTTCACAACCAAGAGTTTACCATTCTACAAGGATATTAACATTGACGTCAAAAGAGGGGTAACGCAAGGCGATAACATCTCGTCGAAATTATTTACCGCCACCCTCCAGAACGTCATGCGAAACATTGGAGTGCGATAATATGGGAGTGAAAATCGATGGTCGGCAGTTACACCTTCTTCGCTTTGCTGATGACCTCCTCCTTATAACACCATACATTAACAAAGCGGAACGAATGCTGGCCTACTTTGATAAAGCCTGTAATAAGATTGGTCTTCGACTAAACCTCACAAAAAAAGATGTTCATGAGGAACGGATTGGTTTCGTAGGCTTCATTCGTGCTCAACGGAAAGAGTATCTCCGAATGCTCCAGTTATGTCTAAGTCGAGAAACCAATATGATGAACGACTTAGCTCCACAGTTGAGCACGAAGGAAACGAACGGCTTGGGGAGCTTTCAAGAGCACCGACGATGTACTGAGGAGAACAAAGAACAACTGACTCCGTGCCCACCTTTTTCGACTTAACGGCACTTCCTTCGTTAACGTATGCGTCAGGAACCTGGTCGCTGCGTGAACAGGATGAAAAATCATTCAGCGTTATTGAACGCGCAGTCGAAAGGACGATGCTAGGACTATCGCGTGTCACGTAAGTAAAGGAAGGGATCCGAAGCTCCGACCTGCGTCAACGATCAAAGACGAAAGATGCCTTTCTGTGGGCCAAAACGCCAAACAGTCGAAGATAAGGTGGGCCGGACACGTAACACGTATGAACGACAACGGATGGACAAGAGCTGTTGTATTCCCTCGGGACGTTAAACGCATTGCAGGAAGACCACCGACGCGATGGTCAGAGTTCTTCACGAAAAGCCTACAAGAAAGATATGATGCTCAACGAGTCCCTAGAACGAGCAGAACCCACTGAGCTACTCTTGCACGCGTCGGGAAAAAATGGAATATTTGCTGGAGCCCGCTCGAGGCAGCTAGACGATTAACGGGTCTACAGGTGATACAGGTGATTCGTCATTAATGATCAACATTAACAAGGAGTTGGTACGCAGTGATAGTGATACTGACCATCTCGAGCACTGTACTGGTTCGAACCCGTGAGAGGGTCACTAAGCCACTTATCCACCAGTACTCGAGAAATACCATACCTGCCCACAAAAGTTGACTCATAGTAGTCCAGTGGATACATTCCAATCCGGTTGTCCAAGAAATCTGCAGAAAATCAACCCGAACTAGCACTCAACGACATTCATAAGGAAGAGGGATAAAGCTGTAGGGTGTTGGTCGATCTCTGAGGGATGCGACATGCATTCGACTCCATTAAGCATCGTTGGAAGTGATTGAATGCATATCTGGTCTTTACAAAGATTCGCAGTCGCCTACCGATGTATAGACTAGTTCTCCCGACGAGCCTCTAGAAATTTGCAGACCCCGAGAGATGGATGGCTTGGTGAGCCAATGGAGCGGGATATCGATCCCATATGTGTATTGCAGGGCGCCTCCGACCACTGCGCCACACTCGCCACTCGACATTCATAATGAAGAAAAATTCTCAAGTTGGTGGACGAAGATTCGATAGGGAATTTCAATGAGTAGGTGCACCAATGACTATGTGTTTACCTTACCAATACGAAGACTTATCCACTGGAATATGGCTGTAGACAGATTTTGCTGAAATGGTGCCGTCCTGGAGGACAGCTTCTTTTACGGAGAATGGCAAAGGTTCGATGGAAAAGCCGTATTTTTGCTCTCTTTGCTTGTAATTTGATGAAAATTTTTTTTCCCGACCTAAGTGCGATGTCAGCTTTCTGTGAAATAGACGAATCGATTGTAGACATAGCTACTATTTAAGTTCAAAAAATAGCCACTGCTCTGCTCGAAATGAAGGGTAACCAACCAGTGAATGCTCATTACCTTCACAATCACCAAGTAGTAAATATTTCTCTAATTATTAACAAAAAATTGGTAACTATTGTGGTACATCCTCAAAGGATTAATGCAGGGAAAGAGAAACTTGTGTGGGATTGTTGTTTTTAAAACTTGGCCGTGAAGCATTTAAATGTCAACAAATTACTCGATTGTTAAATTGGCAGAAGGTTAATGAAAAAAGTTTTACCTGACTAAAGTCTCAACGACATCGGCTTCCTCAGAGCCGGTGACCCGAGTCGATGTCGATGGTCCTCAGGTGGTCGTCCTTGCAAGCGAGTATTCGTTATTGCGTTGAGAAGAATC